>OX421393.1:5567500-6167500 GCA_949126905.1 Amorpha juglandis
ATGTACGTCCTTAATACTAGAAGAATCATAGGCGCGTTGCCGACCTTAAAGGGAAGGGATAGTTAAAGGATTGGGTTCGGAGGGGGATTTGGGCTTCCGGATATCCCACTCACTGTAAGAAACGCAGCAGCAAGCCACAACTACGTCGGTTTTCTGTGAGACAGTGGTAACGACCCGGTCGAGCCGGCCCATTCGTGCTGTAGACAAAACTGTCTACAGCGTGGCTTTACCATTCAAAAAACTCTTTCTATGTTGTAATAGTTATTTTTTTTGTAAATTGTAGGGTATTCGGTAAATTGTTTAAAAAAATACTTTCTATTCTCAAAAAATTCAGCACGGCTCGACAGAACTATACCAAAATTAAATTTATTTTTTATTATTTAATTTAATTTATGTTTACCACAATAGGTGACATTAAACTTGTCCAAGAACCGAACCTTGGACCCAAGGAGTCGACATCACACTGACGATTCGTCGCTCGGCAGTTTTAAATACGAGGTTCGATATTTACAATAAACTGGTGGTAACGGGTTCTGTATAAATTATAGAATATGTACAAGGTTAGGCAGAAAAGGTGTAAGCAGGGACCAAATTGAAGTTTATATGATAAAGATCTCTTCCATGTAATATGTCATTACAGAAATAAAATAGTTTCATAAAAAAACAATTGCTCACCACTTGACGGCAAAATATGACCTCGTACTGCTGTTTGCTGGTGGTAGGATATTTATATCTACCCTGATAGCGACCTTCATACACATGGTGTTAAAACCTGCCATAATGACCCACACACTTTGTGTGGATCGCGTTCCAGGATCAGCCAGTGTATATCCGGTTGTTTAGGGCGGATATAGCGGTACATCCTTCTATCCCTGTGCCTGAATCGGTCACCCGCTTGTCGTGTCGTAGACCACTCGATTTGCTTCTTCCCTCTTTGGAATGTGAAGTAGCATTTATACAGGCCGGCATGATTCTGTTGACCACCGGTAAACTCATTGCTTGTTGGTGGTCCCTGAATTTTTTTGAACTGCACTGCACTTATCATTACGTGTAGTGCAGTCATTTTGTCGTGCTCGGATAAAAAAAGAAAGCAGTATCGCACGACCCTGGAAATATAGCTGGTCATAAGGTTATGTGTGCGTAGTTTTTATAAGATATCAATATCTTTTTTTTTATATCATACACCGTCAAAGGAGCAAGTGAGTCACCTGATGGTAAGTGATCTCCAACGCCCATGCACGCCCACAGTACTAGAAAAGAATAATAGGCGCGTTGCCGAGCTCAAAGGAAAGGGATAATTAAGGGATTGGGAAGGGGAGGGAGATTTGGGCCTCCGGATAGATATACCGTACGAAACGCAGCAGCAAGCCGCTACTTTACGTCAGTTTTCTGTGAGATAGTGCTCGAGCCGGCCCAATCATGCTGTAGACAAAACTGTCTACAGCGTGGCTCTACCACTCAAATCTCGTGAAACTATTTGATTTCTTGATGAAGTTATGTGTCCTTTATGCTTAGTACACCTTTTCCGATTAACCTTGTGTATTAAAACGAGTAATTTGCATATGTAGTAATTCTCTCTCTCCCGAGGGGCTTGCGACATGACCTGATGGTTGGATGGGGCGGCGTATAGGGGTACATCCTTGTGTCCCTGTGCCTGCATCGGTCATCCGCCTGTCCTGTCGCAGGCCCCTCGATTTGCTTCTTCCCTCTCCGGGAACATTCTGGTGACCACCGATAACCTCATTGTTTGTCGGTGGTTGCTAGTTTTTTGGATTGCACTACGCTTACCATCAGGTGTAGTGCAGTCATTTTACCGTGCCTAATATATCTATATTTTTTCTCGATATATCAAAATCGATGTTGATACTTTTTGAAAAAAATCGATTGAGGCAGCACTGTTAACAACTGTCAGTAAAATGTACACCATTTTTTTTATAGAGTAGGCGCGCAAACGAGCAAGTGGGTCACCTGATGGTAAGTGATCTCCACCGCCCATGTACGCCCACCACCAAAAGAATCATGGGCGCGTTGCCGACCTTAAAGGAAAGGGATAATTAGGGATTGCGAAGGGGAGGGAATTTGGGCTTCCGGATATCTCACTCACCGTACGAAACGCAGCAGCGAGCCGCTACTTTACGTCGGTTTTCTGTGAGACAGTGGTAACGACCCGGTCGAGCCAGCCATTCATGCTGTAGACAAAATTGTCTACAGCGTGGCTCTACCACTCACATTGTTTTAGTAAAGCCAGCATCTGTACTAACAGTATTGTCAGTCAATCCGAACGCGGCCAACATGTCAGTCGATCAACAAATCCGCCGATTTTCAAACAGTGCTTTATCGAACGCGCATGCGTTACTAACACGCACAAATAACTTGTCTCGCTAATGTTATTTTATATTAACATAATGTGCTAACACGAAGATAATTATTAAGTGATAAGTGTTACAGAAAACTGTGGTCATATTTAAGCAACGTATAGTGTACAATATAGGTATCCCATCCTCCTCTCATAAAAATAAATCGCTTCGTGTTTTATCGAATGAGTGATATATCGATATCGAGTTGCAACTTTGGAAAACACTAAATGATAAATAGCTGAGCGTCTTTGTCTCTTTTTAGCTTTTTGCTGGTGGGAGGATACTTCGCTGGTGGGAGGATACTTGTATCCGACCGGATAGCGACCACCGTACACTGGTGCTAAAACCTGCCATAGTGGCCCACCTTGTGTGGGTCGCGTTCCAGGGTCAGCCAGTGTATATCCGGTTCTCCCCAGGGGGCTTGCCCCCTGATCCTAACCTTTTTCCCATCCCTTTTCCTTCCCCTCCCCCTTGGCCCTTTGGCAGGCCGGCATGATCTTGCCGACCTACGATGGACACATTGTTTATCGTTGGTCGACACTATTCTTGGATTGCGCTACACATACCATCAGGTGTAGCGTCACTTTGCCGAGCCATGATAAAAAAAAAAAGCATTATTACCGATGATGCACTTCACTTAATTTATAGGAATGTGATCAATTTTAGCCATCGCAATTTGAATAAGTGAATAAAATTATTATATATTATAAATATTCACTGTCCGGTGTATGTAACGACACTTAAATATGACCACACATTTCTGTAACACGTTGTATATCCACAATATCAATATGAGACCTTCGTTCAAACATTCGGTCAATCATTCATTCCCAAAAAAAAGATTCTAGCATTCACTGTTAGTGTTTTCTTAAATGAATATAGGCACACTCAGTTGCAAAGAAACAATCATTCATTTGTGAAATTCGTTGATTTATTTTTTCATTCAATCCAATCGTTCACTCGTTCGTTCCAGGACCAAGAGTCGACAGAGCACGACGGCGACATCGAAGACATATCGGACGGGGAGCGAACTTCCTCCTCTGAACGTGGAAACAGACCTACTTACTATCCTGGGAACAACGATGACGAGACACCTGGGTATGGTTTTTTTTAAATATTTGATTGAATGACGAGACGAGCAAGGCGCTCGCCTTGAACAGAAGCAACATCAGACAACTTTGAATTACAAAGCACTGCTTGGCATTGAACTGCGCTCGTCACCCCGAGATATAAGATTTTAAGACTCATAATGCCCAGTAATTTCACTACAAAGGTAAGATAGGTAACTATGGCATGTTTTAACACTACGTGTACGGTGGTCGCTATCCGGGCGGATGTGAATATCCTACCAAAAATATGAGGTATATATCCTACTTCCTACCAATAATATAAACGCGAAAGTTTGTAAATATGGATCGATGTATGTTTGTTACTCTTTCAGGTAAAAACTACTGGATGGATTTTAATGAAACTTTACAATAATTTAGCTTATAGATCAGAATATGCCATAGGCTACTTATGTTTTTTTCAAATATCAACCCCCGAAGGGTTTAAAATAAAAAGCTGATGAAAGTTTGTATGAAAAATCTAAACCGCTGAACCGATTTCAATGAATTTTGGCACAAATATAGTTGATGACCCAGGGTTAAACATAGGGTATTTTTTTATTTAAATTTCAACCCCTAAAGGGCCCAAATAGGGGACGAAAGTTTGTATGAAAGCTTTTTGATGGCGAAACGAAGTTCGCGGACACAGCTAGTAATATTATAAATGCGAAAGTGAGTTTGTTTGTTACGCTTTCACGCCTAAATCACTGAACCGATTTTGATGAATTTGTCTACAGAGACAGATGGGACCCTGGAGACGGTTACCGTCTACTTCAATCCCTGAAAATGCTGCTCACGCGGGCGGAGCCGCGAGCAAAAGCTAGTCAACTATATTTGTGTCAAAATTTATTGGAATCGATTCAGCGGTTTAGATTTTTCATACAAACTTTCATCCCCTTTTTTAAACACTTCAGAGGTTGATTTATGAAAAACATAGTAGCCTATGTCTTGTTCTGATGTATAAGCTATATAAAGTTTCATTAAAATCCATTCAGTAGTTTTTACGTGAAAGAGCAACAAACATCCATTCATCCATCCATACTTATAAACTTTCGCGTTTATAATATTAGTGGGATAGTAGGATATATTGTTGAATGCAGACCGCTTCCAACAGGTCGGTCTGGAAATCTTTGGGGGAGGCCTATGTTCAGCAGTGGACGTCCTGTGGCTGATGATGATGATATGGTCATCAACCAGTTTCCTTTGTTCCAGGGAGTTCATGGTGAACGCGATGGACGCCGAGGAGTTGCGCCAGTCGGTGCGCCGCTCCAAGAGGTGGAAGGCGGAGTCGCCTCGACTGGAACTGGCCGCGCCCACCACCTCGCTCAGCGGGTCGGGACACGACTCGGACGATGACGAGGTCGGCACCGCGGCGATCACTCTAGCACTCGCTCCTGGGGTAGGATGGAAGATGAGTTTGGGTTGTAGGTTTGGGGGTTTGGGGGTTTGGGGATTTGGGGGTTTGGGGATTTGGGGATTTGGGGGTTTGGGGGTTTGGGGGTTTTTTGTCCCCGTCCGCCTGATTATGGTGTTTTTGAGTCTTCGTTGTATGGAGGCAGGTGTTGTTTATCCGTTTGGATTTAGGTTTGTTTTTACTATACATGGGTAATTTTAAAACACCAACAACCAACTGAGGAGTTGCGTCAGTCGGTGCGCCGCTCCAAGAGGTGGAAGGCGGAGTCGCCTCGACTGGAACTGGCCGCGCCCACCACCTCGCTCAGCGGGTCGGGACACGACTCGGACGATGACGAGGTCGGCACCGCGGCGATCACTATAGCACTCGCTCCTGGGGTAGGACGGAAGATGAATTTGGGTTGTAGGTTTGGGGGTTTGGGGGTTTGGGGGTTTTTTTTTGCCCCAGTCCGCCTGATGATGTTTTTGAGTCTTCGTTGTATGGAGACAGGTGTTGTTTGATGTTGTGACGCCGAGGAGTTGCGTCAGTCGGTGCGCCGCTCCAAGAGGTGGAAGGCGGAGTCGCCTCGACTGGAACTGGCCGCGCCCACCACCTCGCTCAGCGGGTCGGGACACGACTCGGACGATGACGAGGTCGGCACCGCGGCGATCACTCTAGCACTCGCTCCTGGGGTAGGGTGGAAGATGAATTAGGTTTGGGGGTTTGGGGGGTTTGGGGGTTTGGGGATTTGAGAATTTGGGGGTTTGGGGTTTTTTTTGACCCGTCCGCCTGATGGTGTTTTTGAGTCTTTGTTGTATGGAGACAGGTGTTTGTCTGTGTCTGTTTGTTTTTACTATACAGGGTTACTTTTAAAACAGCAACGACCTCGCAGGACTAGTTAGCTAACCCCATAAGGGACAACTTTAGTCCTGCGAGGTTGTTGCTATTTTAAAAGTAACCCTGTATATGTCTGTGTGCTTGTAAATCTGTCTGTTTGTGGGTTTGTCAGTCTTTTGTTATTCTGTTTGTCTGTAATGGTCCCTGGAACTCCCTAGTTCATGGTGAACGCGATGGACGCCGAGGAGTTGCGTCAGTCGGTGCGCCGCTCCAAGAGGTGGAAGGCGGAGTCGCCTCGACTGGAACTGGCCGCGCCCACCACCTCGCTCAGCGGGTCGGGACACGACTCGGACGATGACGAGGTCGGCACCGCGGCGATCACTCTAGCACTCGCTCCTGGGGTAGGATGGAAGATGGATTTGGGTTGTAGGTTTGGGGGTTTGGGGGTTTGGGGGTTTGGGGATTTGGGGATTTGGGGGTTTGGGGGTTTGGGGGTTTTTTGTCCACGTCCGCCTGATGATGTTTTTGAGTCTTCGTTGTATGGAGACAGGTGTTGTTTGTCTGTTTGGATTTAGGTTTGTTTTTACTATACTCAGTTACTAGTTGCGCCAGTCGGTGCGCCGCTCCAAGAGGTGGAAGGCGGAGTCGCCTCGACTGGAACTGGCCGCGCCCACCACCTCGCTCAGCGGGTCGGGACACGACTCGGACGATGACGAGGTCGGCACCGCGGCGATCACTCTAGCACTCGCTCCTGGGGTAGGATGGAAGATGGATTTGGGTTGTAGGTTTGGGGGTTTGGGGATTTGGGGGTTTGGCGGTTTGGGGTTTTTTTTGTCCCCGTCCGCCTTATGGTGTTTTTGAGTCTTCGTTGTATGTAGGCAGCTGTTTGTGTTTGTCTGTTTGGATTTAGGTTTGTTTTTACTATACTCAGTTACTAGTTGCGTCAGTCGGTGCGCCGCTCCAAGAGGTGGAAGGCGGAGTCGCCTCGACTGGAACTGGCCGCGCCCACCACCTCGCTCAGCGGGTCGGGACACGACTCGGACGATGACGAGGTCGGCACCGCGGCGATCACTCTAGCACTCGCTCCTGGGGTAGGATGGAAGATGGATTTGGGTTGTAGGTTTGGGGGTTTGGGGATTTGGGGATTTGGGGGTTTGGGGGTTTGGGGTTTTGGGGTTTTGGGGTTTTTTTTTGACCCGTCCGCCTGATGATGTTCTTGAGTCTTCGTTGTATGGAGGCAGGTGTTGTTTGTCCGTTTGGATTTAGGTTTGTTTTTACTATACTCAGTTACTAGTTGCGTCAGTCGGTGCGCCGCTCCAAGAGGTGGAAGGCGGAGTCGCCTCGACTGGAACTGGCCGCGCCCACCACCTCGCTCAGCGGGTCGGGACACGACTCGGACGATGACGAGGTCGGCACCGCGGCGATCACTCTAGCACTCGCTCCTGGGGTAGGATGGAAGATGAATTTGGGGTGTAGGTTTGGGGGTTTGGGGGTTTGGGGGGATTTGGGGGTTTGGGGATTTGGGGGTTTGGGGTTTTTTTTGACCCGTCCGCCTGATGGTGTTTTTGAGTCTTCGTTGTATGGAGGCAGGTGTTGTTTGTCTGTTTGTATTTAGGTTTGTTTTTTACTATACAGGGTTACTTTTAAAACCCCAACGACCTCGCAGGACTTGATAGCTAACCCCATAAGGGACAACTTTAGTCCTGCGAGGTTGTTGCTATTTTAAAAGTAACCCTGTATATGTCTGTGTGCTTGTAAATCTGTCTGTTTGTGGGTTTGTCAGTCTTTTGTTATTCTGTTTGTCTGTAATGGTCCCTGGAACTCCCTAGTTCATGGTGAACGCGATGGACGCCGAGGAGTTGCGTCAGTCGGTGCGCCGCTCCAAGAGGTGGAAGGCGGAGTCGCCTCGACTGGAACTGGCCGCGCCCACCACCTCGCTCAGCGGGTCGGGACACGACTCGGACGATGACGAGGTCGGCACCGCGGCGATCACTATAGCACTCGCTCCTGGGGTAGGATGGAAGATGGATTTGCGGTTGTAGGTTTGGGGGTTTGGCGGTTTGGGGGTTTGGGGGTTTGGGGATTTGGGGGTTTTGGGGTTTTTTTTTGACCCGTCCGCCTGATGGTGTTTTTGAGTCTTCGTTGTATGGAGGCAGGTGTTGTTTGTCTGTTTGTAATTAGGTTTGTTTTTACTATACTCAGTTACTAGTTGCGTCAGTCGGTGCGCCGCTCCAAGAGGTGGAAGGCGGAGTCGCCTCGACTGGAACTGGCCGCGCCCACCACCTCGCTCAGCGGGTCGGGACACGACTCGGACGATGACGAGGTCGGCACCACGGCGATCACTATAGCACTCGCTCCTGGGGTAGGATGGAAGATGGATTTGGGTTGTAGGTTTGGGGGTTTGGGTGGTTTTTTTTATTTGGGTTGTAGGTTTGGGGGTTTTTTTTATTTGGGTTGTAGGTTTGGGGTTTTGGGATGTTTTTTTGTCCCCGTCCGCCTGATGATGTTGTTTTTGAGTCTTCGTTGTATGGAGGCAGGTGTTGTTTGTCTGTTTGATTTTAGGTTTGTTTTTACTATACTCAGTTACTAGTTGCGTCAGTCGGTGCGCCGCTCCAAGAGGTGGAAGGCGGAGTCGCCTCGACTGGAACTGGCCGCGCCCACCACCTCGCTCAGCGGGTCGGGACACGACTCGGACGATGACGAGGTCGGCACCGCGGCGATCACTCTAGCACTCGCTCCTGGGGTAGGATGGAAGATGGATTTGGGTTGTAGGTTTGGGGGTTTGGGGGTTTGGGGGATTTTTTTTGTCCCCGTCCGCCTGATGGTGTTTTTGAGTCTTCGTTGTATGGAGACAGGTGTTTAAGTTTGTCTGTTTGGATTTAGGTTTGTTTTTACTATACATGGTTACTTATAAAACACTAACAAGCAGGACTAGATAGCTAACCCCATAAGGGACAACTTTTGTTCTACGAGTTCGGACATAACTCAATACTTGAAAACAAGAATGATTGAATGACAGACGACTGGCGGCTAGATAAATGAGTCAAGTTCAAAGGCGCTAATGCTGCACCCCCTTCCTCACGCTTCGCAGGGGTTTGTTTACGTAATCTTTGCGATGCGCGTACAGATATAAACATTCAAGCCGGAAATTAAATGAATACTTATTTTTATGACAATAAAATCTAACAAATTCTCAAAAGTCGTAGAACAAAAGTTGTTCCTTATGGGGTTAGCTATCTAGTCCTGCGAGGTTGTTTGTGTTTTAAAAGTAACCCTGTATATGTCTGTGTGCTTGTGAATCTGCCTGTTTGTGTATTTGTCAGTCTTTTGTTTTTCTGCCTGTCTAATGTTCGTCTCCGCCACGTCGCTGTGTTTATCTGTTAGTCGGTATGTCTGTCTATATTCATGTGTGTACATCTGTTTGTGTGCTTCTGAATATGTCTGCTTATTTATGGATTTGTGAGTTTTTGTATTTCTGCACGTCCATCTTCGCCACATCTTAGCGGTTCAAGAAATGATTCTGCCGTTAGCACCACAGTGGTGATTTAAGCGTTTGTAGAGGAACGGATGTTGGTGTTCCTCTGGCGAAGGGGGAGATCTCCAGTCAGGCGGGTGTTGTACCTGACCGGCCGCGGCCCCTCAGTGGATGATGTTCGGAACTTGTATATATACTCATTCGTCGCGCAAATTTTGCTAGCGCGATGCAGGATTGTTTTGTGCTGTTCGCGCTAGATATCGTCACATCACTCCCCCCCACGGAGACCGGAGATCTCTCCCTTCGCCAGAGGAACACCAACACCCGTTCCTCTACACGTTCAATTATATAGTTTTCTATCGACCCGTGCCGGCTTCGCACGGGTGAAAATATGTTTGTTACGACATCACATTACAAATGTTTGAATTTTTCGATTTTTCTGTACTATAATATGTATGTATTATACATATAAACCTTCCTCATGAATCACTCTATCTATTGCTGATAACTGCATTAAAATCCGTTGAGTAGTTTAAAAGATCTAAGCGAACAGACAGCGGAAGCGACTTCATTCTATACTATGTAAAGAAGATTCATCTAACAGAGATCTGTGTGTATATTTTTGATTCTGATTATGTGGATGTTTCTGGTCGTTAGTCTTTTTTGAGTGGTAGAGCCGCGCTGTAGACAGTTTTGTCTACAGCATGAATGGGCTGGCTCGACCGGGTCGTTACCACTGTCTCACAGATAACCGACGTAAAGTAGCGGCTTGCTTGCTGCTGCATTTCGTACGGTGAGTGAGATATCTGGAGTCCCAATCCCTAATTAATCCTTTCCTTTAAGTTCGGCAAATACACGTGATAGCATACTTGTAATCTATCTCATTCTCTCGCAGGCTAAATCCTATTTATATGTTTGTCTCTTTTTACTGTCGCTTTTTCGTTTCATCGAGTTTCAAATCACAACGATTCTAAAGAAGTTTCACTTCAAGGAAGATGTTATAATTCCGTATTTTTTTTCTTTTACTGTCACGGAATTACGGATACTTTTATGCCTTCTTCGCTTAGTACACGTTTTTCCGACTAACTTTGTATGTCTGGGTTTTTTTTATCCTTGCTCGGCAAAGTGACTATGCCACACCTGATGGTAAGTGTAGCGCAATCCAGGAATAGTGTCGACCAACGACAGACAGTGTGTCTATCGTTGGTAAGCAAGATCATGCCGGCCTGCAAAAATAATAAATGTTGTGGTTAAAGCGTGTTTTCTTTCAACAGGTGTCGACGCCGTCCGGCGACAACGCGGATCGGAACCCACTGTCCGGCTCGTGCGAGTCGATAGACACCGCTGGTCGCAGGGAGAAATACATCAAGTCTGCGTTCGACAGTCTCAGTGGCGTGGAAATGGACACGACGCTCACTGGAGGTCAGTTGGGCATACATACTTTTGAACTTTTTGTTTAAGTGAATGACGAGACGAGTAAGTCGCTCGCCCGATGGTAAGTGACACGCCTGAATAGAAGCAACATCATATAAAACTTTGAATTATAAAGCACTTAATTGCTTTGAACTGTGCTCGTCACCTCGCGACATAAGATGTTAAGTCTTATAATGCCCAGTAACAGTGGCGTGCACAGGGTTTTGTGTCAGGGTAGGTAGCAGTTATATTTCTACTTTTTCAAATCTTTGC
The DNA here is from genome assembly GCA_949126905.1 of Amorpha juglandis. NCBI lineage: Eukaryota > Metazoa > Arthropoda > Insecta > Lepidoptera > Sphingidae > Amorpha > Amorpha juglandis. The sequence continues at coordinate 5,578,355 of OX421393.1, forward strand.
AAGACGTCATAGGATGGGTCTAGATTTTTCCTAGGATTCTAATAGTAAATTTTATATGAAATTAAGAACTCACCATCATTATTATTCTGACGATGACGCCAAATTGAAGAAAGAATTGGCCCGTGAGTGATATTTACTGAACACGTCACTTGCAAGATATCCGACACAAGCACACATTGTCAACACAAACCTACCAAAAACACAGACGAATAACATTTTGAATAAACTACGTAAATATACGATTGAAACAGACAATTAATACACTAATTCGAATAAGAGACAAATAAACTACTATATTTATACTACTTCACGTGTTAAAACTTTAACGTTACTTTAATTATATGCAATAAAATCAAAACATAAACAAAGATTGCGTGTCTCATGAAACAGAAAAACAATATGGTGACTTGGTTTCAATATTTTTAATGGCTGATTGCGTCATGCGTCAATATTGGCCAACATGAAAAAGGTGAGCTGTGATTGGTCCTCCTGCCGCAGGAGATGTCATTCATAATCGCATATAGTGTTTACGCATTTTTGGTCGATAAAGTCGAAAATCGTCCACTTTTGCGTAAATTTATGAATGGAATGTAGGCAACGATAATCACTGCCTAGAAGTTCCAACTCGGTACGAAAATCAATGCATTGTTTGCATTGATTTTCTTACCGAGTTTTAACTTTTTAAATACGTATTGTATTATTTATTTGATTTATTTTTACATTGTTAAAACCGTGTTTCTAGTAGGGTAGGCAGTGTCTTTTTGCCTATATGGAGTGCACGCCACTGCCCAGTAATGTTACTGTGTTTAATGTCCTTCAAACCGAAACACAACAGTGCTGTTTACTTTGTACTGTTGTTTGGCGGCAGAAATAGACGGCGCGGTGGTACCAACCCAGACGGCCTCTCGCATACGAGGGACCTACCCACCTTGGATTGCTTGTGATGGAAAATGAAAAAAATATATATTTTCATCTCTCTATCACTCCGTTTAATTAAAAGACTCGTCGAGTTTCAAGGCTGGTGTCAATATATACATGCAACTGTCGAGCATGGTGCGCAGGAATTTATACAGGCCGGCCGGAATTTATACATGATTCTAGTGACCGCCGATAAACTCATTGTTTGTCGATGGTCGCTGGTTTTGGACTTCACTACACTTACCATCAGGTGTAGTGTAATCATTTTGCCGTGTTAGGGTAAAAAAAATCTATATTGCAATAGATATTGTAAACTAATAATGGATTTAGGTACAAATTATGGCTACAAGGTACTCTATATTATTCTAATGCGTTTAGTCAAAGCAAGTAGTAGCTACAAGGTGGACAGACGACCTGATAAGGATCGCGGGAGCTCGCTGGATGCAGGCCGCTTCCAACAGGTCGGTGTGGAAATCTTTGGGGGAGGCCTATGTTCAGCAGTGGACGTGTTGTGGCTGATGATGATGATGATGATGATGTTTAGTCCGGCCTAATAAACTTTGAATCAAATGTAAACAACAGCACCCACCCACAATCCGCTGTTAAGTTTCTGCCTACCTTTCGGGTACGGTGTGTGTTATGTATGTGCATTTTTTTTTATATCAATGTGTCTGGCAGGTCACACATCCCTGTCGGCGCAGCACCTGTCCCGCGCCCCTGCCCCTCGCGCCCCCGCCCCCTCCCTGTCCCCCTCCCCCTCCCCTGTTGTCCTGTCCCCCTCCCCCGCGCCCCGCAGCAAGCCGCTCGACCCGGAGGCGGCGCGCCGCAGGGAGGAGCTCAACCGCAGGATACGCGAGACCAGGAGGCAGCTGGAGAGCGTGAGACACACCACATATCTATACTTATAAAATAACATGTCCTGACTGACTGACTGATTCATCATCGCAACGAGCGCAAACTATCAACGCTACAAGCGTGAAATACGGACTGTATATTCATTTTGTTATGTAAGCACCCACTAAGAAAGGATTTTAGAAAATTCCTCCCCAAAGGGGTCAAAATACGGGATGATAATATGTATGAAAGTCCGTCATTTTGAAAGTTACATAAACAAAATTTTGTATTTCGGTTATTGACGTAAAACAAATAAATACGTGTTTCAGGAATTTTTGAAATTTTATTTAATAAGGGATAAAAAAGGGGGTGAAAGTAAATGCGAAAGTGAGTTTGTTTGTTATGCTTTCACGCCTAAATCACTGAACCAATTTTGATGATTTTATCTACAAGGGTAGATGGGACCCTGGAGACGGTTACAGGCTACTTTTATCCCGGAAAATGCTGTTCACGCGGTCGGAGCCGCGAGCAAAAGCTAGTATGATATATTTACTAGCAAACCCAGCTACGCGTTGCTGTGGCTGAGGTATATGTTAAATTATATTGTAGTAAACTATTCAATACTGTATGCTCCATCTATTGGATACTTACTGAATCGAGGCGATAGATTACCTTACACCGCCATCTTTTAGAATCTTATGGAACTCACTATAGATTGAGATATAAGTTATCTTATATCTTAAGTTGGATCAGACTGCACACACTTTGCAAAATTTTATTAAAATCGATTCAGTAGTTTAGGAGTTCATCGCGGACAAACAACGTGACACGGATTTTTTATATATAAAGATTTGTCTACTAGTTGTCTATCGTGGTTTCAACGCTGGTGGTAGGATATTCGTATCCGCCCGGATAGCGACCACCGTACACATGGTGTTAAAACTGTGATCAAGATCCGTGTGATCAAGACTAGTCGTGCGACTATATTTAGTTATTTAACATTTTGACAGCCTCCGTGGCGCAGTGGGCAAGTAGCCGGCTGTGAAGCGAGAGGCCGCGGGTTCGATCCCCGCACCGACACAAATGTTTGTATGATCCACAAATATTTGTTTCGGGGTCTGGGTGTTGTAAGACCGAGAGTCTCTCGTAGTTCCTGATACCGACGACACAAGACCCGTATCTTACTGTGGGGTTAGGACTATGTGTGTGACTGTTTAAAAAAAATCTATGATCGTAGTACCGTATATGGTGATCAAGACTAGCCGTGGAACTTTATTTATTTATTTAATGTTCAGGTGGCTTTCTCTTCGAACCTGAAGTCGAGTCAATCGACCACGGACCTCTCGTACATACCTGAGAAGGACAACCCGAGAAGGCCACGGCCCGTGTCTATGGCGATACCCACAAACAACAGACCTTATGGTAACTATACACTCATATACTCTATGATCAGAATGAAGTAAAAAGCTTAATTCATTGATTGATATTAAAATTGAGACTGCTAGAACCAGAGTGGCCTAGCTGCATTTTGATGACTTTTGACCTATTAGTATTTTCGTCAATTTAAACCACTGCCGGAATGGACTTGTCCTGCCATCTATGTCAAAATGATGTTACCAATTTTAGGCCGGTCTGGTCTTGTAGATTAACATTTTTAAATTACGAAAATACAAATTGGTCAAAAGTCATCAGAATGCAGTTAGGCCACTCTGGTTCTAGCAGCCTCAATTGTACCAATAATGTCTTTGTGATTTTAGGAGAAAATATTTAATACAAATGTTGCTGTGTTATTAAATATTTTGTTTAGAATATACTTAAATGTATGAATTTATTAACACATTGTACAATATATCAACGTTTATAGAAGATTGTTATTTTGTAAACTAATTTACGATAATTGAAATAAAATAAAACTAATTTAAACGGATTTTATCGCAGTTTTTTTATTGATTTTGATCCCGTCGTTAAAGACTAACTGCCAGGCTTCAAGATACTGTGAGCTCTTTCTGCTTAGATCGGACAAACCACAACTAATTAATTATTTCAAATTGAAGGTAGATAATGTAATATTAACATTTTGGGACAACCTATACCTCAGTCCACTAAGGCTGAAAAGTTTTCAAAAAGTCGGGATCAAAATTAATAAAAAACCGCTATAAAATCCGTTTAAATTAGTTTTATTTTATTTCAATGAGTAATATTCGCGTAAACATAAGAAATAATTAATTTACAATAAGTGCATTACTAACAAAAATCATCAATTTTCCCCCACTAACGCTGACCAGGATTACCTAACCCCCTTCCGGAGGACACCTTGGACAGTCTCAATTCCAACTATTTCGACAGTCTTAACCCGTATCAAAATTTAAACCAAGACTATCGAAATAAAAATCCTTACGCCATCCCCGCAAATTTGAACCATAGGCTGCCTGATTATATGGAAAACGACAAGCCATATGTACCACAAAGTAATACACAGAGTATAAATGATAAGAGAAATATGAATTACGCTCCATATAAAAAACCTGTGTTTAAAGAGCAGGCTCAAAAACAGGCTTTAGCGTTCACCATAGATATGTCTAAGCCAGTCCAGTCAAAAGTCTTCAATAGACTTTTCCCTGATAAAGAACCACCGAAAGTCCCACCACGGAATTTCCATTTAAACTTAACCAAAGATGTTGATAAACCTCAGCCAAAAATGCCAAAACCGAATGCTAGAAGCATTTTCAAAAATTATAAGTCTTGTCCTGTGTCACCGGTGTCGGAGGAATGCAAGTGGGCGGATAAAGTACCTCATACCGGTCAGAATCAAACTGAAGACCCTAAAAAACGAGACACAAACTCTTTAGATCCTAAAAAGAGGAATTCGTTAAGCTTTTTTGTAGGTCTGGATAATAGAATTAAAGACAGCGGTAAAAGTATAGTTGATACCATCAAGAGTGACACAGAACGTATGATAGCTGAAATAACTAAGAAATATGGTGATTTGGACGAATACGAACCTAATAACCAAAATGATTTGGATTTGCAACCTACTAAGGAAGAAAAAGAGGATGGTAACTTCTCATCTGACTCTTTAGAAGACTGCAGTTTAAGCCAAGATGCTAGCTGCAAGAATAAATTGTATTCCAAGAAAGTGTGCAAGAAACATAATAGAAGCTTGCCGCGACGTGCTGTTTCTAATTATGAAATATATGGCACTTATGAAAAACCAGCTGTGCCTGTGAAACCGGCTTACATAGGACAGAAAAGCTCAACATTGCCTCGAAATATGCCATCGAATCTCGAGGAATTGGATGAAAATGTTAATAATTACGATATGTATAGATGTCAGAGTGTTTTGACAAAGAGATGTATTACTAGATCGAATGAATCGGTTCTAAGTGATAATTCGAATTGTTCTAGCGTTTCTAATGAGATATTTTTAAAGTATGGGAATGAAGTGGCCTTCCAACAGGCTAAATATGATACTAGATACAATCTGAATGAATCACAGAATTGTTCTTTTGAAAATATTAACGATGAAGTATATTTAGAAAAACACAGACACAGTAGCGCTAGTTTCTTCCTAAACCAGAAGAAATATATGAAATCCAGTTGTAGCCAGGAGTCAGTTCTCTCTGATGACATGTTTCTGGACAATGACAACCAATTGTCGAAGACTAATTGCAATTCTTTGGAGAGTGTACTTTCTGATGACTCTGAATGTACTAAGAGCGCTCCTTTAGAAATGTTGTTTGAAGGAGCACGTCCTAAAAGACAACAGAAATGCACTGCGATCCCAAGAAACAGCAAAAGTTGTTACGAATTCGATAATTCTTCTAAAAGTTACGGGTCTAGTCCAAACAATGCCTCGTATTTTGGAGGATATATGTATAATAACTACTTAGAAGGCACCAGCCCCAATTATAGAGACTATATGAATAACCCAATGCAGAATATAATAGGAGTTACTAACAAACCCGTTAGCAAAGTATACGGGTTCGATATACCAGTAGATGGACATAAAACTGTAACTAGATCGAAAAGTCTGTATGATTCATCAAGTATACAGCCTCCACCGGCGAAAAACATAGCTTATTACTTCGATGGTAATAATATTCAACAATATACTAAAGAGAAAAAACCAACTGATGAAATACCGAGGCTTAGTAAAGCTGATTATATGGCGAATACTACCAAATCATTGCAACCGAATTTTATTGAGAAACACAAGTATAGGAGTGATCTATCTGGATGTGATCAAAGTGTTATGCCAAAATCTAAAAGTTGTAGCTTTGAAGTAGTCCTCGAACCGGCGTCGAAACCAAATCCATTAAAAAATCTAATGGAAAAAAGGAATTCACACGTACAAAAGAATTTGGAGAAGTTCGAAGAACAGATACGGAAAAGTTCACAAACGAAAGTTACAAAGAATCAGTTGAATAAAGATAAAGCTAATGGTACTAAAAACATTAATACTACCAAGAGTTTAGAAAGAGGTTCTGGCCAGAAAAATAACAACAAAATCACAATGGAATTTGTACCACACAAACCTCCAAAACCTATAAAAAGGACGTCGTCAGTTAAAATGAACAATAGACTCAAAGCTGGACTTGACAAGTCTGGGCTGAGTTCCTCTATCTCTTCACAATATAAGGCCAAATTAGACGGACTACATAACAAGAACTACTTAGCTAATAGAAAACATGACGATGATAATAACAAGGCTGAAGTCATGGATAATTCGGAGAAAACCTTTCATGTATTCGTTAAAGAGAAAGACGTGAATGAAAATAAATCTGAAATGCAGATGGATAGTTTAGAAGTTTATGCCATGCAAAAGATGGAAAGGATGAAACAAGTCAGCATGGATTCCTTGGACGTGATAGACGACTTTGCTAAAGATTCTTTAGATTATTACGCAGAACAGGAAAATAAGTATCCATTCGGTAAATCTATAAAAGACAATATCAATATCAAAATAGCCAAAAATGATCGAGAATCTATACCTTGTCACAGTCGCCAAGTTGATGCTAAAGAAAACATAGCTCCTATAGAAGAAGAGATAAGGAAATATAAATATATAGAACGAAAAATTGAAATTATAAACAAATTGGTAGAAATGGAAGAACGGAAAATCTTACAAGAGAAAATACTTAAAGAATGGCGCATGAGACCATTAAGTGCAAACATTAATGATGGTAAAGGTGTTGTCAAAGTACTTTCTAGAAAGTTCGAGAAATTGGCAACAAAGCAGTCAAGTAACTACACTTCTCTGACTCTAGAAGAAGCCGAAACCGACACTGAGAATAGTGGGGATTGCAAAGAAATAAAAAGAAATTTATCGTTACCTGACATTCTTGATACAGATCAGATAGGCTTAGTTACTGTCAAGGAAATAGAATGCATGAACGAATCTGTAAACACTGCTAATAACGACCCAATAAAACTGAATAATACAGTGCCAACCGATATTGTACCTAAAAGCTTGAAACAGAGAGTGTATAATGAAACCATAGTTCCGAAAACAGATGTACATTTAGACAGTGAAAATTACGAATCATCGACAACGAGTTCTAGTTGTACTAACTCGCCGAAAAGACTGTCTTGTTACGGCTTTAACAGACCGAAGACGCCTTTTAGGAAGATTCTGAGAGTGCCTACTCCTAGATTGTGTATGGAGAATCGTTTTTTTGGCGCGAGACCGATGGTTCATTGCGGGAGCGGTCTAAGGATGTGTCTGGCTAAGAAGGTGTCCATACCGGTGTTGCCGACGAAATTCGCGCTTCTACAAGGTCGGGACTGCATGTTTCGAGAATGTTGTTGCGGTTCCCTCGATTTCTGTTGCGCTTTATATAAATTGTGAAGATGTAGGCAGTGTTAAATTCGTATAAGACATAGAGTTAGAAATGACTTATGCCACATACGAAGCGAATTCTACTTGTATACACGACGCAGCACCAAGTACTGAGGTTTTCACGGTTCACTATGAATAAACGGTGTGCAGCGTCGAGTATACAATTGAGCTGCGTTTCGTCCGTGGTTCGGCCCGCGCTATAACCGTCGATTAGACCAAATCGAGTTTTATTTTTATTTTAAAACTCGGCACTGGTGAAATCATCGAAAAATCGATATGGCCATAATTTAAAAATAGAATAAACATAGATCAAACCGATCCTAGCCACGGCGGTATAGACTTGTTCGTTGATCGTTAGTTGTTGGACTGTCCTAGCTTTATTATCTGGTTTATCCGTAATATAATTGTCAAAACAGGATATAAGAACGGTTTACGTGGCTTGGTTATTCTGACAATACATCGGTCAGAATGGCTAATAAAAATTACCATTGATTTATGTTTTTGTGAAATATCACTAAAAACACTTCAATAGTGTTTTAAATTTGGTCACAATATAAAAAAAACCTTTTTTTGTAATTTTTGACATATTTTTTGCGCTATAAGGCACTAACCTGACCATCTTCACGATTTATCATTGAAATTGCGTTTTTCAGCTTTTTTTTATAAATGTTTTTATTTTTCAGTGTTGTGACATACATGTTGGACATTTTTTTAGGAGATTTTTATACATTTTTGTCTATATGCATGCTTTATAATATAGTGCATTATATGTGCGTGCCGAAATTGTTTTATGACATTTTTGCCGATTTTTTTGCATTTTGAGAGCAATCTGATTGTACTTTTTGCCGCGTTTGTTTTAATTTAGTTTTTTATAAAAAATAAATGAATCTGTTAAAAAATCATCTGTTAAAAAATCAAATTACATAAAGAAAGAAAAACATCAGATTTACATTGCAATAATATTTTTTTTGCGTTTTATAATTCTTTTTAAAAATATTGAATTTTAAACAGATTTAATTCGATTCCTACTCTTTTAAGTTTATTTTTTAATTTCATTTTCCAACATGTCACCACGTGTTTTGGTTATGATTTTCTTCGGTCTTTGACCACCAGAACACATACCATGTCCTCGCCATGCTTTACGTTTTTTCTATGTATGGGCCACGTGCTATAATAATCTGACAGCCTCCGTGGCGCAGTGGGCGAGTAGCCGACTGTGAAACGTGAGGCCGCGGGTTCGATCACCGCACCGCGACAAATATACGTCTATAAATATTTGTTTCGGGGTCTAGGTGTTGTGAGATGAAAGTCTCTCGTAGTTCCCGATACCCACGACACAAGACTCGTATCTTACTGTGGGGTCAGGACTATGTGTGTGACTGTTGGGTATATTTATTATTATTATGAATTCTACGGAACTACGATAGATAAATTGTCTGTCGTTGGTCGACACTATTCTTGGATTGCGCTACATTTACCATCAGGTGTAGCGTAGTCACTTTGCCGAGTCAGGATAAAAAAAAACAACGGGTTGCACTCCGGGAGTGCCGGCAGAAGTGAAAACTTGAACATTAAACTTTTTTCATTAATAAATGCACTTTGTTCAATTTCCATATTTTAAACACTTTAGTTTGGTAGTGTTTCCCAACCTTTTTTAGGCCATGCCCCACCATAACATTTTTTTTGTTAAATTTATCACCAATATCTAACATTGCATTTAAATAACCCAAAGCGAAAGGGTTAAAGTCGTGTCGAGTCCATTTTTAAATTGCCCCCCGTAACTATCAAATTGCCCCCCTGTAAGGGCGTGGGCCCCACGTTGGGAAACACTGCTTTATACTTTTTTTATTTATTTAACAAATCAGATTGCTCTCTGTTACTGCATGTGTTAAACGTATACCGCATTGCGTAGCGGGCCGTCAGGCGTCCGCGTCCGACCGCGAGGAGGACGGCGCCGGCATGAGGAGAGCGATCTCGCTGTCCGACCTGGCCGCCAAACCGATGCCTGCGCCGCGGAGCCAAGGTGGGTCGCGGTGGCGGGCATATGGTGGTGGAAATCGTCTAGAAGTAGAATTAGAACACGATGATGAACTGTAGTATAAGCTATAATAATAAAAAAAAAGTTTAAAAAAACTAAAAAAACACGCTTTCATAGAAAATAGAAAAACAATTTGTAGAAAAAATTGTATTTTATTGTAAAAAAAAACGTGAAAAAACTATTATTTATTTTTAATTTTTTTAGAAAAAATATATATATTGTAGTCGGTTGAGGTTCTTCAAAAATTACTAAAAAAGTGGGTTAACAATTTTTTTTTTCACAATCTTAAATTTTATCAATCAATATCACAATTTACAATATTTATTTTTATTTTTTCTTTAAATATTGCAGTGTCATACAAACATACGTATGAAGTTAATAAAAGCGTGTTAAAAAACACAGGTTTCCTTCACCGTTAAAGCAAGCGATAATTAACAATTAATATACATGTAACTTAGAAGTCAGAGGTGCATGCTCGTGGGGATGGTTTCGAACCTGAGACTATTGTCTCGATAATAACCTAACCTAACATTATCTCGAGTGGTTTCTTGCCAACTAGCACTGATGTTTCGATGAGGTGAAACTTTGTTTGTGTATCTAAGGTGGGAGTTATTATTGGGTATTATGAGCCTTAACATCTTAGTCTCGGGGTGACGAGCGCAGTTCAGTGCCATGCAGTGCTTTGTAATTCAAAGTTCTGTGTGGTGTTGCTTCTGTTTATGAGCAGGCGTGGTGCTGTGTCAAATAAAAAAAACGTATTATTATCTGCTTGCTTGTTACTGCGCTTTCTATGTTAATTTAGCATGTGCATGATAGTACCTTAGCGATTTTTTTTAATATCCTATTAAAAAAACTTTGACGTCATCATTTACAGCGTGACAATGTTGTATATTTCCCTCATATATTTTATCTGATAAATAATTTTTAGTTGGAGATTGAAAAATATTGCCTTACTGATAAATTTATTTGCAGGTAATGTATTTTGTTGTTAAACTTTTATAACATTTCTCAGGTCTTATGGTGTATTAATGGAAACAATTATAGCTGTAATTTTTTATGGGGTATTAGTTGAATTTATTTTGTATATCAAAGTGTATTGGAAAGAGTTAGCGACTTTATAAACAGGGTGGATAAATAAATTATTATACTATTATGCATATTTATACAGCATGTTCCAACATGAGATTCAATAAGTCTTTTAAATGTATACCCTACTATCTTTTGCTCGCGGCTCCGCCCGCTTGAAAATATTGCGGGATAACATTTTTCAGGATTAAAAATAGCCTATAACCGTCTCCAGTATCCCATCTATCTCTGTACCAAAATTCATCAAAATCGTTTCAGCCATTTAGGCGTAAACGTAACAAACAAATAAAAACTCACTTTTGCATTTATTTCATACGTTTGGATCATTGTTCAATGTCCAAAGAGAACAAAGTAATATTATGGCGATGTAGATTGTCCAACATAGATACAAAAAAAAGTAGAAACGGGTTGCTAGGTATTTCCCTATTGTACAAATTTCTTGATACATTCAGGGCACCCTATATAACTCTAGCGCCTAGAATCGGTATTAAAATTAAAATTTGTCAAAGGTCATGCGTATTATACAATGACGCACGTATATTACGGGCACGCGACGTGTGCAAGCGTTTTGAAATTAACGATTTTTTTTTCTTTCTGTCTGGCTTTGTCCCGACTTAGTACCAGGGTCGGTCTTCCTACTTAAATGCTACCAACTCGCCGGATCTTGAACATTCTCTGTGGTGAGACCATATCTCCCTCTAATCAATCCAATGCTCTTCGGGTCGTCCGCGGAATCGTTCCGAGCCATTAAATAATAAATAGACCGGAACGACCTCTTTTTTATATAAATCGCACGCTTAAATAAGCGTAGTACTGATTCATTTAGTATTGTGTGTTCATTCGCGACGTTGACCACTTACCATCAGGTGACATAATTGCTTGTTTGTTTCCGTATAAAAAAGTGCGTAAATTTTTATCTGTTACTACATTTGCCAATCCTTCACTCTATTGTATAACAAAGTGTGTGTGTGCAATTCACACACGGCAGAAGTGAAACTTCAGTATTATTAAAATAAATTAATTAACCAACGAATTTTAATACGCTAATGCAAAAAAATTAACACGTGAATAATATACCACGTTGTTTATGACACATTTTCCGAAGGATTCGTTGTACGCAGGCGCAAGGGCACGTGATAGCATACTTGTAATCTATCTCAATCTCTCGCAGGCTAAATCCTATTTATAAATATGTTTGTCTTTGTCGTGACGCATTTTCGTTTCATCGAGTTTCAAATCACAACGATTCTAAAGAAGTTTCACTTCAAAAATAAGCTCTCGCCTGTATACTGTACCTCTGAGGTGGTAGGCAGTGCAACTAAACATTAGAAAATGTAATATATCTGATAATGTTATAGGAGTTGATAGCTGTCAAATTAGATCTATTTGTTTGTGAAGGATATAGTGCTTCCGCGGTTCTTCCAGTCTATATCCGGCCCATGATGATAGGTGACGAGCCAATCGTTATGCCATTTATTTTATCCTCATGATTGTAAGTGATAGGATCACGCTGTAGACATTTTTGTCTACAGCACATATGAGTCGACAAAACAGAGTTAAAAAAGCGATGTTTTGATGATTTTGAGATATCCGGAAGCCCAAATCCCCTCCCCTTCCCAATCCCTAATTATCCCTTTCCTTTAAGGTCGACAACGCGCCCATGATTCTTCTGGTTGTGGGCGTACATGGGCGGTGGAGATCACTTACCATCAGGTGACCCACTTGCTCGTTTGCCGGCCTATGCTATAAAAAAAAAAAAAGATGTGAAGTGACAGTAGCGCTGCGTTTTCTACGGTGAGTGAGATATCCGGAGTCCCACACCCGCCTCTCCTTCCCAATCCCTTAATAATTTTCCTTTAAAATTAATAAAAACATGTCCATAATTGTATTGTGCGTGTTCGTGGTCGTAATCGTTGTGGTAATCTGTCAAACAAAATATAATCGGTATAAAAAAGAAGGTTCTGGAATGGAGGCCCAGTACGTGGCCTCCATTCCAGAACGCAGCGTTGGACGTCCGCCTACAAGGTGGACAGACGACCTGATAAAGGTCGCAGGAAGTCGCTGGATGCAGGCCGCTTCCAACAGGTCGGGCTGGAAATCTTTGGGGGAGGCCTATGTTCAGCAGTGGACGTCCTGTGGCTGATGATGATGATGAAAAAAAATATATAATAAATGTACATTTACAGGTCAGAACTCCAAACCGTCGACTCCTCAAGGTAACTCGTCCAAGTCGCCTGGTGGATTCGCGAGACCAGCACCCAGGTACTCCAGCAAGTCTAACATGACCAGGAGTTCTAGTGTCGGTGTTCTTAACCAGGTTAGTAGACATCACATTTTAATTCAATAATATGTATTAAATAGCAGGGACATCCGCCCGGATAGCGATCACCGTACACATGGTGTTAAAACCTACCATAGTGAACACTCACCTTGTATATGTACAGCCTGTGTATATCCGGTTCTTCCGAGGGGCTTGACTGACTTGACTTGTATGACTTGATGGTTATAGGGATATAGGAGTACATCCTTGTATCCCTGTACCTACATCGGTCATCCGCCTGTCCTGTCGCAGGCCCCTCGATTTGCTTATAGCATTTATACAGGTCGGCATGATTCTGGTGACTATCAGTAAACTCATCGTTTGTTGATGGTCGCTGGTTTTTATGGACTGCACTTCGCTTACCATTAGGTGTAGTGCAGTCACTGCCCTGCTCCGATAAAAGAATAGAATATTTTTCATTTATTCTAAATAATTTTATTCAATAAGTTACGTTCCCCGAAATCTATTATCGAGTTATATAAATCAAGTTAGGCTGCGTTTAGACGACGCGAAAAATTTCGTGCGGCGCGGCGGCTGCACGAAATTTTTCAGTCATAGCAAATGTATGTCTTATTAACTAGGACTTAACGTTGAAATTCTTTGTGAGTAACCAACCGCGCGGCGGCCGCGCTCGCGTTTACACGATCGCGCAGTCGCCGCGTGGTTGGAGCGTTGCGAAGAATTAAACATTATGGCTTAGTCAATAGAGTTTACATTAGTTTTTCGAGTGATTCGAGCGCCGAGCGCCGCGCGGCCGCAACGCGGTGGGATTCCTTGTCATATAAATGCGCCCTTAAATGTAAATAAATTATAAATCTGCTTTGGAAGGGATAATTGACGGGAAAAGAGTGCACGACATGGCGTGTGACGTCACAGGACAGGTCACGCCATTACTGTACTCTTTATTATTTATTTATGGTTATTACCTACTTATTTATTAACACTTACAACTGATTACCAGCTTATTTCTTATTAGTTACGTATCACGTATTCGTTATGTCTTATTCACACCAGAGCGACTCGGAATCGGACCCCCAACCGTCCCGACAGCAACCCCCCCGCGCTCAGGGTCTGATGCGGCCCACTATCAGCTCCATGAACAAGGCGGCCGCCAACACAGCGCGGCGGCGAGGACTAGCCAACGCTTACAGTGCAGGTCAGTGCAGTACAGTGCACTAATAGTGTTATTGCACTGTTGATAATCAATCAGTAGAGACTATCCCGCCCACACACCCGCTACTGTAACTCCTGTGCACCAGGATCAACAGTGGCACGCATTTTTGTTGACACCGACCAGTGAAGCTCGGCGAGTCTCTGGGAATGCCTAAATGTCATAATAAATCAGTAGTCTTAATGCCTTTGAATTATAACCGTGTTATAGTTTGTGCATTGACGTAGATGTGTAGATTCTTATTAGTATACTACCTGGTCACGCGTTGCTGTGGCTAAGGTATATGTTAAATTATATTGTAGTAAACTATTCAATACAGTATGCGACATCTATTGGATATTTACTCAATCCAGCCGATAAATTACCTTACACCGCCCTCTGTTAGAATCTTATGGAACTCATAGATAATTATAACTAAGAATTTATAATAAAATATATTGCAACTATAAATTGAGATATAAACTATCCTATCTCTCGAGTTGGATCAAACTGTATGCATAAAGTTTGCAAAATTTGATTAAAATCGGTTCAGTAGTTTAGGAGTTCATCGCGGACAAACAACGTGACACGAAATGTTTATGTATAAAGATAGTACAATACGAAGCACTACTAGATTTGTAGTGCACCACAATAGTGACGTTATGCGTATACAATGACGTACGTATGTGCGTGCAAGCGACTGAAATGCACAAACTGTAATATGGTTATGGTATTCGGTAGTATATTTTAATTGTAGACTGGATTATACGCAGGATAAATTTGGTACAATTTAGAAAATACATATACAGGGTGTTTTGTTAATGGTATAAAAAAATGTTTTTTTTTTTATATTATATGATTAAGAAAATAGTCTCGGCAGCCTCCGTGGAGTAGTGGGTGAGACGGCTGTGAAGCAAGAGTTACTCCAAGTTACTTCTAGCATTACTCCGACCTTTTATCAGTGTTTGTCTTGACTTAGACGCTTTCACTTCTCAAATTATGAACATCATCTGTAATGAGAGCATTAGTTCTCATGTCTCTCGCTTCGCTTTTTGTTGAAGTAATAACTTCTTATGGGAGGGTAAACCGCTTCGTAACGTAACGCGTTACTGCGCCACTCTGTCTGGCTTCCCTTTCTCTCACGCATACGCAGCAGTAGGCAGGCTCCTCCGCTCTCACTTTAACCCACATTAGTTTAAGTTATCACTTCTGTCGAGCGTCCCGAGACGCACACGTTTTTTTTCGTCTGTGGAAACGTACCTCTGATACGATCTGGCACAAGCATAAGCGATCGGTGTACTCTTGTGGTTTCCTCAAAACTAAACCTAACCATCTTAACCGATATTCCTGGAGTTTATCTACCACGTTGCAGACACCAAAACTGCTGCCATATTATTAAATAAATATATCAACATATAATCCAGTCTATTAATATACAAATTTAAAACAAACCTATTTTATTTAGTCGAATAATACATCACTTTATACAGTACGATTTCTTTTTGACAGAAGTCGATTTTATTTAGAAAAAAAATACTAATTTTGAACAGGATGTTATATTGCACTTATTAATGAATGTCCAGTTAGTAATTGAACGATTTATATTAATAATGTCCTTCAATAATTAATAACTTTATCGATATTGGTGTCGACTTTTATTGTTTGGCGAATCTTTTTAAATTATTACAATGGAATAGAAGTAGGTGATTTGATGTTTTTTTTATTATTTAAATTAATAAGTTACGTTACCCAAAACCTATTGCAGAAAAAAAAATAGTTCGATAACAAAACAATTAGAAGCCATTCACATCTGATGGAAGGGCCGCTTGTCAAATAACAGACGACGCAAACTTTGACGTCACTATGTAAAATGGCCATTACGGTGCACCCGTGCGAGCGAGATAGTGTGATGTCCCCACTACGCGCCCACCTTTGCTCATATCAATATTTAAAATTATAATTGCTGACTTATTTGGACGTAGTTACGCAATAAGGATCCAACCCACAGCAAATTCAAATGGAGATACTGATTGAAATAAAACTAATTTAAACGGATTTTATCGCGGTTTTTTATTAATTTTAATGCCGACGTTTATGGAGATACTGAGTTTGTTGTGTAAAATCGTACATATAATATATTTCATGCCCAATTGTCAAAAAAAAACTACGAGATAAAATTAGTTTCATTTATTGAATTTAGTAAAACAAAATCTTTTAAGAAAAGGGTTTCTTTTTTGTATTATTTTCTGTTGCGTATAGAATAATGTATAATATTCAACATAGGACACTACTCCATTGTATTTCGATATAAATCACTACAATATCAGTCAACTAAAGTCGACCACCAATCCCCACCAATCCGCCCCCCAATAACACGCTCTGAAACCCACTACCACCACGCTTGACCCCTCGCATCCGACGCACAGTGAACCTGAACAGCGGCGCCCACGAGGAGTCCAGCTCGGAGGCGGAGGAACGGCAGGACAAGGGACAGAGGGCTGACGGCCAGCGGAGGATCGGTGAGTGATAACATATGGGGACGATGAGTTTTGGCGGGAATTCTGACAGTACGATCCATCACTTTTTTTAATTTGTTTCATAAACTAGTTTAGAGTTAGTTAATTAGTTTATAGGAGCGATAGCTCAGCGGGGAGTGGTATGGACTGTCGAGACGCAGGTTCGAAACCAGCCCCAAGAGCATACACCACTGACTTTTCTAAGTTACGTGTATATTAATTGTTAATTATCGCTTGCTTTAACGGTGAAGGAAACATCGTGAGGAAACCTGCATACCTGAGAACTCGATAAGATATTTCGAAGGTATGTAATGTCTGCCAACCCGCATTAGGCGAGCATGGTGGACTAAGGCCTAATCCCTCTCATTCAGTAGAGGACGCCCGTGCCCAGCAGTGGGACATGTATAATACAGGGATAGTAACCGGGAAAAAAGTTTATAGTTGTGTTTGTTGTATAAAAGTGGATTTGTGCAATAAACATTGACGGTGATGAACAGTGTATGGAAACAATGAAATAAGAGAATTAAACGATTTATCAAATCTATTTGTAGGTTACAATTGGCGTAAGCCCGCCACATTTACATATTTGTTTTAATTGACGAATAAACTAATGTTCATTCAACATTGTAATGTTTAAACATAATAATATGTTGTTTTCTCAATTCCACGCTCAATTCAAAGACTGATTCGATACAACGCCACACAGAACTTTGAATTACAAATACAGAAGTAGGGTAGTTGATTTGGTTTTGTTTTCATTTAAATCAATAAGTTACCCAAAATATACTGCAGAAAGAATTTCATTATTCCTGCATTAAAAAAAAATTCAAAGCCATTTTAATTTGATGGAGTACAAATAACAGTCGACGGAAACATTGACTATTTTTTTTATTTGATTGAATGATGAGACGAGTAAGGCGCTCGCCTAATGGTAAGTGCCACGCCCGCCCATAAACCGAAGCAACACCACACAGAACTTTGAATTACAAAGCACTGCATGACACTGAACTGCTGCGCTCGTCACCCCGAGACATAAGACGTTAAGTCTCATAATGCTCAGTAATTACACCGGCTTCAATGTCCTCCAAACCGAAACACAACAGTGCTTACACACTGTTGCTTGGCGGCAGATATGGCGTGGTTGCACCAACCCAGACGGCCTCTCGCATACGAGGGACCTACCACCTTGTAACATGCTATTAATATGTTCATGCCATCCAGGCCGCAGTGGGAGCGAGAGAGATCTATCTGCGAAAGCGAGAGAAGTGACGGCCAGGCTCACGGCCAATACAAGGCAGAGACCTAAACCTGAACAAACTGATGCAAATTGTAAGTAAATCCTACTAATATTATCCTACTATCCTACTATCCTACTAATATTATCCTACTATCCTACCAATATTATCCTACTATCCTACTAATATTATCCTACTATCCTACTAATATTATCCTACTATCCTACTAATATTATCCTACTATCCTACTAATATTATCCTACTATCCTACTGATATTATTCTACTAATATAATCCTACTATCCTACTAATATTATAAACGCGAAAGTTTGTAAGTATGGATGGATGGATGTATGTTTGTTACTCTTTCACGTAAAAACGACTCAATGGATTTTAATGAAACTTTACAATAATATAGCTTATGCATCAGAATAAGACATAGGCTAGTACTATGTTTTTCAAAAATCTACCCTTGAAGGATTTAAAAATGATGGGGATGAAAGTTTTTATGAAAAATCTAAACCGCTGAACCGATTGAAATGAATTTTGGCACAAATATAGTTGATGACCCAGGGTTAAACATAGTATCCGTAAAGGGCCCAAATAGGGGATGAAAGTTTGTATTAAAGCTTTTTGATGGCGAAACGAAGTTCGCGGGCACAGGGAAGGGGAGGGGATTTGGGCTTCCGGATATCTCACTCACCGTAGAAAACGCAGCAGCAAGCCGCTACTTTACGTCGGTTTTCTGTGAGACAGTGGTGACGACCCGATCGAGCCAGCCCGTTCATGTTGTAGACAAAACTGTCTACAGCGTGGCTCTACCATTCACAAATTTACTCACTTTACTCACTTAATTTTTATTTATTCATTTAAGACATGGCTTGACGATATTTTGTCTCTTTCCCACAGTGTCATCATCATCCCAGCTGTGTTCGGCGCTGACAGAACAGTTAACGAAGACCGCGTGCAAGGTGGTACAACTGTACGCGAGCCTGCAGCGGGAACCGAACGCGGCCGCCGACATCAGCGGTCAGTATACACACCACTATACCACTATACCCCCAGTTCAATAAATGTGTGCGATTCCGGGACACATTTTTTTTATTTGATTAAATGATGGGAGGTGGCTTGCTGGTGGGAGGATACTTGTATCCGACCGGATAGCGACCACCGTAAACTGGTGCTAAAACCTGCCATAGTGGCCCACCTTGTGTGGGTCGCGTTCCAGGGTCAGCCAGTGTATATGCGGTTCTCCCCAGGGGGCTTGCCCCCTGATCCTAACCCTTTTCCCATCCCTTTTTCCTTTCCCTCCTCCTTGGCCCTTTGGTAGGCCGGCATGATCGTCTGTTGTTTATTGTTGGTCGACACTATTCTTGGATCGCGCTACACTTACCATCAGGTGTAGCGTAGTCACTTTACCGAGCCAGGATAAAAAAAGAAAACTATTCAATGGTTCCCTCTCTGAAGAGGGAAGAAGCATTTATACAGGCCGGCATGATTCTGGTGACCACCGATAAACTCAGTTTGTCGCTAGTTTTTTGGACTGCACTACGCTTACCATCAGGTGTAGTGCAATCACTTTGCCGTGCACGTATGAAAAAAAATGACCTGAAATGTCACTATTCACCCGCAGGTCTGGAAGCAGCCATCCTGGAGACACAGAAGGTGCTGCGCGGCGCGGTCGCTCGTCCACAGAACGGCGGCGACGCGCTCAGCAGTCTGTCCTCCACCGACGGCGACTACAGGGGCCTGAACGTGGACTCCACCAGGCAGAAGCTGGAGCATTTGGTGTCCAGAGGTAAACCTTTTTAAAAAATCAAAATCAAAATCTTTATTAATCATGTAGGCCAAGAAAGCGCTTATGACAGGTCAAGTACAGAACATTTATCATTAAAAAGACTAACTTACAATTAAGGGAACTTTGGACAAACCGCCGCGCTAAAGGCTGACAGGAAAAGGCACACCAACAAGAAAGAAAGAAAGAAAGAAACAATTTATTTGGTTTTTCATGAATAAAAAGAAATGGTACATTTTAAAAGAAACTTACATAAAGAATGAAAAACCAAAATGGACTCGCCTCAGCTTCGTGCTGTCTTCAAGCATGGGAAAAGGGAGGGCATCTTTAAGTGAAGGAATTCACGGACTAGGATATGGGATAGGGCAAGACGGAGTAGGGCAAGTTTACAAAAAAAAAATATCTGTAAGGGTTTAAAAGGTAAGGAGATGTTTAGACCAGAGTTCCCCAAACTTTTTTGTGTCGTAGACCCCTTGCCATGTTTTTCCGTGTTGGGTAGACCCCCTACTTACCTGATATTGATTTCCTGTACATTACCAACTGTAGTGAAGTTTAGTGTTAAAAACTTAAAGTAAAAACACATGTTGATTTATACATTGCGACCACAAAGCGAATACCAACATTCTACAACTTACACAATTTTATAAACATATATAATATCTATTTTTTTTACTTCATAGTGGTAGAGGAGCCCACGATGCTAAATGGGGATTTACTCGAGCGTCGTAGAGACCTATTGGGATGCAAAGCTTAGATGATATGAAGAAAAAAATGTTATATGATATATACCTTTACATCGGTGGGGGAAGCGGCTATAGATTTTTAAATATGTAAAAAAAAACTGTTGCATGGACATCCTCGAGCGCGTCAGATATTGATAGCATCAATGCCCTACGTATTTTTAATAATGTACGTATGTTAATCTGATCGTTTGCATGATGCGGGTGGTTGTATTTAAGAGTTGAAAATGAAAAAAAAAAAAAATTTATCGAGCGCGTCAGATTTTCTAAGGGAGTGTTAAGTGCACCAAAAAAAAGCTCTCATTCACTAATCTGATGATTTCGATGGGACGCAAGCTCGCGGCCATTTTCATAATGTGCAAAAAAAAATCGCCATTTTGAAATACTCAAGCGCGTCAGATTAAGATATATATAGTTCATCTTTATGTTCTAAACGTACTGTCTCATAATCTGACGATTATCTAGAGGGATTGGCCTGATCTGACAAAAAAAAATTAGAAAAACGGTTCACCTTAAAGGCCATCCCTGCAACTTCCCGCTAATTCCATTCCTGGGCTCTTAAAATTGTACTTATGACGTTTTTGAGCTCAAAATATAATTTATGTGATATTTTGAGCTTGCTGAGTTCAAAGAAATAATATTTCTATGCATTTGAGCTCTCCCAGCTCGAAAGTCTGATAGAAGTTTCATAGAACACTATTTTTGGAATTTTCAAACCGCAATAACTTTTGAATGGATCAACCGATTTTCACGCGGTTGGCGGCATTCGACGCAGTTTTATCATCCTCATAAGTAATTTTGCAATTTTAATTGATCGAACCACAAATTTCGGAGTAATCCCGAAAAAACACTTTTTCGGGTTTCTTTCATTCAAGATATCTCTCGAACGAATCAACCGCTTTTGACCAGCTTGGTGGCGATCGACGTGGTTTTTCAAGCTCAAAGGCGGATTAGTTTTTGAAGTTGATCGATAAAGCCGGTTAAAAGTTATTCCAAAAATTATATTGCAAACACGTTGTAAACAGTATGCCACGAGTCTTTATGATCAATGATGGCGTCATGGCAACAGAAACCAGAGTGGGGACGGAGTGAGAGAGTAATAGATAGAGAAAGAGTGAGAGAGGAATAGAAACGCGGAGAAGGAAATGTAGGCATCACGCAACTGCACGCATTTAACTTTATCGACGAATTTTTGTTATTTCGGCTTGCGGAAATCGTCAGATTATATATTTTTCATTATTCTTGAATTATTTCCTTCAAAATAAAAAAAAATTTAGCTACGCTCGAGAATGTCGAGATGACGTTTTTTTTTTACAACTTTGTTGCCCTCCGCTTTTTTTACGTCACTCTCAAATTGTCAGATTAGTGGAATATACACTTTTTAGGATGTAATTAACTCACCCTACCTTAATCTGACGCGCTCGAGAATTTCTGATGGTCAATTTTTTTTTACTAATCTGATCCTGTATCCTTCACGGGCGGCCTTATATATGGGCCTCATGTTTTGTGGAGGTACTTAACCGGGTACAAGGTATCCCCCTGTATATTAATCTGTCGCGCTTTAGTAAATCCCGAAATCCCCTCTTGGGCTCCTCTACCATAGGTACTTTTATAAATAATGTATATGTTTTGATATTATAAGATAGTATGATGTAAGTAAATAGGTACTATCAGTGTATGTGTTGAGATCCACTACCGTGGACCCCATTTTCATTTCATGGACCCCCAATTTTTTTTCGCTGTCGTTGATCCCTTGCAGGTTGTCATAGAAGTCCAGGGGTCGATATAGACCACTTTAGGAATCACTGCTTTAGACCTTTAATCTTTTAAGATCAGATTTTTCCCCCTCTCTTTAGTCCCCTTTCTAGTTTCCTGTGCCCTTTTTATAAAAGTAAATGACGAGAGGCCGCTTCAACCGGGTTGTTACCACTGTCTCATTGGAAGACTACGTTTCATTCTTTTTATGTCTTTATGGTTTATTTAATTAGCGGTCATTTTTGGATTCCATATCTAAAGAGCTGATCATTTTTTACCCGAGTGTATACCACCATACACATGAAAAACGATACATTTTGCTGCTGGGACGATTTACGGATTTACGATTTGCTGGTGGGAGGATACTTGTATCCGACCGGATAGCGACCACCGTACACTGGTGCTAAAACCTGCCATAGTGGCCCACCTTGTGTGGGTCGCGTTCCATGATCAGCCAGTGTATATCCGATTCTCCCCAGGGGGCTTGCCCCCTGATCCTAACCCTTTTCCCATCCTTTTTCCTTCCCCTCCCCCTTGGCCCTTTGGCAGGCCGGCATGATCTTGCCGACCTACGATGGACACATTGTTTATCGTTGGTCGACACTATTCTTGGATTGCGCTACACTTACCATCAGGTGTGGCGCAGTCACTTTGCCGAACTAGGATTAAAAAAACCATTTGAGAGTTGGAGACCTTTTATCTTCAAAGACTAAACTTCCCCCCTTTCTTTCTCCTCTTCCTAGTGTTTCATTTTCGGGTTCGATGATCGATCCCCGCACCGAGACCGAAATATTTGTCTGATCCACAAATATTTGTTTCGGGTCTGGCCCTGGGTGTTGTGAGAGCGAAAGTCTCTCGTAGTTCCTGAT
The DNA here is from genome assembly GCA_949126905.1 of Amorpha juglandis. Lineage (NCBI taxonomy): Eukaryota > Metazoa > Arthropoda > Insecta > Lepidoptera > Sphingidae > Amorpha > Amorpha juglandis. The sequence continues at coordinate 5,601,449 of OX421393.1, forward strand.
ACCCACGACACAAGACTCGTATCTTACTGTGGGGTCAGGCTATGTGTGTGACTGTTGGGTGTATTTATTTGAAATAGCGGCCATTTTTGGGTTAAAGTAATGCAGTACATGCGGTTCATACAACGAGTATTTTCGTCCACAGAATCGACAGGAGCCGGCAACCCAGCAATGTCGCTCATCGAACAATACTCCGACATACTCCTCAACATGATGCAGTCCAAGATGGTGAATCAGTTCCCGTCCAGTCCGCACAGTCTGCCGCCGAACACGAGAGAACCCGGCGGCGATAGCTAGTAAAGCAACGACCTATATAGACTTTTGTAGTATCGATAAAAAGCATCTCTAGTGACTAACTTGTGAATAATATATCGATAATTGTGATATATGAGCAACGGGCGGTTTTTTATTACTTTGGCTTTTTAGCAGGTAACTTTGTCCTCTATGTCTCGTGGTAGACTACTTAGGCTGTGAGGTCCTTGGTTCGAATACTGGCTCGGGCAATTTCAATATGTGTTTTCGATTCAAAAATCGATCATGAATTGTCCAGGTTGTTAATTTGTGACATGGTACGGAAATAATATTAGCGAGTTATACACGCACTAGCTACGACTCTGGGCCCTGCCCACCCCTCTGGGGGTATAGCCCCAGAGTATATGTATCGTTGCTAACATTTTTTTTCCTGATTAGGACAAAAATTACCAGCTAAGGCCAGTGTGATTTAAAATGACGATATTCAAAAATCATGTCATGTTGTATCGATAATTGTATGTTTAAAGTGACTAACTATGTCTCGAGAAATATCGATTGTTTGTGAGCTATATAAGTAGTGAATAAGAACATTAACGCGGTTTTCACCGACCCGCGTTTAACTTTAGTAAGTACATAACGCTCAACTCATCAAAGCGTAACGCTACGTAAAAATGGAATGATGTTTTATCGGATTGATTTGTATCGAGTGTTAAGGATTGACTAAAGTCGAGTTAAAGTCGGCGAAAATCTGCATAAGTCGATTTTGGTAAGAAGTATAGAAACGCGAGAGGACCTTGAATAGATAAATACTAATATATATTAAGAATGTTCGTCTTTAATGAATTCTTTAAGCGAGGAATAAGGGCCTATGCATACGACGTTTTTTAAACTGACGAAGCGCGTCAAATACTACTTTAATTGTCACTAAGTCATTTTTTAGAACTCGATTATTTCTCATATACGTCATGACTAAGTTTTTCCTGTACTCAGTAACGGAAACATTCAGTGGCTGTGAGTGGGGAAATTATCGAATTTTAAGAAATTACTTAATGACAGTTAAATTAATTTTACATCTCTAATGTTCGACTGTTAGACGCACAGTAACTGCAGTCGACAATTTGAACGCGCCGAGGATGTGTGTATCAAAAATGTCGAGATAAAGAATCCGCATATAAAAACCCGCGCAAAATTTACGCGTATCATATACATATATATCACGTCAGACGGCTTTGCGTCTTTGAAAAGACGTAACCCGACTAATAGTTGGGTAATAAGCGCCACAGATATCGATATTTGTAGCCAGATTGTCTGACAACATAACCCACGATCGATCCAAAAGACACTCAATTGTGTACACAATAAAGTTTAAATTTGAGTGGCTCGCATTATATTATAGAAGGCGATATATAATTGCAATAAAAGCCTGTAATTAACCTTACCCCTTATTGATATAAGCGCTTTTCAATCCATGCATATACTCGGGACTGAATTGCAATATATTTATTTGCATGAAAGTGTTTTTAAGCCGCAAATCTTTATCATACATTGCTGGTTTTTCATTTTTTCACTATCGAGGGGAAATCCGTCGTCTCTGCCTATCCTCATGGGAAACTGTCGTGTCTATGTTTGAATAGAAACTGCCTTTAGTTACAGTATGCGTTTTCGACAGTTGAAAAAGCGTTCGTGATTGAAAAGTTACGTTATAAGGGGTTACAAATGAGGACCAATAGATGGCGTTAAATTTAATTTATGCATTTCAAATTGTTTTTGGCATTTAAAAGACATGTTTTTATAATTCCATTTTTTTATTGTAATAAAACATTTATAAACATAGCATAATCATGATATAGTTCACTTGTGACTGGTTTTAAGGAGTTTTGACAGTTATTTAGTTATTCGATTTTTGTAAATATCGAATTAATGTATTCGATTGTTAGCAAATATCGAAACACTCGTAATACTAAAGTTCCTTTCATTAGTCGTTTTTTAAAGATAATGAAGAAAAAAAATCTCAAAAATTAGGTACTGAGTCTCGGCAATGTATTTTCGGCAGTAACTGACAATTACTAAATTTAATTATTGCCTTTATCTTCGTCAAAGTAGCTGTGATATTCGACAAATTATGCACAAGTCAATATTGCTCATAAATTGACGAGCAATATTGCCGACCATATAAGTAAGACCATATAAGTAAGTAAGACCGATAAGTATCGTAATCTGAAAGGATGAAAAAAGGGTCATTTTAAAAAGACAAGCTATATCATGGTTATACTAAATATAGATATTTCAGTTCATTTTTCGACGTCTTTATATGCGTACGTGACATGTTTGTTTATAGAATGACAGTGACTGTGTGCTTGTTGCTTGGTTGACGCATCATTGTCATAAATTAAAACTACACGACAATCATACGGAAAGTATTGCAAAAATGAACTGAAACATCTATAAAATGGTAAAACTTTTAATTATTCCTAAGTTTGTATTGTACTGTGTTGTCCAATTTATCGAACAATTTCCAGTATTTTGTTTGTTATAATAATGAAATAAGTAATGATATTGACTGACATGAGAATTTAATTTTTATTAATTTTGTATATGATTTTGAGTGAAATCATATGAACATCATAATATGAACAATAAGTTTATGGCAACTAATTTGGCGCTTCGGCAATTTTTGTATTTCGAAAAGTAATACAAGCAATGATGTCTTTTTAATCTTACTGTATATATTTGTACCTAGTTCTGCCAAAAATAACTAGAGTTTGGATTTTTCAAGTAATTTGGCTATGAGGTATTTTGAAAAAAGGGGCCTCTTGCCCAAAATAGTTTGGGAATCCCTGATTTAAAAGATCCATCATCTATATACATTTATATTTCATTTATTGCCCGAAAATTGCCGAAGCGCCATTTTAGTTGCGTTCGGTTATGCCTATTCGGATGAGAGATTAGGCCATTTATAAAATACGTTTCCTATTAAATATTGTTTAGCGTGACGTCATACTTTTGTTCTTTCTATTTATAAATATTTGATTATAGAGAAATATTGCTTAACGTATTTTATAAATGGCTTATGGCTAAGACCTATTTACGCCTTTAAATAGTGATTTATTAGGCGTCCTGTTTGAATTACTATTTTGTGTCAGTGGTTCGATACAGGACAGAATTGCCGACTCAAGAAGAGAAATTCAACCTTAATTCTTTATGAATACGGTTGGTATTTAAAAAACCGTCACCGCTTGTACTGTGTCGTGTTATTATATATCAACCATATGTCAATAGAATTAAGGTTGCTTTTTCATCGAATTGTGTTTTGAGTCTTATAGTTGCTGTTTAACATCCTAGCGGGGTCTATTTGCCTTATATTGAAATTTGCGTTGGAGAGAGAGCTAATAAACTCTATATGAGTGAGCGAGACAGCGAAATTAGTAGACATACAATATAAACTGTCTTATATAAGAAAGATGTCACTGTGTAGAAAGAGAGCGTAGATTTAATGCCGTAAGAGCGAGCGAGACAGCGACACGTCTGTCAATTCGCTTAGTATTATGTGCGAGATGACGTATGCTGTTTAGAAAGAGAGTTGCTCCACGAGTGAGCGAGAAGGCAATATATTTGTGTAAACGCTCAAAAATAATTGAGAAGTAAAGAAGAAGTCGTCCATGTATTGTCAATGTTGAAATTTAGAATTCGTCACAATTTTTTAATAAATAATAATTATTAATAATAATAATAGTTATGTATGCATGTGATACAGTTAGTTGGAGGTTTTGTATATAACACAGCGGTTGACTCATTTTTTTTTGTTTGTGCGAGGCTTTTTTTTATATGACCAGGTGCGTTCATACCATACGAGATGGGTACGACACGATATTTTATGTAGAATTTTCAATATTTGTGTTAAAATAATTTAAGACATGGGAAATATATTTGGGTGGGTTATGTGTAATTTTTGGGACAGATTGCTAACCGACTTGAAATAAGATTCTCAAATTTGTATTTTTTTTGTATAAACGTGACAATGGATACAAATATTTTTTTACCAAATGAAACTTGTAAGTTATATGAATTAATAAAAGGTTATAAAGTGTCGTACTCGTGAATATAAATTTATTTTTCGCGTTCGGAGTTTTTTTTATCTATACTGACTTATTAATTTAATCGAACTGAGCTATTTTACTTTCTATTTCTTTTCTAACGTTTCATTATAGTTAGCGTGTATATTTTACTTTTTAATTATAATTTGTGCATAGGTTTGAGCAATGGGGTGTATAGTTTTATTTCTTTACATAGTATTAATTATTTTCTTCCAATTTCTATGTCTTATCTATCTCCGGTTCTATTATATCCGGTTCTCTCGAGAGGCTTGCGACAATATTTTGTTTGGTTGGGGCGGGTATAGGGGTACATCCTTGTATCCCTGTGCCTGCATCGGTCATCCGCCTGTCCTGTCGTAGGTCCCTCGATTTGCTTCTTTACTCTTCGGAGAGTGAAGAAGCATTTATACTGGCCGGCTTGATTCCGGCGACCATTGATAAACTCATTGTTTGTTAGTGGTCGCTGGTTCTATTGGACTGCATTACGCTTACCTTCAGGTGTAGTGCAGCCACTTTGCTGTGCTTGGATAAAAAAGAATTAAACAGTGAATCGACAGTGTGGCGAAAGAGAATTTAAGTGAATATGTGGTGTAACACGCTTCGCTTTCGTATTTCTATGGCGAGATTTAAGCGACTCCATACATTATACTAAATTATAACGCCTCGCCTCGTGTTCGATTTGTTTTTTAACAAAGGCGTAGAGATTCTATTTCTTAAGCTCAACACGTATTTAGAAATGGTGTTAGCGAATATTCTTTTATCTGCAATTTATTTTCTTAGCTATGACTCCGAAAACTTACGTATGGTATGAACGCACCTAACGTCGACAAAGTCCGTTCACACTCGACGATGATGTAGCGCAGTTATCGAACGATGTAGATAGTGTTTTTTTTATTTAATGTTCAAAATTATAAATGCCATTTATGCGAAAAGACTAATGTTTAATAATGTTTATGATATTACAATTTATTATGAGTATTTTTTTCTTTTTATTTTTCCTTTATTTTCTTTTTTTATGTTTGGAGTTGGAATTGATGGAAGTTTTAATGGGATTGTTTAGGTTTGTTCATATACGCCGAATAAAAGTAAATCAAATAGATCACAGCCTCCGCGGCGCAGCGGGCGGTTAGCCGGCTGTGATGCGAGAGGCCGCGGGTTCGATCCCCGCAACGAGACAAATATTTGTGTGATTCACAAATATTTGTTTAAGAGTCTGGTTATTGTGAGACCGAAAGTCTCTCGTAGTTCCTGATACCCACGACACAAGACTCGTATCTTACTGTGGGGTCAGGACTACGTGTGTGACTGTTGGGTGTATTTATTTATTTATCACGTCACGATTTAGAGCGCTCACAGAGCCGAAACTTTTTGCACACTTTGACCGTAGTGCGAGACTACACCCAAGGTAGTCAGTATGCGTGCGAATAAATAATTGGGTGTATCCCACATTTTCTTTAGATCATTAGTTCCCAAAGTGGTCCAGGTGGACCCCCAGAGGTCCACGGGAGACTCAACGGGGGTCTACGTTGGCGTGACAAAAAAATGGGGGTTCACAATTAATAAGCGGGGGGCCACGAAAATGTATCTGCTTTCGATAGTGAAGAACTAAAATGTTGGCTTGACTTCACCTATCAATGTAGGCAGATAATATTTTAAGAAGCTCAGCGACTGTTACTTGTGAAAACTTGCTTATTCCATATTCACTACAACGTGTCGAGACTTGCAAAGCGCCGCAGGGGGTCCACCGGAATCAGCTAAATTTTGAAAGTGGTCTATGAGAAAAAAAGTCTGGGAACCTCTGTTTTAGATAATAGTTTTTTTATTTCTTATTTCTAAACTACTTTTTTTTACATATAAATGAATATAACATAAGATCGAAAATGTTACGTGTCGTATGAACAAACCTTTACTATGTTACAAATGTATGGATTTGAAAGATAATGGAATTGCATATGGAATGTCAGAGTTATTTACACTATGTTCTCTTCATATAATTTTTATATACATACTGTTGTAGCGATTCTAATGATAAAAATGTACCAAAAACGGTAGTAATTTGTCGAAATAAGTTTTTGCGTGTGTGTAAAGGTCGAGATTGACACTGGTGGTAGTCGAATTCACGTCTCGTGCCGCTACAAGGTGCCTATTCTGTAAAAAGGCGAAGCAACGAAGTTTGGAACACACATAGAATAAAGTAGGTATAGAATAGCCATTACAATAATTTCAATATGAAATTTCAATATTGTATACAAGAATCGCTACGATTATATGTCTTGGACCAAGTTTTGGTATTCTGGAAGGCAAAAGCAATGTGAAGCCAGCATAGTGAGTACATAACCCCCTTAAATTATGCCTGAGTGCGCCTCTGTGCTACCTTTGACTATAGATATTCTTATGTAGTCGAGGGTAGTTCAAGGGTATGTGAAGTTGCTAATATTAGTCCAGCGTGGTGCATTAAGGCCTACGCTCTCAATAAAGGAGGATCGTGCCCAGCAGTGGGACTGTATAATTCAGGGCTGATATTAATCATAGGTAGTAAACTAGTAGTCTTACAAGGGAGAAAGACTGGGGAAGCGGAAGTATCTTAGTTTTGGGCCCTGGCAATAAGCCGGATTAACGCCAGCTAGAAAGAAATAAGGATGGTCTTGCCTATTAAATGCCAGGCATCATATAATTTTGAGTTCTTATGGAAAAGGGATAGGGTGGGTGACTTGATGATAGTCAATTTTAAACAAAAATGTTGCATCGAAATTATTATGCCTATTAGATCAGAAAGCCTAAACTTGGTTTTAAATATTATATATTATTTACAAACAGAATATGCCATACGTAATAAGTAACATTAATTATAAAAACGAATAAAAAGCAGGTCCATAGTCGGATATAATTCTGGGAGTTTATTTTAGATCTGCTTTTTTATTATTCATCTATAAGTTCGCAGATTGAATTTAATTTTACACATTTTTACTACGCCTTTTTTGCTTTTTAAACTGATGTGTAAGGGGGCTATATACCCACAACTCCACCACTGAGTACGGGCCTGCTTCAATTCCATAAGCATACGCTTTATAAACTCACTTCATAGCTTCAGCCATCTTGAGTTACACAAAATGGCGGTCTAATTTACGCGCGTAAATGTAACCTATATTTTTAATCTTTAATGTAAATAAATAGGAAACTCGGAACATTTTTATGACGAAATAAAAAGGAATTTAAAACGTATTTTGTGTTTTATTTGTTGATGTTATGCATTTATTCTAGTTATAAACACAATATAAATAAAGAAATATCCTTTTAATAGGGTAGTTGACTTGATTATCTTATTTAAGTTATCCAAACCTATTGCAGAAAGAATTTCAGTAATCCGTCCACAAAAACATAAATTAGAAGCCATTCAAATCTGATACAAAGCACTGCATGGCACTGAACTGCGCTCGTCACCCCGAGACATAAGATGTTAAGTCTCATAAGACGGCCTCTCGCATACGAGGGACCTACCACCTTGTGAAACCACTTTCAGAGTAAACCCTACCGAATAAGACAAATCGCTTTTTTGCAAGAAAAATGTGTTATATTAAAATCTCGAGACATTTGAGGTAACGCACTTTTCTGGCAGAGAAGCATATAAAATACTAGCATTAGCTCGCGATTCCGCCCGCGTGAAATTATGCACCGTTATATTATCGTTATCGCCTATGTTCATCAGGCATAATGTTTCATAATGATTCTAATGGTGAAAGAATTTTTCAAATCGGTCCAGTAGTTTCAGAGCCTATACAATGCAAATAAACAATCAAATCTTTCGTCTTTATAATATTAGTTTAGACCAGTGTTTCCCAACGTGGGGCCCACGCCCCACAGGGGGGCAATTGATAGTTAAGGGGGGCAATTTAAAAATGGACTCAACACGACTTTAACCCTTTCGCTTTGGGTTATTTAAATGCAATGCTAGATATCGGTGACAAATTTAACAAAAAAATGTTAAGGTGGGGCATGGCCTAAAAAAGGTTGGGAAACACTGGTTTAGACAGATGAATCGAGAACTCCTTTACGAAATCGGTAGGATCACGCATTATCTAGGTTTACAATTGTGAGTAATGTCGAATTTGTAAGAAGATTCTTGCAAAATCCCCGCTCGCAGTAGGAAGTCCAGGACAGGCCGTCTTCTTGATAAATGTTCCCGGTAAGTTGAACGGGTTCCTAGAAGTAACAGATAATTGTTTTGTAAACATGGACTAAGTCCAGACTGCGGAGGCGCTCGCCTGATGGTAAGCGCCACGCCTGCCCATAAACAGAAGCAACACCACACAGAACTTTGAATTACAAAGCACTGCATGACACTGAACTGCGCTCCCCATCCCGAGATATAAGATGTTAAGTCTCATAATGCCCAGTAATTTCACTGGCTTCAGTGTTCTTCAAACCGAGACATAATAGTGCTTACACATTGTTGTTTGGCGGCAGAAATAGATAAAGCGGTGGTACCAACCCAGACGGCCTCTCGCATACAAGGGACCTACCACCTTGTAGGCTTTTCGAATGGGCCGGCTCGACCGTGTTATTATTATAGTCTCACAAAAAAGCTGTCGTGACTTAACAGCTTGCCGATGCGGTCAATGGCAGCACACTGTTGCTTTTCGTAAAGCCACTAAGCCGAAGGCTCAGAAAAAACTACATCAAGAAGTTTGACAGCCTCCGTGGCGCAGCGGGCGAGTAGCCGGCTGTGAAACGAGAGGCCGCGGGTTCGATCCCCGCACCGACACAAATGTTTGTGAGATCCACATTTATTTGTTCCGGGGTCCGGGGTGTTGTGAGACCGAAAGTCTCTCGTAGTTCCTGATACCCACGACACAAGACTTGTATCTTACTGTAGGGTCAGGACTATGTATGTGACTGTTGGGTGTATTTGTATTTATTTATTTAAGTAAATCAAACTTACTAGTGATGGGTTGCAAAGGCTGTGTTATAGTCTGGGGCCCAAATTCATACAGCACCTGGAAGTCTGCGTGGTTCCCCAGTCGGAAACCAAACCCGAACCTGTGATCATTGGCTGCAATTTTGAAGTCATAGTTAATTTTAAATTAATTATACATATTTCACAGTATAGAATATAAAAATTATACTATGAAAATTATTCTAATCAGTAGCGTAGTTAGGGGCGGTCCGCCCCGGGTGTCACAGGGTGACACCCGACCTGAAATAACTCGAAATAAATACTCAAAAATTGCGATCATCATCATTTTTTGAAATCGGTTAAAATACGTTAAAAATATAATTTTGGAGTTTTCATTTTTGGGGTGACATCGAAATCATATCCGCCCCGGGTGCCACCCGTGCTAGCTACGCCACTGGTTCTAATACAGGTTATGTTTTAACTGTCTGCTAAATTTCACCCAAATCCGTTCAGCCGTTAAGGTGTAATAAACACCCAAATTATATAATAATTTCTTATGTTTACGCGAATATTACTCATTAAAATAAAACTAATTTAAACGGATTTTATCGCGGTTATTTATTAATGGGTGGACTCCACCGGCCACCCCGCGACCAAGAAGGCTGAAAAGCTTTCAAAACGTCGAGATCAAAATTAATGAAAAACCGTGATAAAATCCGTTTAAATTAGTTTTATTTCAACATGAATATTTTATTACCTTTAAAAATCTTTGGTGAAAAACCAAAAATGGCGGCAAATCCGGCCGGCACATCTTCGGGGACTATCAGAAGGATGGATGGCGCGTAATCCACTGTGGAATTATACAGGGTGATTTAATATACGAAGGACGTAAGTTAAGGGTGTGTTCTTCCCTTAAAATTGAATAACATTCCTCAAGAAACCTTTTTTATTTAATTGAATGACGAGACGAGCAAGGCGCTCGCCTGATGGTAAACGCCACAACTGCCCATAAACAGAAGCAACACCACACAGAACTTTGAATTACAAAGCACTGCATGGCACTGAACTGTGCTCTACCTGAAACATATGATGTTAAGTCTCATAATGCCCAGTAAAAACAGTAATCAGTTCATCGTTTTTCGTTTGGAAGACCAATTTTTTTATATTTCATGTTTCCTGGAGAAATTTATAAAATATTATGGGAAAAACACACACTTAGTTTACGACCATCAAAATCAAAACATTTATTTTACATGTAGGCGACAAAGGGCTGTTTTACACGTCAATAATAGATAAATTACATTGAAATGGCTCTATCGGTGCTTCAGGAATGCCCACTGGTCTGAGAAGACGCAACAAGAAGCTCATTATTTTACACATGGTGTTAAACCCTGTCATAGTGACCCACACAGGTTGTGTGGATCGTGTTCCAGGCAGTGGCGGATTTACCAGTAGGCTGAGTAGGCTGGAGCCTAGGGCGGCAAATTTGAAGGGGCGGCAAATTTAGTTCATAAATTTTTTATTTCGGTTTACAAATTTAAAAAAAAATATTATACACACACATAATACGAATTTCGAAAATTAAAAGAAATTAAAATATTTAACAAAAATCGAAATATTCTCATATACAGTGCTAATTATTATTAATAAATATTTCAACATCTCTGCATGAACAATTCCTAAACGCTTTACTAATTATTCATTAATGATTATGAACTTTTAGAATATCGCAATAGCGATTCGATATTATAATCGAAATTTAGTATAACTATTATATAATTTATTTAGTATAAGTATAACTGCTATAATTTTTTCTCCGTGTACCTAATAATTACACGGGTCAACACAAAATTTGACCTTGACTTTAAAGCATATTATTTCGATATTTTAGGTCTTAATTAGACGAAAAAAATATATATGACATGAAAAAGTTTGCTTTTGTATTGAGGAGGCCGATTTAAAGATATCTTTCAAAATCTGTGGCTTTAATTTTTTATTGAAGAGGAAACGTTTCAAATAAATATTTTTATTATTATTTATTAAGTTTTATTATCAAAATAACTTACAATAAGTGTAAAATAATTTAAAAGTGCACGCTTTTACTTTTTCTTTTATGTTCATAAGTACTTTTTCTCACTAAACTCCAAATATATTCTCCCATCATCTTTTCATTGTATTGGCCTTGATAACGTTGTTTAAAGCTCATAATGTCCTCATGAAAACGTCCTCCTTGCTCTTCTGAATACGCTCTCATGTTGTTTTTAAATGTATCTAAATGATAATGCAGCATATGTACTTTTAATGACATCCTACACACCATGGCCTTAATATTTTTTAGCATATCGTCAACTACGTAGTTCTTAGCTTTGTTATTTCCTAAAAATCCAGAAACTACTGCTTTAAAACTACTCACTTTTTGAGTACGATTCAGCAACGTTAGAAATATAACAAATCGCCTTTTGAGTACGATTCAGCAACGTTGGAAATAAAATAAATCGCTTTTTGAGTACGATTCAGCAACGTTGGAAATTTTTCATCGGCAAAAATCTGTCTAATTTGCGGACCATCAAAAACCCCAGCTTTAACTTTGCTTCTGGCTTGTAATCTATCTCATTCTCTCGCAGGCTAAATCCTATTTTTGAATATGTATGTCTTTGTCGTGACGCATTTTTGATTCATCGAGTTTCAAAGCACAACGATTCTAAAGAAGTTTCACTTCAATAAAAATTTATACATCTATCATATTTGATTCACTGCTTAATTAAAAATTGCTTATCTTTCAAACATCTTTTACAAGCAACATGTGGAGCTCATGGCTTGTCTTGACGCCGAACAAGACAGTCAAAATATGCTTTGTAGGCTTCACAGAGAACGTCAGATGTCTTTAGTTCGTATTTTACATCGCCAACTTTAATAGATTGACCAGATATATAAAAAAAATGCATCAGCATCATATTTACACTTTCGCGACGATATTTTTAGACTTGTACAAAACACCTAATCCTTGTTTATCACTCGAGTGCCATCTAGCGGCACTTTTTGAACGTAAAAACCGCATTCTGATCGCGCAGTAGTTTTAAATGTATTAAAATATATGAAAAAATCAAAAATTAGTATTATTACTACAACTATCACAAAAGCAAACTTTATTCCAAAAAAAGGTATTTTCTTTTTGGTTTTGTGCATAATTAATCGAAAAATTATAAGATTAACTTTAGGACAAAGAACTATTTTTTTTTTGTAGACCCGTGTTATGAGATCTGCTTACTCAATTCAATCTTGATATAATATCGATGGTCTAATCATGGTTGCTGCAGCAAGTTTGCAACTTGTCAAATTCAAAAATGAAAAAATGTATAAATGTATGTAATAATGATTTAGAAACAGACTAAGTTCAGGAATTACTACACTTTCAAAGCTACCTTTCGTCTGAAAGAATTTCAATAAAACCAATTTCTGGATCATTAATAAGTCTGTCTTCATTCCTGCGGGAACAGAATCTAGGAAACATTTATCCAAACTTGGATTTAGCACTTCGTATGACTCTTTGTACACCAGTTGTGGCAAATTGTTCAGGTGAAAGAAGCTTCTCTTGCTTGAAGAGAGTAAAGAACTACCTACGATCGACTTTAAGTCAAGAAAAGCTAAACGCTTTAGCTCTCTTGTGCATAGAGTCAGAGCTAATGAACAAGATTTCGTACGACGATATAATAAATGATTTTACGAATTCAAAGTCTCGCAAAAAAGTATTGTAATGCTTTTATAATTTAACTTAAATCATAATGCTAACAAATAATTAAGAAAAGATATATTTATTGTATTGTTTTTAAACTGTGAGTGTAATAATAAATGTTAATCAACGTTCGCCAAATGTATGTTTTTTACGTATAGACCAATGCCGATCCATTTGAAAATGGTAAAAATAGAAACAAATTTATAGTAGGATTAAACCCATTGGAAAAGGAAGAGAATACAACAAAAATGATAGGAAAAATAAATTACGGGCGATCTGAGGTGAGGATCTGAAGTGGGAAGGGGGGGCTTTTAAGGGTAAAAAACGGTTTATCTCGATTTCCGGAAAAACTACAAGTCCTATGGAAAAAAGTTACATGGCAAAGTTGTAGGTAATAAAAAGATCTACAACTTTTTTATACACACTTTTTTCACATAACCTCAAAATTTACGTGAAAAATTCAAATAACCAAGTTTTTTGTTTTTTATTTTTATCTTTTACAAAAAATCATTTTTTTCTCACGAAATTTGGAGAAAACTTACCTTTTTATATCCCAAATGCACTGTAATATTTTTGATTTAAAATATTTATTTTTGCACCATATTTTGACTTAATATCGAAAAAGCAGCCTAATTCTCACGTCAAAATATGAGCTTTTTTAAAAAAGTTTTTATTTTTTTTTATAGCCTAGGCCGGCAAACGAGCAAGTGGGTCACCTGATGGTAAGTGATCTCCACCGCCCATGTACGCCCACCACCAGAAGAGTCATGGGCGCGTCGCCGACCTTAAAGGAAAGGGATAATTAGGGATTGGGAAGGGGAGGGGATTTGGGCTTCCGGTTATCTCACTCACCGTACGAAACGCAGCAGCAAGCCGCTACTTTACGTCGGTTTTCTGTGAGACAGTGGTAACGATCCGGTCGAGCCAGCCCATTCATGCTGTAGACAAAACTGTCTACAGCGTGGCTCTACCACTCAAATCTTCACTTCAGAAAATGTAAAGTTATAAGTTAATATTTAATAAGACATCTACAATATTTTGAGAAAGTTGTAGAATCTTCTTTAAATTATATGCGTAGATGCTTCTTTATTGCTATTTGAGTGATCTACGGAAAATTTTAGCCATCATAAAGAAGCAGGGAAGGGGCTAGGTGGGTCTGGGCCTTACTACCTGTTATTTAGTAGTTCGTTTCTTTGCATTTTCTGAACACATTTACCATAGTAATGTATATATTTTTTTACACCATCAGAAAGTAGAGATTTCAACGAACAAGAAACCAACAGACTTTTTTTTAAAAAAGCTGATGTTTTGACGTGAGAATTTTCGTTTGAAAATTAGACTGCTTTTTAGATATTAAGTCAAAATAAGGAGCAAAAATAAATATTTTAAATCAAAAAAATTACAGTGTGTTTGGGATACAAAAAGGTAAGTTTTCACCAAATTTCGTGGAAAAAAATGATTTTTTGTAAAAGATAAAAATAAAAACATAAAACTTGGTTATTTGAATTTTTCACATAAATTTTGAGGTTATGTGAAGAAAGTGTGTATACAAAAGTTGTAGATCTTTTTATTACCTACAACTATGCGATTTAATTTTTTCCCATAGGACTTGTAGTTTTTCCGGAAATCGAGATAAACCGTTTTTTACCCTTAAAAGCCCCCCCCCCCCCACTTCTCACTTCCCGACCTCAGATCGCCCGTAATTTATTTTTCCTATAAATTTTATTGTATTCTCTTTCTTTTCCAATGGGTTTCATTCTACTATAATTTATTTTTGTTTTAAAAATGGATTGGCATTGGTCTAGTAAGCTTAATTCATATTATGTACATAAGTATTGTATATTTAATACATATTATTTTAAGACATACCTTACCTTACTTTAAAAGTGGTATATGATTGAGATATTTTTTCCTTAAAATAATGTTTTTTGATAATTCTTTGCTGTAAAAATAATCAAGGATCTAACACGGTACCATAGTTCTCAATAATAATAACTATATGGGAAAAGTTGATGTAACGAGGATGATGGAGCACAAATTATACAGTTGGAATTTTATTGATAGAAAATTGATATGATTGTGTACTAAGATATCAAAATTTAGAGGCGGCAAAAATTGAATAGCCTACGGGCGGCAAATCTATAAATCCGCCACTGGTTCCAGGATTAGCCAGTGTATATCCGGTTCTCCTGGGGGTCTTGCAACATGACTTGATAGTTGATTGGAGTGGGTCTAAGGGTACATACTTGAATCAATGTCAAATGTGCCTGCATCGGTCATCCGCCTGTCCCGTCGCAGGCCCCTCCATTCTTCGGAGTGTGAAGAATCATTTTACAGGGCGGCATGATTCTGGTGACCACCGATAAATTGTTTGTCGGTGGTTTTTATAGACTGCACTTACCATCAGGTGTAGTGCGGAAAAGAAAAATCCCAACTTACCTTTTAATATAACTAAAAACAGCAAACAAAATGCACTATCCATATTGACGTGCGAAACACTTCGTCCAAACAACATGAAAGGCTATTGTCTAATTAAACATGTATTGTTTGATTAGTTCCCACAGTTACCACATAGTGTTTTGTATATCTTAGGACCTAAGTTTTTTATTGTAAAAAAGACGCAGGAGTAAAGAGGCCATCTGGTCACATGACGGCGTTTGAATAAGGCACAGTGTACACCTCTTAAATAATTTATCTATACTTATAAAATAACATGTCCTGACTGACTGACTGATTCATCATCGCCAAGCGCAAACTATCAAGGCTACAAGCAATAAATTCGGACTGTATATTCATTTTGTTATGTAGGCACCCACTAAGAAAGGGTTTTAGAAAATTCCACCCCAAAGGGGTCAAAATAGGGGATGATAATATGTATGAAAGTCCGTCATTGAAAGTAAATGCGAAAGTGAGTTTGTTTGTTACGCTTTCACGCCTAAATCACTGAACCGATTTTGATGAATTTATCTACAGGGAAAGATGGACCCTGAAGAGGGTTACAGGCTACTTTTATCCCGGAAAATGCTATTTACACGAGCGGAGCCGCGAGCAAAAGCTTGTTTTTCAATAATAGAAGACGACAATTTTTTACCTCGCATAACCACTCTGTGGAACCAGCTGTCGCCGGCGGTCTTTCCAAATCGTTACGGCATGGGAACCTTCAAGAAGAGAGCGTATTCTTTCCTGAAAGGCCGGCAACGCATTTGCAAGCCCTCCGGTGTTGCAGGTGTTCATGGGCGGCGGTGATCACTTTCCATCAGGTGAGCCTCCTGCCCGTTTGCCCCCTTTTTTCCATAAAAAAAAACAAGCAGGTAAGTGGGTCATCTCATAATAAGTGATTTCCACCAGCGTCCTGTAAACCAGAAGAATTATAGACGCATTAAGGGATAATTAAGGGATTTGGAAATAGTTCCCTATCTTTCTTTTGGCCTCCGTATATCTCATTCACCGTACAAAGAAAAGCCAACTGTTACTTTACGTCGGTTTTCTGTGTAACAGTGGTAACGACCCGGTCGAGTCGGCCCATTTATTCTGTAGACAAAACTGTCTACAGTGTGACTCTACCGCTAATATACACATCCTATTTCGATTTCCTATCTTTATCTTTATTCGAAGTTAGATTCGAATCTATTAGTAGTTAGTTAGCTTACAAGGTGGTAGGTCCCTCGTATGCAAGAGGCCGTCTGCGTTGGTACCAACGCTTTGTCCAGTCAGCCGCCAAGCAACAGTGTGTAAGCACTGTTCTGTTTCGGTTTGAAAGACATTGAAGCCAATGAAATTACTGGGCAACATGAGACTTAACATCTTATGCCTCGGGGTGACGAGCGCAGTTCAGTGCCATGCAGTGCTTTGTAATTCAAATTTCTGTGTGGTGTTGCTTCTGTTTATGAGCAGGCGTGGCGCTTACCATCAGGCGAGCGCCTTGCTCTTTTCATCATTCAATCAAATAAAAAAGAAAATATTATTTTAGCGAGCATGACATACTGAAACTCATAATAAATAATCCTGGGGATAGAGTCGAACCCGCGACTACCGTCCCAGCAGTTTGTTCCATTCCATATTCCCATGATGCATGATTGGCACAAATTCCAACTCCAACGCATGTTTTTCGAATCGAAGACTCGAGCATAAATTGTGACTAAAATTTGAATCCTGTACCACACGGTTTGAAGCCTATTATAAATTGGACCTACTTACGCAAACAGAAAGTAACCCACAGCAAGTTCAAACGGAGATACTGATTATGTTTTGCTAAATTCATTCACCTACAAGGTGGACAGAGGACCTGATAAAGGTCGCAGGAAGTCGCTGGATGCAGGCCGCTTCCAACAGGTCGGTCTGGAAATCTTTAGGGGAGGCCTATGTTCAGCAGTGGACGTCCTGTGGCTGATGATGATGATGATGAAATTCATTAATTTAAATTGATTTTAATAACGTATTTTGTTGCAAAATCGTACATGGAATATGTTTCATGCAAGATTTTCCAAAAAACTACGAGATACAATTAGTTTAAATTATCGAATCTAGTAAAACAAAATTAGTATCTCCATTTGAATTTGCTGTGAGTTGGTTCCTGTTTGCTTAAGTAGGTCCAATTAAGATAAATAAAACAAGCATACAGTATAAAAATGTTTATTTATATAAAAAAGCCTCAGCCAGTAAGCGTTATTTTGGAGTAAAATTGTAGCAAATATAAAATTTCCTTGTATCTAAAAATAAGTTTAATTTATTTTCTAAATACTTGGGATATTTAGGGCTCTAGGGAACTGCATATGTTATAGCAAAGTTGTTACTTCACGCCTGTTATCTGTAAGACTGTGGTAACACCCCGGTCTAGGCGGCTTATCCGTGCTGTAGACTACTACACTACTACTATGGGTGAAGGTTACTATTTGTCATTGTCAGGAGTATAATAGGCTACTTTCCTATATTGAATGTTATATTATCTTATACGTAACAGAAAATAGTACGAAAAAGAAACCCTTTTGTTAAAACACAATCAAAATCGGTTCAAAAATGAGCCCGCAATTATGATTTTAAATATTGGTATGAGCAAAGGTGGGCGCGTAGTGGGGACATCTCCCTATCCCGCTCGCACGCGTGCACCGTAATGGTGCACCATTTGCCACGGTGACGTCAAAGTTTGCGTCGTCTGTTATTTGACAAGTGCCCGCGCCATCAGATTTGAATGACTTCTAATTTTATTTTTCATGGACGGATTAATGAAGTTCTTTCTGCAATAGTGGTCCGGAGTCCCTCGGCCAGCTGATCCACTTGATTACTATCAAGCTAATATTCCGTGAGTAGCTTCGTTTCGATGAGACGCCCAACAATTCCCTATGCGAAAATTCTCTATTGTGGTAGCTAACAGAGGTAGCAAGGATAGAATATTTCGATTTGATGATACTCAAAAATTTATTATTTTATTTGTAGGACAATATGACTGTTAAATTATATGAATATTAACTAAGTAAAAACAAAAAAATCAGCTGGTTAGTAATCATACCTATTGGAAGGAGGGGCTTCCAATAGGTATCGATAACGAGGTCATAAGAATGATTACTTACCAGCTGATTTTTTTGTATTTACATAGTTAATATTTATATAATTTAACTGTCATATTGTCCTACAAATAAAATAATAATTTTTTGAGTATCATCAAATCGAAATATTCTATCCTTGCTACCTCTGTTAGCTACCACAATAGAGAATTTTCGCATAGGGAATTGTTGGGCGTCTCATCGAAACGAAGCTACTCACGGAATATTAGCTTGATAGTAATCAAGTGGATCAGCTGGCCGAGGGACTCCGGACCATAGGTTTTGGGTAACGTAACTTGTTGATTTAGATAATAAAAAAAAATCAGTCAACTACAAAAACATAAATCAAATCTGATGGAGGGGGCACTTGTCAGATAACAGACGACTCAAACTTTGACGTCACCATGGCAAATGGCCATTACGGTGCACGCGTGCGAGCGAGATAGTGAGATGTCCCCACTACGCGCCCACCTTTGCTCATACCAATATTTAAAATCATAATTGCGGTCTCATTTTTGAACCGATTTTGATTGTGTTTTAACAAAAGGGTTTCTTTTTACACGCTTTATATTAGCTTCACTTGTATGTTTGTATGTTTGTAACCGACTCCTTTGGGCGCGATTTTGACCCACTTTAAACGGCCAGATTTCGTTCAAACTTTGTAGATTTATCGAGGGCCGATGACATTACACTAATTTGAAAAAAAAAAAAAAAAATAATAATAATTTTTATTTTAACTAAAAAATGAAAAATAAATAATAGTTTAAAAAAACTAAAAACACGCTTTTATAGAAAGTCTAACTAAAAAATAGAAAATAAATTTGAATAAAACAATGTATTTTATTGTAAAAAAAAAGCGTGGGGTGCATACAATAATAAAATTATAACTATGGACACCATGCACCCCACGCTTTTTTTTACAATAAAATACATTGTTTTATTCAAATTTATTTTCTATTTTTTAGTTAGACTTTCTATAAAAGCGTGTTTTTAGTTTTTTTAAACTATTATTCGTATTATTTTCTGTTGCATATAAAATAATGTATATTCAACATAGGCAACTACTCTATTTGAAAAAAGTACGCTATTATGTTTTTTTATAGCATAGGCCGGAAAGTAAATGGGTCACCTGATGGTAAGTGATCTCATCGCCCATGTACGCCCACCACCAGAAGAATCATGGGTGCGTTGCCGACCTTAAAGGAAAGGGATAATTAGGGATTGGGAAAGGGAGGGGATTTGGGATTTATATAAGCAACTAGCTGTCCCGCGCGGCTCCGCCCGCGTGATCTGTATTTTCCGGGATAAAAGTAGCCTAACAGTGGCGCCATCTGTCAGCAATGTGTCACGCATCGACGCCATCTACTTAAAAAATTGGTTTGTAGTACATGCTATGTATCAGAGATGGCGCTGTATTTAAAAAATGATTTTCCCTATTTTCCCGCTTTTCTATTGAAATTTTTCCTAGATTTTCGTTGCTATAAACCTCACGGAGCCCGAGACCTTTCCAACGAATGCAAAACCGTGGAAATCGGTTCGTGCGTTCTGGAGTTATATCGTCAGGAAGGAAAACCCGACTTATTTTTATATAGTAGAATACAATGTAGCTTTTTCGCTACAAAATCACTCCAACATATTTTAAGCCTCAATCCAAATCAACGTTAGATAAGTCCTCGGTGATTCTCCGTACTTCTTCTTCGCTTCTCTTCTGCGTAACTGTCTCCGTCTGCGATAATGCCACTGCTTCTACTTTCTTCTTCCCGTATAACTTCATTAAAGTATCTAATACCTGAAATACCAGAAATGTTATGAATTGAATGATCCTAACCCTTTTCCCATCCCTGTTTCCTTCCCCTCCCCCTTGGCCCTTTGGCAGGCCGGCATGATCGTGCCGACCTACGATGGACACATTGTTTATCGTTGGTCGACACTATTCTTGGATTGCGCTACACTTACCATCAGGTGTAGCGTAGTCACTTTGCCGAGCCAGGATAAAAAAAAAATACCAATTTTTTTTATATCATAGACCGGCAAACGAACAAGTGGGTTACCCACTTGCTTCGTTTGCATGGTAAGTAATCACCATTGTCCATGTATGCCTACAATACTAGAAGAATCATAGGCGCGTTGCCGACCTTAAGAGGAAGGGATAATTATAGGAAGGGATAGGGAAAGGTAGGAGGATTTGGGCCTCCGGATATTTCACTCACCGTTCGAAACGCAGTAGCAAGCCGCTACTTTACGTCGGTTTTCTGTGAGACAGTGTTATCAACCCGGTCGAGCCGGCCTATTTATGCTGTAGACAAAACTGTCTACAGCGTAGTTCTACCACTCAATACCAATTATTAAACAATTATATTTCTTCCAATATTATTATGTATCCAGGATTTGAAGCTATAAAACGATACGACGATATGAATGACGAGACGAGCAAGGCGCTCGCCCAATGGTAAACACCACGCCTGTCTGGAATTACTGAATTACAAAGCACTGCATGGCACTGAACTACGCTCGTCACCCCGAGACATATGTTAAGTCTCATAATGCCCAGTAATTTCACTGGCTTCAATGTCCTTCAAACCGAAACACAACAGGGCTTACACACTGTTGCTTGGCGGCAGAAACAGACGGCGCGGTGGTACCAACCCAGACGGCCTCTCGCATACGAGTGACCTACCTTGTAACTTATAATGTGGATAGGACGGACTTACATTCTGTGGTAGATTCCCAGGCGTAGGTTGGTGTATTTCGTATTCTCCTTTATCGTTCTTGACTAGTTCAACGACAGAATCTTCCAGGTTTGGCACTTCCCCAGGCTTAGGAGCTGGGGGGAGAGTGGGGATCACCTTCTGCGGCCTCTTCATCTTCTCAGCCCATTGTTGGAGGTATTTCCCGGCGTCTGATTGAAGGAACTGCGAAGGGAATATAAGAATAATACTAGCCCTGTATTATATACGTCCCTCTGCTGGGCACGGGCCTCCTCTACTGAATGAGAGGGATTAGGCCTTAATCCACCACGCTGGACTAATGCGGGTTGGCAGACTTCACACACTTTCGAAAAATCTTATCGAGTTCTCAGGTATGCAGGTTTCCTCACGATGTTTCCTTCCCCGTTATAGCAAGCGATAATTAACAATTAATATACACGTAACTTAGAAAATGTCGTAACTCAGTGGTGTATGCTTTTGGGGCTGGTTTTGAACCTGCGACTTTCGTATCGACAGTCCATACCACTTCCCGCTGAGCTATTTAATGCTGCTCCTGCAGGGTATAATTAGGGATTAGGAATGGGACGCGATTTGGGCTTCCGGATATCTCACTCACCGTACGAAACGCAGCAGCATGTCGCTAATTTACGTCGGTTTCCTGTGAGACAGTGGTAACGACCCGGTCGAGCCGGCCCATTCATGTAGTAGACAAAACTGTCTACAGCATGGCTCTACCTACTACTCTAAATTTCTTTCTTCTTTGAAGTCGGTTTCTAAGTTTTGTTTAACTTTATTTTTAGTATCAACAGCTATTTATTTATTTATTTATTAAGTCGCAACAACATTGTAAATACCAACATATACATCAATGATCAATGAAATTAAACGCATGCCAAGTATAACAATAATTATAGTTGCAAACGTCCTTGCAATATAAACAGCATTACATCTAGTTTACGCATAAAAGTTATTATCTAATTCATCTAATTATTATCATAATATATGTATTGAAAATAACAAATTACAAATTGAAAATTAATTAAAAGCATAAATACAATTGAAGGAAAGAAAAGTGTCTTGTTTAAAAGAATGTAAGAGGACTTGTGAGCAGACATGTTAAAACTTACAACCGACAAAGCCCCAAGTATTAGCAGTGTGTTGCCTTGAGATGTAGTTTGAATTTGTGAAAGCTATTCGAGAAAACATCAATAGCTTGTTGCTCTCTCAAGCCACCGCCACCATCATTAAGACCCAGATTCATGTCAACACTGTAAATGTTATTGTAGCTTTGTGTAATTCTATTTAGCGAGGAATACTAACGTAAGTTAGAACGAGCAGCATCTCCGACAAATGGTTTGTATTTGCCAAATCTAGGCAGTTTATGCGGAGAAGAGAAGTTCAGTTGCGAGAGAAGATATGGGCAATCAATATAACTATTTACCAGTTTATAAAGGAATGTGATGTCTAGTATTTTCCTGCGATTTTGAAGAGATTGTAAGTGAAAATACTTAAGTCGATCATTATAGCTTGGATTTTTTTAGCCAAGTTACAGCTGTAAGATAAATGCAGAAGGAACCTTTTCTGAATGCTCTCTAATCGTTTATTATAGACATCATAGTGAGGATTCCATACAACGCTACAGTATTCTAGATTGCTGCGAACAAGCGCGTTATAGATTGTAATTTTGGTGCTGGGTTTTTTGAAATCCTTGGAATTGCGCAATGCAAATCCCAACGCCTTAAAGCCTTTTTTAGCAATATAATCTACATGATGATTGAACCTCAACTTTTTATCCAGAATAACTCCTAGGTCACGAATGTGATCAACTTCACTTACTGGTTGTCCTTTTATGAGATAAGTAATGGCTGTGGACTGCTTTTTTCTGGTAAAAGAAATAAGGTGACATTTGTCAGTATTTAGACTCATGCCATTCAACTCACACCATGACACTAGGTTATCCAAATCATTCTGCAGTAATGAGCCATCTCCATCTGAGTTAACCGGTCTAAAAAATTTCAAGTCATCAGCAAACATATAAAATTTAGAATTTTGGAAGCACTTGCTTATATCATTAATGAACACGTTAAAAAACAAAGGGCCCAAATGAGAGCCTTGTGGGACACCGGAAACTACTGTAAAAGGCTTAGACGAGTGACCCCCAACTACCACGATTGATCTTCTATTCTCTAGGTACGACTTGCACCATTTAAGGAACATACCGCCCAATACAGACGCTTCAAGTTTAGCCAGAAGCACTTCGTGATTTACTTTATCGAAAGCCTTACTGAAGTCAGTATAAATTGCGTCGAGTGAATGTCCATGCTCAATTCCTTCAACAAGGTCCCCGACAAAGCATGTTAAGTTAGTAGTCGTGGATCTTCCCTTGACAAACCCGTGTTGTTCCAGTGCAATAATGTGTTTAAAATGCCATGACAGGACCGGATACAGCAACAATTCAAAAACCTTAGCGAAGATTGGTATTAAGGAAATAGGTCGGTAGTTTTTGACATTGCCGGAATCTCCATTTTTAAATAATGGTATAACAAGTGCATCTTTCCAGGCAACAGGATATATACCACTGCTTAGTGATTTATTTATAATCAATGACAGAGGTGCTGCCAGTACACGAGCGCAGTTTACAGCAAAAATAGATGGAATCCCATCTGAGCCTGCTCCCTTGTTTACATCAAGTCTTTTTAAAACTCTGTAAACTTGATCTTTAGTGACCGATATACTCGAAAGAATATTAACTACATTATGTATGCCAGAATTAACAGGGATAGTGGTATTATCTATGTTATAAACAGAAGAGAACCATTTCGCAAAAAGATCGCAGATATCCGGTCCGTTCGCAGCAACATAATCATCACAGGACATCTTGGCCGGGTAAGTACCGCTACCACCGCGCTTTTGTTTAAGGAAAGTCCAAATAAGCTTAGGATTAGACGATATTGATGACTCCAGACGTTCCAGATATGTACGATAATCTAGCTTTTGTCTAGCACACCGGTCCCTCAATAGTTCAAACGTTATTTCATCCCGAGGATTGCCATAAATGCGGTATTTTATTCTACTGTTATATTTATCTTTTAAGGATCTAATCAATGCTTTAGAGAACCATATCGGATATTTGTCTTTAATGCGTGGCCTACATTTTGGCACATAATTTTTTATGGTTGATCTAAGAACATTATAGAAAACATTTACCATTTCGTCGACAGAATCACACGCAGATAGAACATCAGACCACATTACTTTATGTAACTCTTCTAATATTTTATTATAATCTGCTTTATAAAAATTAAGTTTAGATTTAGTTTCAGACGACAGGTACGCCGAGCCCTTAAGAGGAACCTGGAATTGTAACGGAGGATGAAATAGATCAATACCGATCAGGGGGTCCTTACAAACCTCAAGCTGAGAGATAGTAGTGGTACTCAATATCAGATCGAGTATTTTGTTATTGCTATTTCGTTTGGAATTATATTGCGCCAAATTATTCAATGAAATGAAATCAATCAACATGCTATGCAACAAGCTATTGGAGGATTGAGCTCTAAGTTCAGGGTTACGCGTCTGATTCCAGATCAAATTGCCCATATTAAAATCTCCCAGAATAAGGGATTCACCACTGTGATTTTCTAGTATTCTGTTTGTGTTACTAATAAAGTGCTCAAAGATGTGAATCTGAACTGGAGGAGGTATATATACACCACATATATATAAGAAATTAACTTTGTTATTTGCATCGCGCACTTCCAGTTTTACCCAGAGATCTTCACAATCAGATTGAAGGGAAAATAAACGATATGATTTAAAGCGTTTGGAGATTGCAATCAGTACACCACCACCATCTTTTTTACAATGAAATCCTGCACTTTGACGATCGCGTCTATATAATAGATATCGATTATCAAAAACTTCATTATCGGAGATACTGTCTTATATTCTAGAGCTATATACCTTTTCCCTGTTCTTGTTAATTTTCGGCGGTGATGGTGACGGGGCTTGCCGTTTGTTGTTACTGGATGAAGGGAAAGGCTGTCCGGCTGAAATAAAAACACTTTATTTAATTTTTCCCATCATATTACCATTTGGACAATTAATATATCCAACTCCCCCCCGCGGTGGCCTTGTTCGGCGCACGTGGAGCGGTCCCGGGGTCTCCTTGGGAAAGCCAAGGATTGCTGCCGGAACCGCCCCTGCGCGGTGCCGCCTAGCGGCCCGTCTCCATTTGGGGGGGCTCAGAAGCCCCCGCACACCAAAGGACGCCCTCGGCGTCAACGGCAGCAACGAGGCCGACCATCCCTATTATTGGAATCAAGTATAACAGCTCGCGTGATAGAACCCACTTAATGACATCCGTGGTGCTTTACATCTGGCTTCTCCAGTTGTAAATGTCTTTACACTGGAGGTTAATACCTCCTCAATTCATTATTTTGTCTCCCGCTTTGCTATGAAGGGAAATGGACAATTAATATTTCCAACTCCTCCCTAACCTTCTATCTGATTAATATCGTTGCGGGACAAAGACATTTAGGCATTCCCAGAGACTCGGCGAGCTTCACTGCTCGGTGTCGACAACAATGCGTGCCACTGTTGATCCTGGTGCACAGGAGTTACAGTGGCGGGTGTGTGGGCGGGATAATCTGTATCATTTTGCCATAATAGCAGCCATAGGCAGAGCCGGGTCAAATCTCAGCATTCATAATTGGAGGTAGTTACGTAAAAAGGACCCACATCAAGTTCAAATGGAGATAGTCATTTTGTTTCGCTAAATTCATTCAATTTAAATTGATTGATTACAATTAGTAGCTTACACCACATGGTTAACAATTAATTAATTCGTTGATAATTAAATAAACATTAATCAGTTATCATCATCATCATCATCAGCCACAGGACGAACTGCTGAACATAGGCCTCCCCCAAAGATTTCCAGCCCGACCTGTTGGAAGCGGCCTGCATCCAGCGACTTCCTGCGACCTTTATCAGGTCGTCTGTCCACCTTGTAGGTGGACGTCCAACAATTAATCAATTAATTAATTAGTTAGATAAACCATAAATAATTAAACAATAATACTTTATGTACTTACTAAGGTTCATGGTGTTAGTCTGTGGGCCCAATTCGAGCATGACCTGGAAGTCGGCATGGTTACCAAAGGCGAAACCGAAGCCTATACGTGAATCGGTACCTGGAATGTTACAAAATACTATTATCAGTAAATCTGGTGGGAGGATACTTGTATCCGACCGGATAGCGACCACCGTACACTGGTGCTAAAACCTGCCATAGTGGCCCACCTTGTGTGGGTCGCGTTCCAGGGTCAGCCAGTGTATATCCGGTTCTCCCCAGGGGGCTTGCCCCCTTTCCCCTGATCCTAACCCTTTTCCCATCCCTTTTTCCTTCCTTTCCCCCTTGTCTCTGGGATGAAATACTGCGGGGTCGCCAGTAATTCGTTAACAGGGACCCTGTAGTTCATCCCAGGAACTTTGGCAGGCCGGCATGATCTTGCTGACCTACGATGGACACATTATTTATCGTTGGTCGACACTATGCCAGGATAAAAAAATCACGCTGTTGGCAGTTTTGTCTACAGCAGCAGGAATACGGCACGACCGGGTCATTACAGAAAACCGTAAAACATTTCACAAGGTGGTAGGTCCCTCGTATGCGAGAGGCCGTCTGGGTTGGTACCACCACGCCGTCTATTTCTGCCGTCAAGCAACAGTGAGTAAGCACTGTTGTGTTTCGATTTGAAAGAAATTGAAGCCACTGAAATTACTGGGCATTATGAGACTTAACATCTTATGTCTCGGGGTAACGAGCGCAGTTCTGTGCCATGCAGTGCTTTGTAATGCCAAGTTTTATGTAGTGTTGCTTCTGTTTATGAGCAGGGGTAGCGCTTGCCATCAGGCGAGCGACTTACTCGTCTCGTCATCAATCAAATAAAAAAAGATACATCAGCGACAATAATTATTCATCATCATCAGCCACAAGACGTCCACTGCTGAACATAGGCCTCCCCCAAAGATTTCCAGCCCGACCTGTTGGAAGCGGCCTGCATCCAGCGGCTTCCTGCGACCTTTATCAGGTCGTCTGTCCACCTTGTAGGCGGACGTCCAACGCTGCGCTAATAAAATAATTATTAAATTGATGAAATTACCTTTCTTTATAGGTGGTATATTGGAGTAGGCGACGGAGAGAAGGGATGGTAACTCCTCGGGAATGATCAGGGCGCATGACCCTGGGGATAAAAACATCGTTACTAATGTATACTTATTAGTAAAGTAATATAATAATTAATACTAACTTTTGCTCGCGGCTCCGCCCGCGTGATCTGCTTTTCCCGGGATAAAAAGTAGCCTATGTCTTATTCTGATGTATCCATTCAGTAGCTTTTAAATGAAAGAGTAACAAACATACATCCATCCATCCATCCATCCATACTTACAAACTTTCGCGTTTATAATATTAGTAGGATCCTACTAATATTATAAACGCGAAAGTTTGTAAGTATGGATGTATATTTGTTACTCTTTCACGTAAAAACTACTGAATGGATTTTAATGAAACTTTACAATAATATAGCTTATACATCAGAAAAAGGCATAGGCTATTATGATTTTCAAAAATCAAGCCCCGAAGGATTTAAAAGGGGGATGCAAGTTTATAAGAAAAATTTAAACCGCTGAACCGATTTCAATGAATTTTGGCACAAATATAGTTGATGACCCAGGGTTAAACGTAGGGTATTTTTACATAAAATTTCGACCCCTAAAGAGCCCAAATTGGGGATGAAAGTTTGAATGAAAGCTTTTTGATGGCGAAACGAATTTCGCGGCCACAGCTAGTATTAAATAAGTAAGACAACCCTTTGTGGTACAGTGTACGAGACGCCGGCCACAGAGGCAAAAATGTTTGTGTGATCCGCAAATATTTGTTTTTTTGATGTCAGGCAGGCGGCGGTCGTAAAAACCACAAGACAAATCTTTCTGTATGAAAAAAAAGTGTGTGTCTGCAATTCACACACGGCAGAAGTGAAACTTCAGAATTATTAAAATAAATTAATTAACCAACGAATTTTAATACGCAAATGCAAAAAATAAAACACGTGAATAATACACCACGTTGTTTACGACACATTATCCGAAGGCTTCGTTGTACGCAGGCGCAAAGACAAGTGATAGCATACTTGTAAACTATCTTATTCTTTCGCAGGCTAAATCCCATTTATGAATATATCTGTCTCTTTGTCGTGACGCATTTTCGTTTCATCGAGTTTCAAATCACAACGATTCTAAAGAAGTTTCACTTCAAAAAGCATGTTGCTCGGACACCACTGCGAATGGAACATAGGCAGGTGCAAAGAAAGAAAGGGAAGTAATAGAGTGCTAGTATAAGAGAAATTTTAAAATAGAACCGGGGAGCAGTTCATGAAAATGAACAGCAAGCGCTATTTCGATCGCGCCGCCCACCATCCGAATACGCTTATACGCCAAGAAGAAGACCGCGTAGCGTCCTCACCGACCCTGACGATGCGACCACTCTGGCCCTCCGAAGGAGGGAGGAACTCATGACAAAAATACACTCCACATAACCGTTGTACCGTCCTCGCCGCCGAGGACCGCGCCGCGTTCCCCGCAAACCCGACCCTAGTACCGGCCCGTGAGCCGATGATGACCAGTAGTATATAAAATACCCCAAACCAATAATGGCAGATGTTTCTGCCCTCCCCCCAGTGCCCCTGAGCCGAGGTCCGTACCCCAAAGGGGGCGCCCTCAGCGAGGTCACATAAAAGTAAGGGTTGAGAGCGCCTAAAGTGCTCGCCCGAAAGTCCGGTGAAGCTGTAGAAAGCTGACTCGCGTCAGGCTAACAGCATAACGTCAAACCGAAAAAAAAGGACCGTGGAGACTAATTCTACGCGGCTGGAGCCACGAGTAAATGCTAGTTTACAATTTGTTTAAGACTATACACCACGCCAATGACCTTGAGGATTGCGCCATACAAGAATCTACCGGTATGGAAGTTGAGAACGACCGAAATATACCGCAGCCTTTTTACTGGCTTACAGAATGTTGTAAAAGTAAGTCGGGTTTTTTATTCGATATAAAGATTGTTTTGGCTAAGAATTCATCGATTTGTTGATTCAGTAGAAATTTTTCGTCAAATATTTGAAATAGCGGTAATTGATTTTATTTAACAAAAGTTGAGTGCACTTCTGCTTCGACAGAAAATTTCGTAATCAAGCTTTATCCCTATATTTAAATTATACAACACTTGCATCAATTGTTTTGTAAGAATGTTCATGGAACTCAACTTCATATTTGTAATTCAGCATTAGTTACAGTCTTAATTAAGGTTAATGATAAATTTTCGTGAATACAGGACATTATGAAAACGGCAGTTTCTAAAAAATTCGTCAGTTTTTTTTATGAATAAGGCGTGAGAACTTCACGGTAACTGATACGCGAGGTACTAGGGTTACATAGGTAGCAGAAAGAAGGATCTAGCAAATGCTACATATAAAATAACACTATACTAGTCTACTATCTATTGGGGTAAAGAATTTTAAACCGATTTTAATATAGGTACAAAAAATGTTCTAAACTACTCAGCTGACTGAGCAACTTGTATTGTTTGAGCAAAAAATAATAATATAGTTAAATCTATACTAATAATAAAGCTGTAGAGTTTGATTGTTTGTTTGTTTGTTTGAACGCGCTAATCTCAGGAACTACTGGTTCGAATTGAAAAATTATTTTTGTGTTGGATAGTCCATTCATCGAGGAAGGCTTTAGGATATATAACATTACGCTGCGACCATTAGAAGCGAAGCATCAGTGAAAAATGTTGCAAAAACGGGGAAAATTATTCATATTTGAAGGCTTCCGTTGCTAAGCTACCCAAATAATATTATTTGAAGGCTTCCGTTGCTAAGCTACCCAAATCTATACTAATATTATAAAGCTGTAGAGTTTGATTGTTTGTTTGTTTGTTTGATCACGTGGGCGGAGCCGCGAGCAAAAGCTAGTTTTATATAAAAAAATCTCTAACAGTGTGGTAAAGGGTTAAAACTTTTTAAATTTTTCCCACGAGTACTAGGGTAGCATGAGATCCGAATAGTATTTAAGTCAATTTCAAGACGATTCAAGACGATAAACGTTCCCAGTACATTCTTATTGTTCCCACAGGTACTAGGATAGCAGAACATTCTCGGCGTCAGCTTAAAAAAATGGGGTCGAGAAAGTTCATTGAGAACCGACGAGAGGGGATTAAGAAGGAACGAGATAAAACATTTCGTAAACCCGCCCATATCAAAGCAGGTAGGCAAAACGGGATGGATGTGTTTTTTATGCTCCCCAATGCACCCTTTTGGTAAAATTATTCATATTTGTACCAAGAGAGCATAAAGGCCTATAGTTTGTTTTTACCGTGGATTAATTTGACAGACGCAAATGTTATGTTTTTTTAAAGTCCTTCGAAGGCACACGTGCTATCGGCCAACCTGATGGTAAGTGGTTACCACGTCCATGGTTTTTAGCAACGGTAAGGGGTACAGGCGTTGGAAGTCATCTTCCAAATTTAAGTATTTTATTCCTTGAGAAAAAGAATAAAATACGTGTGGTTTTTTTTGTTTTTTATCTGAAACGGCAAAGTGACTGCACTACACCTGATGGTAAGCGTAGTGCAGTCCAAAAAACTAGCGACCACCGACAAACAATGAGTTTATATTAACATTAACATTTCGGCCAATTTCGGGACAACCTACATGCTGCTGATCCCGGAACGCGATCCACACAAGGCGTGGATCACTATGGCAGGTTTTAACACCATATGTACGGTGGTCGCTATCCGGCCGGATATGAATACCCTACCACCAGCCACGTACGAAACCAATAAGATATGGCATTCCAAAGTTGTCTTAAAAGTCTACTTTTGTGTGGACATATCGCTAGTAGGAATGTATGGTATATAAATAAATAAAAAAAAACCCGTGTGTGTGTACTTATGTACGCACGTACGAAGTTATACTTCTTATTACAAAACAAAATTAACTCCAAAAATTTCATCCCGCATACCAGTACTCTACGTTTGTAATAATAAGTATTTAACATTAATAATTTAATAATATTTAGTGTTAATTATATTAAATAAAAGTATTTTAATTTATATCAATAAATAATACATATACGGATAGTTAACCTCAATTATATTGGAGCACTTGAAAAAGTATATAAGCACAATTTTTTTCACTAATATTCACAAATAGTAAGTAATATCAATCAAAATATTCAATTTAAATCACTACTGAATATAATTTATTAGCACATATATAATTCGCACTTGTATGAAACTCAAACACGTATTGTGAATGTATAAACTAGAGACATGTTGATAAATATTATAAATATGAAAACAGTGATCAGAGGTGACGAGCGTACCAACATGCGCGACTAATATCGAGGTTCAATTCCTATTTTGTTGGTAGCTTTTTTTTCGAGACTTAATGAGCGGTTAAGCAGACGGCTTCATACTGTTAATTTTGTGTCACAGGTGCGCGCGCATCTTAAAATTTCACTCTCATCATTTTTTCATAACGCGCCTAAAGAAGTATAACTTCAAAAATAAATAAATACATAACACCCAACAGTCACACACATAGCCCTGACCCCACAGTAAGATACGAGTCTTGTGTCGTGGGTATCAGGAACTACGAGAGACTTTTGGTCTCACAACACCCAGACCCCGAAACAAATATTTGTGGATTAGACAAATATTTGTTCAGTGCGGGAATGAACCCACGGCCTCACGTTTCACAGTCGGCTACTCGCCCACTGCGCCACGGATGCTGTCTAACACAATATCCACATTATTGTGAAAGGCCAGCGCAACGCGGATACGTTTATATTCAAATCTTTGTTTGCTGTGTTTATTTGGATGTACAAAGTAAGATTTTATGTGAAATTACTAATGTACTATCATTTTGTGTTACTTTAGTTCGGTCTTAGCCAGTTCCATCAAAATCAAAATCTTTATTCATCATGTATGCTAAGGAAGCGCTTATGACAGGTCAATTACAGAACATTTAAGTCATTAATAAGACTAACTTAAGATTATGGGACCTTTGGAATAACCGCCGCGCTTTAGTCTGGCAGGATAAGGCACACCAACAAGCATGAGAAGAGGGAGGGGATCCTTAGATGTAGGGATTCACGGAATTGCGAGGAGGATTTTCCGAAGGCATCTTTGTACGCAGGCGCAACAACACGTGATAGCATACTTGTAATCTATCTCATTCTCTCGCAGGCTAAATCCTATTTATGAATATGTTTGTCTCTTTGTAGTGACGCATTTTCGTTTCATCGAGTTTCAAATCACAACCATTCTAAAGAAGTTTCACTTAATATAGATGAACAGTTTATTTTATTCATAAATTACTTACAGTGTAGGTATAATGAATACACATATTACATATTTAGAAAAGTCAGTGGTACAAGCTCTTAGCGCTGGTTTCGAACCTGCGACTTTCGTCTCGACAGTCTGTATCACTCTCCTAACTATCGTTGCTTTTTATTGATATCACCCAGTATACGAAAATAACATTGAAAAACAACTAGACATTTAATAAAAAATCCTGTTTTTAATCACTACAACATAAGTTACGTGTAAACTAACGCAACAACTTAGCCACTATTGCAAACACCTAAAGGGTACAAGGCTTTACTCATGGTTTGACAATAATTGTATTGAGAAACGAGAGATCGTGGGTTTGGTTCCCGCAGCGTTTTTTTACAATCCTGAATGACGAAACGAGCAGCTCGCTCGTCTTTTACGGTAATTCGATGGTAAGCGCCACACCTGCCCATAAACAGAAGTAACACCACTTTGAAAAAGAAGATCCGTTGACGCCATCAGATTTTAATTGTTTTTAATTCATTTGGACAGATTTATAAAATTCTTACTAAAATAGGTTTTGGTTAAACTAAATTATTTATTGAAATAATAAAAAAAATATAGTTAAAAAAACAGAAAGCACGCTTTTATAGAAAATCCAACTAAAAAACAGAAAATACATTTTAATAAATTTGAGGAAAAAAATGTGTTTTATTGTAAAAAAAAGCGTGGGGTGCTTTTAACATACTATCTAAATGATAATCCTTCTACTCATATCTGTCAATAAATAATTATACCTATTGACACCATGCACCCCACGCTTTTTTTTTTACAATAAATACATTTTTTTCTTCAATATTATTTTATATTTTTTAGTTGGATTTTCTATAAAAGCCTGTTTTTTAATTTTTTTTAACTGTTATTTATTTACAGTATGAATTACTAGTTTGACACTTCGTCAATCGTAAAATTGTGGATTTATTTGTGACTCGTACTAGAACTACTGACCGTCAATTTTTTTGTGTTTACGTCGGATTTCAATTAATTTTGGCGTACTTGAATCGAGTACCGAACCTGCGACCTCGCACTAGTTAACCTTCTAACCAGTAGGCCGGCGAATAACTTATTTATTTTTGTACATTACTTATAATATTTACTGTCTCTTGCGGTTACATCCGCGTTTACTTCTCTCCTGCTGGAGTTCAGAATATGTTTAACATAGAAGGTATGTTAAATAGGTTTTGCTGGTGGGAGGATACTTGTATCCGACCGGATAGCGACCACCGTACACTGGTGCTAAAACCTGCCATAGTGGCCCACCTTGAGTGGCTCGCGTTCCAGGGTCAGCCAGTGTATATCCGGTTCTCCCCAGGGGGCTTGCCCCCTGATCCTAACCCTTTTCCCATCCCTTTTCCTTCCCCTCCCCCTTGGCCCTTTGGCAGGCCGGCATGATCTTGCCGACCTACGATGGACACATTGTTTATCGTTGGTCGACACTATTCTTGGATTGCGCTACACTTACCATCAGGTGTAGCGTAGTCACTTTGCCGAGCCAAGATAAAAAAAAAAAAACTACACGCTGTTAAGTTACAATCAGCCAATGTAAGTTCCGTCAAAATTAGTTCAACCGTTTCGGAGATCAGCCCCGACAAACAAACAAAAAATTATTATTCCGGACACGGCAAAATTAAGAAAGCGCTTATGACAGGTCAAGTACAGAACATTTTAAGTTATTAGTAAAACTAACTTAAGATTATGGGAACTTTGGAATAACCGTCGCGCTATAGGCTGGCAGGAAAAGGCACATCTACAAGCATGGGAAGAGGGAGGGATCCTTAGATGTAGGGATTCAAGGACTTGGGTAGAGGATATGGCAATCGGGACAAGGGTAGGAGGGAGTAGGGCAAATGAGCTGTAAGGATTTTAAAGGTAAGGTGATGTGCCGTAGACCTTACTGGCAGGAATAGATGAATCCCTAGCCTAGCTAACCTACCAAGCTTCTAAACTAGCCTTCCAACCCTGTTGTCTACCAGAACTGCTGGACCGGGTCCCTAGCCCTTACTCCGCTATGACTGAGACGATCCCAGGGGATTCTGAGTATACTCTGGGATTGCTGTAAAACCAATTAGTTTAACATCTGCCTACCTCCATGGGGACAGGCGTGACGGCATGTTTAAGTTACGTTTGTAATCTTATGACGTTTACACCAGGTCAAGGTGAGTAATTGCAAATTAGAGGCAATTAGGGTGAGCGCACACTTAAACACGCCGCAAGAGACGCACGTGCCGCAGTCGTCAATCGTTGTATGTCGCAGAGCAAACGACAGTTTAGTGTACATCAGTGTTTCCCATCGTGGGGCCTATGCAATTTGATAGTAAAGGGGGGCAATTTAAAAATGGACTCGACACGATTTTAACCCTTTCCCTTTGGGTTATTTAAATGCAATGCTAGATATCGGTGGCAAATTTAACAAAAAAAACGTTAAGGTGGGGTATGCCCTAAAAAAGGTTGGGAAACACTGGTGTACATCATGAACGAGCCGGATCGTCCGAATTGTTACCACTGTCTCAGATAACCGACGTAAAGTATCATGTCACGTTACGTACGGTGAGCGAGATACCTAGAGGCTCAAGTTCATATCTCTTTCTAATCCCTTTCCTTTAAGGTCGACAACGCATTTATAATAGGGTAGTTTTCTATGTTGAATATTATACATTCCTTTATATGCAACAAAGAATAATACGATAAAGAAACCATTTTGTTAAAACACAATCAAAATCGGTTAAAAAATGAGCCCGCAATTATGATTTTAAATATTGGTGGGGACATCTCACTATCTCGCTCGCAAGCGTGAA
This sequence comes from Amorpha juglandis, assembly GCA_949126905.1. Classification (NCBI taxonomy): domain Eukaryota; kingdom Metazoa; phylum Arthropoda; class Insecta; order Lepidoptera; family Sphingidae; genus Amorpha; species Amorpha juglandis. Next base: position 5,636,920 of record OX421393.1, read on the forward strand.
CCGCAATGCCCATTTGCCACGGTGACGTCAAAGTTGGCATCGTCTGTTATTTGACAACCTCCATCAGATTAGAATGACTGCGGCGGCAGTTGTTGCGGCCCCTGCTGCCCCTGTATCACTATTTACACTTGTTGTACCAAGATTTGCTAGTCTGGATGCCGAGACTCTAGCCCCTACGACGAACTATGACGTTGCGGGAGCGATGGAGCGCAGCGGCTCATACGATTCCATGTTTGTTCAGTACAATAGTGCTGTAATGTGCAAATAAATTACACTATTACACTTCTAATTTATTTTTTTGTACACGGATTAATGAAATTCTTCCTGCAATAGATTTTAGGTAACGTATTAGTTAAAATAATAAAAAAAATCAAGTCAACTAGCCTTCTGCGTTCGCGCGAACTATGAGCGTCATAGTAAGGTTTGTGAATATGGTTGCAAAATGCTATATGCCTGCAGCGCGTGCGGCTCTTGAGGCACATTTGAGTGTTGAGTATACGCTCAGCCTTAGCGTAAAATTTTTCACAATAATTACGATATATTGTAAACCATTACACATACTTGCAATAATATTGTATAAAATTTTATTATTGCTATTGTGGAAAACACGTTTTTTTAATCATCCCTTTGCTTTTAAGACTACTTAATTTCCTAGTGACTGAATTTTTTTTTTAATTTTAAATCAAAGAAATCTATTTTGTGTGTTACACGATATCTTCGCCATGTGTGGACGGATTTTACTGATTCTTTATATGCTTTAGAGTTTACCCCAAGAGTAATCTTTATTGACCTATTTATTATCAATACAGAATACGCGGGAATTTATGAAAATTATCAATGACAAAGCAAACGCAACGTGATTTTAGTTTTGGAGATAGTTTTTTAAGTTATTCAAATTTACAAAATGTATGTAACTAATTGTATATAAATTAAGGCAAATTTTAGGAGGATTTTTTAAGAAACTAGATGATTTTTAGGTCAAGGCATTTCATTTTCGTCATACGGCTATTTTAAACTTACATAACACATCCATTTTCTGTATAATTTCGTTACTTAATTCATTAACTTACCAAAAGAAAGCAGCGACGTTAAAAGCAAGGTTCTGGCATCCATTTTGGCACAAGAAATAGCGAAATTGAAGAATCAAATTCCTTGGTCACACAAACATTTTTAAAAACGCACTGTTCGATATTTAAAAGTAAATATTAAAAAATAAAACTGTCGCTGTCTCTGTTTACCGCCAAACTGACCGAAGAGGTGAACACATGAAGTACGAATGTCGTAACTTTCACTCATTATAAAAAGATTATAACCGGTTGTGATTGTTACGTCATTTGTGACCGATTCGAATAAAGAATAGAGTTCTAAATTCTTTTTTTATTTGTCATTGCGTTTGCGACCTTTTGCCTTTGTTTATGGGGTTCATGTGTTCGAAATTTGAAAACTTTTGGATGTAAGTGCTCAAGGACTGTTTATTAAAATTAAACTTTATCCCCTTGGGTTACGAATGATTATAAATAATACGATTTTAGCATACATGTATTATGTTCGTGGTGGTTTCCATTCTCTTTGGCGACACTGCAATTTGCGACATATTTGAAATAGAAACCGTTAAATGAACTTACACCTTAATTCACTAGTATTAAAGGCTAAAATTGCTTATTAATCAAGACATTTACAACATTTTACTCAAACACTGTCCTACTACTTTCATATTGCGTGAAACCAAAGCTGTTTGAGAGAGAGATAGCTTGTATTTCATTTGTCAATATTATGGATAGAAAGTGGTCAATTTATTACAATATTTGTAATCACAGTGTGACATTGTAAATATCCGTGTACTCGACCGAAAAGACCGAACACATTTCCGCTGTTTAATTACGTTTATGATTTTTATTGTTTGTAGTGCATCGCTGTTTTTATATGATTACATTGAGTGGTGTTTGTTTTATGCAGCAGTGGAAATGAAATGTGGTGTAACATTCATTTTATATAAATTATGCCACGCTGTAGACAGTTTTGTCTACTCAACCGGGTTGTTACCACTGTACACAGGAATCTACGTTTCATCTAATTTCTTCAAGATTGATTTCATTTGCGTCCATTTATAGGGTTTCCTACACAAATGCAGGTGGGAGGGTTCTTTTTTAACCCTTCAAAAAAGGGGTCCCTGCTAATGGGATATTGGCGACCCTTGCATTAACTCATCATCAGGATTGTAGGAGTTTTGTTAAGAGGGTACCTAATTAGTTTTGGGTGGGGTTCAGAGGTAAGGGGTGTTTAAAATAAAGATGGGAGCGAAGAGATGGTGATAGGAGGAAATAAGAGGGAGGAGAGGGGAGGGATGCAAGAAGATGATGCGGATAGAGGTGAGTAAGGGATGAGGGTCCCTGACAATGGGATACTTCCCATTAGCAGGGACCCCTGCAGTTCATCAGAAGGGTAAAAAAAACGGTGTTACACGACCACTTTGAGGTCTTTTGGTATTTATTTTATCGTAAAAAAACGACCGTTTTTAGTAATTTTTCGTATTGTGCCGCGTTGTGCGGGAAAAACGCCTGATGCTTTTGTTAAAGCAAATATTTACGTCATCGTTTAGTATGAAAGAAAGAAACATTTATTGCTGGCACACATATAAAACTTATAACGAACAATGACATATAAAAAGAAAATAAATATCTCTTATAATTAATTATTTAACTAAAACAAAAATTTAAATTAAATACATGCCAGCAAAGGTACCTCCCATTGCTTGATGTTGCAGTAAGACCTAATCCATACTAAAACGCTGATTTTCAATGAGAGACCCAGACGACGTTCGGTTGCTCAGTCAGTCCTAATATCTACATAAATACGCACCTATAGCATAATAATAGTAGGCGTTTAATATAAAATTCCAATTAACGAAATAAATTCATGTCTACATCATGTAGGGGCGAAATATACTAAAAAATTTTGAATTGACAGCCTCCGTGGAGCGGCAGGTGAGTAGCCGGCTGTGAAGCGAGAGGCCGCGGGTTCGATCCCGCACCGAGACAAATTTTTGTGTCATCCACAAATATTTGTTTCGGGGTCTGGGTGTTGTGAGACCGAAAGTCTCTCGTATCTCGTAGTTCCTGATACCCACGACACAAGACTTGTATCTTACTGTAGGATCAGGACCATGTATGTGACTGTTGGGTGTATTTATTATTATTTATTAATTATACTTCTTAATGTTGGACATCCCTACCCAGCCCTTTCCTATGCGTCGTGTCAATTGGCAACACTAGAGAAATATCCTTTTTCTCTTCTCTTGTGACGCGCTACATACTACTGTGTAAAATTATAAAGTAAATACTTAAAATATTGCAATATACAGGTTACTTTTAAAACATCAGCAACCTCGCATAGATAGCTGACCCCATAAGGAACAACTTTTTTATATTTTTTGTAATATACTGATTACATCATCTGGCAAGTCAAAGGACTGTCAATTCATCGATGATCTTTATTTTTTCTATGGTCTATGACCATGTTCCCTTATGGAGACACCCACACAACACGCTGGTGGGTGTTTTGGCGGGAATTCTGACTGTGCAGTTCATCGCTTATTTTAATTTATTTTAGAGTTGTGTTTCTCGTATAAAAGTGGTGTGGATTTGTTTAATAAACATTGACGGTGATGAACAGTGTATGGAAACATTGAAATAAGTGAATTAAGAATCGTACTGAGTTAACACCAAAACTCCGACAAGACCTTGAAATCGACCGCACCCGTGTTTCATCGTTCTTGTAAAAATAACTTGAGAATGAATTGTACTTGACACTGGCTAAATGCATAGTACTGCAAGAGCCAAAATTAAAAAAACACGCTGGTGGGAAGGTAAGGGAAATATACAATTGTAAACCTCATACAAAGTTATATTTTAAACTTCTTTGTAAACAATGCAATACATAATTCAACGTACATACTATGGTTACTGAATATTAATATAGATTTTATGTCAAATAAATATATTAAACTTTTATGTCTGTTTATGTATTGTATGTAAAGTGGTAGAGCCACGCTGTAGTCACGAATGGGCCGGCTCACCGGGTCGTTACCACTGTCTCACAGAAAACCGACGTAAAGTAGCGGCTTGCTGCTGCGTTTCGTACGGTGAGTGAGATATCTGGAGGCCCAAATCCCCTCCCCTTCCCAATCCCTAATTATCCCTTCCTTTTAAAGTCGGCAACGCGCCTATGATTGTGGGTGTACATGGGCGGTGGAGATCACTAACCATCAGGTGACCCACTAGCTCGTTTGCCGGTCTATGCCTTAAAATCTAAATCTATGCTATAAAAATGAAAAAAAAACATAACAAGTGGCAACTTAAAATCTTGATAGCGTACTTGGCAAATAAGTAGCCGGTGAGAAACGACAGGCCACAGATTCGATCCTTGAACCGCGACAAATGTATGTTTCACAATTTTTTTTTTTATAGCATAGGCCGGAAAACGAGCAAATGGGTCACCTGATGGTAAGTGATCTCCACCGCCCATGTACGCCCACCACCAGAAAATTCATGGGCGCGTTGCCGCCCTTAAAGGAAAGGGATAATTAGGGATTGGGAAGGGGAGGGGATTTGGGCTTCCGGCTATCTCACTCACCGTACGAAACGCAGCAGCAAGCCGCTACTTTACGTCGGTTTTCTGTGAGACAGTGGTAAGGACCCGGTCGAGCCAGGCCCATTCACGATGTAGACAAAACTGTCTACAGCGTGGCTCTACCACTCAAAGTATAATATTTGTTTCGGGTCTGGTTGTTGTGGGATCGCAACTCCTCTCCGAAGAGGGAAGATGCATTTATACAGGCCGGTATGATTCTGGTGACCACCGATGAACTCATTGTTTTTTTGTTTTTTGGACTGCACTACGCTTACCATCAGGTGTAGTGCAGTCACTTTGCCGTGCTCGAATAAAAACAAATAAAAAAAAATGTTTTGCGTAATCCACAAATACGAGTTTCGGGTCTGGGTGTTGTGTCAAGTCCCTCGTAGTTCCTGATAACCACGATACCGTTTAATCCACTCTGGGGTCAGGAATGTGTGTGAGTAAATGTATTTTTTCTAAGTAAGAAATAAATAATGTACCTAAATAAAAAGTAAGATTAAGGCATAGGATACATTAAGGGATAGTTTTATATAAGATAAAAGTAATAAAAGTGAAAATGGAACATTGAGCGAAAACTCAATTTACGGGAAGTAATTTACAGATCGCAACAGCAGCGATAGCTCAGCGGGGAGTGGTACGGACTATCGAGACGAAAGTCGCAGGTTCGAGACCAGTCCCAAGAGCATACACCACTGACTTTTCTAAGTTACGTGTATATTAATTGTTAATTATCGCTTGCTTTAACGGTGAAGGAAACATCGTGAGGAAACCTGCATACCTGAGAACTCGATAAGATTTTCGAAGGTATGTGAAGTCTGCCAACCCGCATTAGGCCAGCGTGGTGGACTAAGGCCTAACCCCTCTCATTCAGTAGAGGAGGCCCGTGCCCAACAGTGGGACGTATATATTACAGGGCTAGTAAAAAAAAAATTACAGATATATAAGGGGCCCCAATTTTAATATCGGGGGTACGAGAGAGCCCCACTCATACAGCACCACAATAAAAAAAAAGAAATAAGACTATCGAACGGGTGAACAAGCGACCAGAACATAGTCCATAATTAAGTTAAACATTGAATACAAACAATACAATTAAATTTAATGCATATTAACCACGAAATGTCGTCACTAAGTGGAAATGAAAGGTCGCAAGTTCAATGCTGGTGCGGGAATGATTTATATTTAAGCAGTTCCTATACCACAATTTGTATTTATATATTTTATTTATCTATTTTTTTATATACAAAAATCAATTGTCGTTCGTAAGTATCGCATCCCTTGTATGCGAGAGGCCGTCTGGGTTGGTACCACTGCTTTGTCTAATTCTACCGCCAGGCAACAGTGTGCAAGCACTGTTGCTTGGCGGTAAATTTTTATGATACTTTTTTTTTGTTTGTTTTTTACTAGCCCTGTATTATATACGTCCCATTGCTGGGCACGGGCCTCCTCTACTGAATGAGAGGGATTAGGCCTTAGTCCACCACGATGGCCTAATGCGTGTTGGCATGATACCTACTTCACGTTTGCTTTAATTTATAAGTAACTAGCGACCCGCGCCGGCTTCACACGGGTAAAAATATGTCTGTGACGACATCACATTACAAATCTTTGAATTTTTCGGCTTTTTTGTACTATAATATGTATGTATTATACATATAAACCTTCCTCACGATTCACTCTATCTATTGCTGAAAACTGCATTAAAGTCCGTTGAATATTTAAAAAGATCTAAGGTAACATAGCCGAAGCGACTTCTTTTTATACTATGTTAAGTTTTAATTGCAGTCGCCATCGATGTGATCCTTACCGACCATCACACCCACAGTATCAGAAGACTTATGCATGTGTTGCCCACCTTAAAAAATTGGGATTGGTCAATCCAAAGGTTGCCTGGAAGAAATTGTCGTTAGCAATAAGGCCGCCAATTGTACTTCTTTTTATTATTTTTGATTAGCTTTTGCTCGCGGCTCTGCCCGCGTGATCAGCTTTTCCCGGGATAAAAAGTAGCCTATGTCTCATTCTGATGTATAAGCTATATTATTGTAAAGTTTCATTAAAATCCATTCAGTAGTTTTTACGTGAAAGAGTAACAAACATCCACCCATCCATACTTACAAACTTTCGCTTTTATAATATTAGTAGGATAGGATGTCTGTTGTGTATTTTCAATACTTTTGTTGTGATGTACAATAAAGTTATAAATAAATAAATAAATTTGGAAGGGGTAGAGATGATTTCAGAGTCCGATATTCTCAAATACCGTACGAAATGAGAAATACAACTTCATCAAATTGGGTAAAGCCGGCTTCTAGGTTCCCAGGTTCCACTTGAGCAGGAACAATTAAAAACTAGAATAGATAAATAATAATTGACATTTCCGTGACTGTTATAATAAAAAAAAACGCGGTCAAGCGCGAGTCGGGACGTGCGTCGAGGTTTCTGTGTCCATTCCCTTATATTTTTTTTATAGCATATACCGGCAAACGAGCAAGTGGGTCACCTGATGGTATGTGATCTCCACCGCCCAAGTACGCCCACAATATTAGAAGAACCATAGCTATAGGTACGTTACCGACCTTAAAGGGGAGGTATTATTAAGCGATTGGGAAGGGGGGGATTTGGAGTACCGTATATCTCACTCATCATACGAAACGTAGCAGCAAGCCGCTACTTTACGTCGGTTTTCTGTGAGATAGCGGTAACGACCCGGTCGAGCCGGCCCATTCATGCCGTAGACAAAACTATCTACAGCGTGGCTCTACCAATGATACTTACTTCTTGTATCTTTTGTTATTTGTTTATAAATATTTAATAACAAGACATACGCTGTTTTCATTTTAGTTGAGTTAAGAGTATTTCAAAGTAAAAAAAAAATATGACATAGGTCCTGTGATCGGTTACTTTTTTGTCCGAGCACGACAAAGTGACTGCACTGCACCTGATGGTAAGCGTAGCGCAGTCCAAAAAACCAGCGACCACCGACAAACAACGAATTTATCAGTGATTACTAGAATCATGCCGGCCTGTATAAATGCTTCTTCACTCTCCGAAGAATCGAGGGCTTGCGACAGGACATGCGGATGACCGATGCAGGCACAGGGATACAAGGATGTACCCTTATACCCGCTCCAACCACCCAATGCGTGTCGCAAGCCTCACGGTAGAATCGGATATACACTGGCTCATCATGGAACGCGATCCACACAAGGTGGGTCACTACGGCAGGTTTTAACAACATGTGTACGGTGGTCGCTATCTGGATTTTAACAGGAAGTTTAACAGCTCGCGTGATATGACCCACTTAATGATATCCGTGGTGCTTTACATCTGGCTTCTCCAGTTGCAAATGTCCTTACACTTGAGGTTAATACCTCCTCAGTTCATTATTTTGTCTCCAGCTTTGCTATGGAGGGAAGTGGACAATTAATATTTCCAACTCCTCCCTAACCTTCAACCTGATTAATTTCGTTGCGGGACAAAGACATTTAGGCATTCCCAGAGACTCGCCGAGCTTCACTGCTCGGTGTCGACAAAAATACGTGCCACTGTTGATCCTAGTGCATAGGAGTTACAGTGGCGAGTGTGTAGGTGGGATAGTAATATCCGGGCATTATACTTTGATAATCTTTTTAGTAAGGAATCCTAAAAAGTAATAATATCTGTATAAAATATGCATTTTTATAAACAGGTAAATTAATGTAAATTCCCGAATAGGTGACATTTTTACGCATTAAATAATATTATGTGTTTTATATTCAGATTTCATTATGCAAGTTGAAATTTATTCGCTATTCAAATATTGATTATACGCACTCACGCCTATAATCGCCGAAGGGGTATGCAGAGATGTATCAGTACACCCATATTTCGCCAAGCGTATTTTTTTTTATCCGAGCACGGCAAAGTGACTGCACTACACCTGGTGGTAACCGTAGTGCAGTCCAAAAAACCAGCGACCACCGACAAACAATGCGTTTATCGGTGGTCACCAGAATCATGCCGGCCTGTATAAATGCTTCTTCCCTCTTCGAAGAGGGAAGAATCGAGGGGCCTGCGACAGGACAGGCGGATGACCGATGCAGGCACAATAATACAAGAATGTACCCCTGTAGCCCCAACCAACCATCAAGTCATGTCGCAAGCCCCTCGGGAGAACCGGATATACACTGGCTGACCCTGGAACGCCACCCACACAAGGTGGGACACTATGGCAGGTTTTAACACCAGTGTACGTACGGTGGTCGTTATCCGGTCGGATAGTAGATACGAATATCTTCCCACCAGCTATAGCCGGTCTGATATGAATATCTCCGTCCCATGATGTGATAGGGGAGCCTATCACCATACCGGGCACAATTCCAAACTCCGGGCTGATGCTAAGCATTTCGTGATAGAAAAACCCAATATCACTTTTACTCAACCCTGGGAACGAACCCGTCAGCTTAGTAGTCACTTTTGTGGGGCACTGCATTATTACTAAAGGGAATATTATTATTAATTCATAGTAAACAAAAAAAACTTGTTGCGTTTTATGCTGTACTAGCTTTTGCTCGCGGCTCCGCCCGCGTGAACAGCATTTTTCGAGATAAAATTAACCTGTAACCGTCTCCAGGGTCCCATCTATTCCTGTAGATAAATTCATCAAAATCGGTTCAGTGATTTAGGCGTGAAAGCGTAACAAACAAACTCACTTTCGCATTAACTTTCACCCCCCTTTTCATCTCTTATTAACTAAAGTTTCCAAAATTCCTGAAACACGTATTTATTTGTTTTACGTCAATAACCGAAATACAACATTTTGATTATGTAACTTTCAAAATGACGGACTTTCATACACATTATCATCCCCTATTTTGACCCCTTTGGGGTGGAATTTTCTAAAATCCTTTCTTAGTGGGTGCCTACATAACAAAATGAATATACAGTCCGAATTTCATGCTTGTAGCCTTGATAGTTTGCGCTCGGCGATGATGAATCAGTCAGTCAGGACATGTAATTTTATAAGTATAGATACCAGAGGTTCCCAGGGTTTTTTCTCACTCCTTTGAAATTATTCTACCATATTCCCAAAATTCGACAAAAAATGTGAAGATTATAAGTTAATAAGAATATGAAATATGCAAGTATTTAAAAGTAGAAATCGCTGAGCTTCTTATAATATTATCTGCCTACATTGACAGGTGGAGTTAAGCCAGCATTTTAGTTCTTCACTATCGAAAGCAGATACATTTTCGTGGTCAGCCGCTTACGAATTGTGAACCCCCATTTTTTTGTCACGCCAACGTAGATCCCCGTCGAGTCTCCCGTGGACCCCTGGGGGTCCACCTGGACCACTTTGGGAACTAAGGCTGTAGACTTGTTTATGCACTGTTGAGTTTCGGTTTGAAGGATATTGAAGCCAGTGAAATTACTGGGCATTATGAGAGTTAACATCTTATATCTCAGGGTGACGAGCGCAGTTCAGTGCCATGTTGTAATTGAAAGGTCGGTGTTGTGTTGCTTCTGTTTATGGGCAGGCATTTACCATCAGGCGAGCGCCTTGCCCGTCTCGTCATTCAAAAAAAAAAAAGTGTGCGTTCGGGACGCTCGACAGAAGTGATAATTTAAACTAATGTGGGTTAAAGTGAGAGCGGAAGGAGCCTACTGCTACCGTATGCGTGAGAGAAAGGGAAGCCAGACAGAGTGGCGCCTTAACGCGTTACGTTACGAAGTCCGGTCAAAGTCGTGTCAAAGTCGTGTCAAAGTCGTGTCAAAGTCGTGTCAAAGTCGTGTCAAAGTCGTGTCAAAGTCGTGTCAAAGTCGTGTCAAAGTCGTGTCAAAGTCGTGTCAAAGTCGTGTCAAAGTCGTGTCAAAGTCGTGTCAATGTCGTGTCAAAGTCGTGTCAAAGTCGTGTCAAAGTCGTGTCAAAGTCGTGTCAAAGTCGTGTCAAAGTCGTGTCAAAGTCGTGTCAAAGTCGTGTCAAAGTCGTGTCAAAGTCGTGTCAAAGTCGTGTCAAAGTCGTGTCAAAGTCGTGTCAAAGTCGTGTCAAAGTCGTGTCAAAGTCGTGTCAAAGTCGTGTCAAAGTCGTGTCAAAGTCGTGTCAAAGTCGTGTCAAAGTCGTGTCAAAGTCGTGTCAAAGTCGTGTCAAAGTCGTGTCAAAGTCGTGTCAAAGTCGTGTCAAAGTCGTGTCAAAGTCGTGTCAAAGTCGTGTCAAAGTCGTGTCAAAGTCGTGTCAAAGTCGTGTCAAAGTCGTGTCAAAGTCGTGTCAAAGTCGTGTCAAAGTCGTGTCAAAGTCGTGTCAAAGTCGTGTCAAAGTCGTGTCAAAGTCGTGTCAAAGTCGTGTCAAAGTCGTGTCAAAGTCGTGTCAAAGTCGTGTCAAAGTCGTGTCAAAGTCGTGTCAAAGTCGTGTCAAAGTCGTGTCAAAGTCGTGTCAAAGTCCGGTCGAAGTCCGGTCTAAGTCCGGTCGAAGTCATGACAAAGTCGTGTCATAGTCGTGTCAAAGTCGTGTCAAAGTCGTGTCAAAGCCGTGTCAGAGCCGTGTCAAAGCCGTGTCAAAGCCGTGTCAAAGCCGTGTCAAAGTCGTGTCAAAAGCCGGTCCAAGCCGACTGGTCACTGTCTTACTTAGAAATTATCAATGTTCCAGGGAGGTCGGCTAACGCTGGCTGGTCAATGGACCGCTCGCGTTACGGAACGTTTCGGTTCACCCTCCCATAAGAAGTTATCACTTCAAAAAACAATACTGAGTGTAGCGCGACTCTACCACTTTCAGAATCTTGGTTGTAGAGTCACCACACACCTGCATACATACGAACAGAGACTAGATGTTTATTAGTTGATCGTTTTGCTAGTTTGCATCCATTCTCATAAAAATGTGTTAAAATTATATAATCAAGTCAAGGTGTCTCTACCTAGCGCGTATTTTAACGATTTCTTTGTCCCGAGACACAAAACAGGCTGTTAAAAGTTTGTCTGTGTGTCGGAATGCAGCACATTTACGCACTGAATGTGGTTTTGTGTGTTTCAAAGCTGGTTTAATAAATAAAAGAAGTAAATAATACATTTAAGAATAACGTGTTTTTTTTTCTAATTAGACGGACTGACGCGTGTAATACAACTTTCCATAAATCGAAATAATTTGAATAATCGAATGCAAATATGCAACAACATTTCAACCCATATCAAGTCAAAATTATATTTATTTTATTTTGCTAATTTATTTAGATTTAAGTATGTTAAATTCCGTATTTTTTTAAATTTATTATATAACATGCCCCATATACGATTATGCATAATAGAATAATTAATAAATTTGGCAAAATAAAATTATTGTCGTTTTACTTGTGGTATTAAATATTTTTATATTATACCTATATTTACGTCCAATTTTCAAAGGCCGTTAAAAGCATTCTAAATTTAAATTAGGTTTTTAAATATTTTTTTTTGTTGTGTTAACGCTTGCTGTAAGCCTGACGCTAGTCGGCTGTATACAGCTTTACCGGACTTTCGGGTGAGCGCTTCAGGCGCTCTCAACCCTTAAATTAGGTTTTTAAATACATAGGTACAAAGAGTTCTATCTATTTAATAACATAATACATATATGAAATTTTATACATATTATATAAAATATGTGTTCAATGAGTGAAAAAATAATTTAGACACAATGAAAATAAATCGCTTGTGCAAATTCAGAATAAAAATCGCTAAATAAAATATTATCAATAAATTTGTTTGTATATTTAAATACGGAACGTCCGATGAACACGTGCATATTTGCCTTAAAAAATATTTTATCCTACAACAAAACTGAGTCGCATGACTAAATTCATGGTCATATAAAAAATGTTCCTGAACTTACTAGCCTAAACCTGACTTTTAATTAAAAAAAAATATTACATTTCCTTGAATTTAGTATTTATTGAATTATATTAATTATTGTATGTCGACCTGCCAGTGCGCACCTTTGCATTTTATATCGTAGCTTCATCAAACGCGCCAGTAGGTTGCGGAACGCCGTGAAATATAGACGTGGTTGTTTTTTTTAGTTAAAGTGATATAGTGACTGCATTTAGGTAAGTTCGATCATGGATTTTTTCTAGAACAGTAACTGACATTATCCTTATTTTTTTATATTATGTGACGTAATTGACTCAGTTATATGATAGGTTATTTTAATTATGGTATTCAGTGAGGGTGCAGCGTCTATTCTTAACAAGGGGTTTTCTTAGTCATTTTTTTCTTTTGAAAAACCAAATTTACTCGGAAATTAATTTTTAAAAAGACTGTGTTATATAAAAGTTAATTTTTGTCGCGTCTCCGTCCGAGTGAAAATATTTATCTTACTGAAAATTCAATTTTATTATAACAAAAAATTGTCTATGGCAAGGATAAATGAGGCTATCAGCGCAAAAGTGGTGTAACCCACAATTCCTGCCAGACACGGTTTTGGTGTAAAATACATTATTTTTATTATGAAAAGTAATGTATTTTACACCAAAACCGTATACATTATTCGTTACATAATAATATTCGTATATAATACATTATTTTTATTATGAAAAATAATGGATTTTACACCAAAATCGCATCCAAAAAAATTGTGGGTTACACCACTTTTGCGCTGATAGCCTCAATTATAGCTTCCTTTTGGTGAAAGAATTTTCTTTATTGGATCATAGGTTTAAGAAATTACCACCAGCAAACAAACTTTCATCTTCTTATAAAAATATCGGTGAAGATATGGTTATTAAGTTTTTAGTTCCGATTTTTCAATCTTCTATAATTAATGTTTTTTATGAGATAAAGTTTATGACGGCAAGAAAATTATCTCTCAATATTAGCATGGATATCCTACATATTTATATCCGCCCGGATAGCGACCACCGTACACATGGTGTTAAAACCTGCCATAGTGACCCACACGCCTTGTGTGGATCGCGTTCGAGAATTACCTAGTGTATATCCGGTTCTCCCAAGAGGCTTGCGGCATGACTTGATGGTTAGTTGAGGCTGGTATAAGGGTACATCCTTGTATCCCTGTGCCTGCATCGGTCATCCGCCTGTCCTATCGCAGGCCCCTCGAGTTGCTTCTTCCCTCTCCGGAGAGGGAAAAAGCATTTATACAGGTCGGTATAATTCTGGTGACCACCGATGAACTCATTGTTTGTCAGTGGTCGCTAGTTTTTTGAACTGCACTACGCTTACCATCAAGTGTAGTGCAGTCACTTTGCCATGCTAGGTTTAAAAAAAACTTACAATTTAAACGGAATACATAATAATATTATGATGTTCAGGTACTTCCCAAGTTGGTTGTATAATATTATGTAATCTGGTAGAGAATTAATTTACATTCCGTTCAACGATAAATCAAATTTCAGCTAAATTAGTATTTTTTGTTGATACTTATGATGCCTCGGTGGCGCAGTAGTATTGGGCAAGCGGTACGACTGCTAAGCTGAGGTGTCGGGTTCGATCTTCAGGTCGGGTAAAAGTGATATTGGGTTTTATATCACGAAAATGCTCAGCAGCAGCCCGGAGTCTGGAATTGTGCCCGGTTTGGCGGTAGGCCCGCCCACTATCACATCATGAGAGATAATATGAAAAATGTGGATAGTTACACCCCTGCCTACCCCTTTGGGGATAACAGGCGTGAGTGCGTATGATATTTATACACACCATAGTATAAAGCAGCAGTAAGCTGCAAGCTGTTAGAGTAGCGATAGCTCAGCGCGGAGTGGTACGGACTGTCGAGACGAAAGTCGCAGGTACGAAACCAGCCCCAAGTGCATACACCACTGACTTTTCTAAGTTACGAGTATATAGATTGTTAATTATCGCTTGATTCAACGGTGAAGGAAACATCGTGAGGAAACCTGCATACCTGCGAACTCGATAAGATTTTTCGAAGGTATGTGAAGTCTGCCAACCCGCATTAGGCCAGCGTGGTGTACTAAGGCCTGATCCCTCTCATTCAGTATAGGAGGCCCGTGCCCAGCAGTGGGACATGTATAATACAGGGCTAGTATTAATATGATAGTATAAATAATTGAGAGGGGGGGGGGGTTAGGCCTTAGTCCACCATGCTGGCCTAATGCGGGTTGGTAGACTTCACATACCATCGAAAAATCTTATCGAGTTCTCCGGTATGCAGGTTTCCTCACGATGTTTCCTTCACCGTTGAAGCAAGCGATAATTAACAATTAATACACACATAACTTATAAAAGTCAGTGGTGTATGCTCTTGGGCTGGTTTCGAACCTGCGACTTTCGTCTCGACAGTCCATACCACTCTCCGCTGAGCTATCGCTGCTGCTAACCCCTCTCATTCAGTAGAGGAGTCCCGTTCCCAACAGTGGGACATGTATAATATAGAACGATAAAAAAAAAAAAAAATTGTTTATTAAACTTGTTTGTTGGATTGCGAGTCAAACAATTTTTTTGCGCGCGGCAATTTTTGATAGTTTTTCTACAACACCAACTTCTTCACCAATACCGATGAAACATCATGCTACCATCTTTTTTTCTTGTCCTGGAACTATGATTATAGGTTTTAAAATTGAAACACGTCATATTAAACAAAAAGCGGTGAATGACGTACTTTCGCATGCAGAGTTAGCGTCTGAACGATTTTATTTTATTTTTATAATATAAACCGGCATACGAGCAAGCGGATCACCTGATGGTAAGTGATCTCCACCGCCCATGTACGCCCAATACTAGAAGAATCATAGGCCCGTTGCCACTGACAACTTTAGGTCGAGTTGTCTGTGCCCGTTGCCGACCTTAAAAGGAAGGGATAATTAGGGATTGGGAAGGGGAGGATATCCGGATATCTCACTCACCGTACGAAACACTGCAGCAAGCCGCTACTTTACGTCCGTTTTCTGTGAGACAGTGGTAACGACCCGGTCAAGCCGTACCATTCATGCTGTAGACAAAACTGTCTACAGTGTAGCTCTACCACACGTGTCTTGCGCCGTATCCTTTTGTGCCACGAAATTTGTTTAGCATAGCACATCTATATGTAAATTCTCCAACGTATAGCCGCGATTCGCGATCTTTTCGCCGATAAATGTTTCTAGTATATTTTGTAAAGGGATGCACTATTTTATATTATACACTGGTGATAGTGCTAGATCCTAATAGTTCGCTACGTGTCCGCGCGATCCGATATCTTGGGGTTTATGTTTTTTTTTTCTTTAAACGATTGAAGAGACGTCCAAGGCACTCGCCTGATGGTAAGCGCCACGCCTGCCCATAAACAGAAGCAACAGCACACAGAACTTTGAATTACAAAGCATTGCATGGCACTGAATTGCGCTCGTCACCCCGAGACATAAGATGTTAGGTATGCCCAGTAATTTTACTGACTTTAATATCCTTCAAACCGAAACACAACAGTGCTTATACACTTTTGCTTGGCGGCAGAGATAGACGGCGCGGTGGTACCAACCTCGACGGCCTCTGGCATACGAGGGACCTACCACCACGTAAACATACATAAAATTATACATACAGATAAAACTGAGAAACTCTTCGTTTTTTTGTGTTAGTCAAAATTACCATAACCGTAACCCGGAACTATTAATGTAATCATATTAAAAAAAATAGAGATTGACGTCATTAAAATGGCCGTCGCGTGCTTTAGCATGATTATATATTCAGGTAATCTATATATATAAAACTCAAAGGTGACTGACTGACATAGTGATCTATCAACGCACAGCCCAAACCACTGGAGGGATCGGGCTGAAATTTGGCATGCAGGTAGATGTTATGACGTAGGCATCCGCTAGGAAAGGATTTTGATAAATTCTACCCCCAAGGGGATAAAATAGGGGATGAAAGTTGCTGCTGGTGGGAGGATACTTGTATCCGACCGTATAGCGACCACCGTACACTTGTGCTAAAACCTGCCATAGTGGCCCACCTTGTGTGGGTCGCGTTCCAGGGTCAGCCAGTGTATATCCGGTTCTCCCCAGGAGGCTTGCCCCCTGATCCTAACCCTTTTCCCATCCCTTTTCCTTCCCCTCCACCTTGGCCCTTTGGCAGGCCGGCATGATCTTGCCGACCTACGATGGACACTTTGTTTATCGTTGGTCGACAATATTCTTGGATTGCGCTACACTTACCATCAGGTGTAGCGTAGTCACTTTGCCGAGCCAGGATAAAAAAAAAAAATGAAACTTTGTCAATTTTAAACGTTCACGCGGGCGAAGCCGCGAGCAAAAGCTAGTCTATTATAGAGTAAAAGATTATTCACCCTAAATATTTCGTTGTGTATTGTAAAACAGGTTTGTCTTAAAAAACGGCCAAGTTCGAACAGGGCTTGAACCTTAGAGTTCTTTCTTGCATGTTTAAAAGTCAATCCATTCGTGTTTATATTTATTTGTACAGTGAACGTTAGAAATGAACTTTATTTTTGACAGCCTCCGTGGCGCAGCGGGCGAGTAGTCGGCTGTGAAGCGAGAGGCCGCGGGTTCGATCCCCGCACCGAGACAAATGTTTGTGTGATCCACATTTTGTTTCGGGGTCTGGGTGTTGTGAGACCGAAAGTCTCGTAGTTCCTGATACTCACGACACAAGACTCGTATCTTACTGTGGGGTCAGGACTATGTGTGTGACTGTTGGGTGTTTATTATTTTGCAGTTACACATACCCGCACTCACGCCTGTAATCCCTAAGGGGTAGGCAGAGATGTAAACCCTGATGTGATAAGAAACGAGTCTATCGCTATACCGGGTACAAATCCATTCTCTGAGCAATTTCGTGATAGACAACTCAATATCATTTTTACTCGACCCGGGATCGAATCCGAGACCTCAGCCACTATGTATAATCCAGCACTAAATATTGAATACGTGCTGGCAATATAAGTGTCTAAACAAGACTGCATCGAGTTTTATTTTTGCTCCATCACTTCTTTACATAGTATAAAATGAAGTCGCTTCCGCTGTCTGTTCGCTTAGATCTTTTAAACTATTCAACGGATTTTAATGCAGTTTTCAGCAATAGATAGAGTGATTCATGAGGGAGGTTTATATGTATACAACGCTATGATCCATGGGAGCAGGGCAGCAACATGCAGGTGAAACCGCGAGGCACAGCTAGTACTTTATATCTTCGCCTGGCTCCTGAGAAAAAGGCTTTACAGACAGACAATAGAGCGATATAGGATTCAGTTTTTCCTTTTCATGTACGGTACCCTAAAATTATCAATATATTTTACAATATTATCATTATAGTATAGGGAAAACCTGTAAAATCAAGTTTTTAAATTAAGGCATCGCTGTTATATGTACGTATTATAAAATGAAGGCGCTTCCGCTGTCTGTTCGCTTAGATCTTTTAAACTATTCAACGGATTTTAATGCAGTTTTTAGCAATAGATCGTGATTCATGAGGAAGGTTTATATGTAATACATACATATTATAGTACAGAAAAGCCAAATAATTCAAAGATTTGTAATGTGATGTCGTAGCAAACATATTTATATCCGTGCGAAGCCGGCGCGGGTCGCTAGTACAATATTATATGTCTTTGTTTTTTTTTGCGGATTCGCCCGTACTACTCTTTTTTTCTGCGATAAAATTTATTTTATATTATTTAACCCGGCCAACGAGTAAGCAGACAGTTTTGTTTACAGCACGAGTGGCAGGCTCGACTGGATCGTTACCACTATTACGCGATTAACTTAAATAAAAAATGCGTTCAATTGAGAAATTACTTTTTAAGTCGGTCAATAGTATAGGGTAGGGTAGCTTCTTTTATGCGAAATAGTTTTTTTTTCTGCATATTAAAGCAGCAGTTAAGTTGGCATTCATGAATAAATCCGGATTTGTGAGTAATACTATAATCGAACAAGCTAAGTGGTTAAACGAGTTAAAAAGTTGTTCGCGGAAAAATATACACTGGCTGTACGGTCTTTCGTCCTTTACCATAGCGGAAGTAAAAAATATGTTCATAGAGGTAAATCATTTGTCTTAATTTTAGTATGAAAATAAAGTTAAGGATTAACATACGTATGAAACTAATAAAAGCGTGTTAAAATAGCCAAATTTGAGTGTTTTTTTTTATTTGATTGAATGACGAGATGAGCTAGTCGCTCACCTGATGGTAAGCGCCACGCCTGCCCATAAACAGAAGCAACACCACACAGAACTTTGAATTACATAAGATTTTAAGTCTCATAATGCGCAGTAATTTCACTGCCTTCAATATCCTTCAAACCGAACGACAGTACTTACGCACTGTTGCTTGACGGCAGAAATAGACAAATAGACATAAATATCTCGTCTCGGGGTGACAAGCGCAGTTCAGTGCCATACAGTGCCTCGTAGTTCAAGTTTTGTGTGGTTTTGCTTCTGTTTATGGGCAGACGTGGCGAGAGACCTTATCTTTTCATTATGCACGACAATAAAAAATGCTTACATGCAAAAGTAAAATCTAAAAATGCCAAAGAAACCAACATTAAATAGAAACACGACAATCATTCTTAGAAACAAATCACGCAAAATTTGCTAAATAATTAGGTCATACAAAATGCTTACCTACAATAATATTTGTAACAACATTTTTGAAACGTGTTTTTTTTGCTATCACGTGTGGATTGGACTTTGATTGTTTGTTCCGGAGCGTTTATTTACAAATACAATCATAAGATCGCGCATATTTGCCGAGGGGTTAGTTATTTTTTTAATATTTATTCTTGTCCATGGATACAAGTCTTTTAGACGCATACATAAATTCATATATCTGGTACAATATTGTCCTTTGAGTGAGTCATATAATATATTTTTGATATTCCTTATTGCTACAAGAACGATGAAACACGGGTGCGGTCGATTTCAAGGTCTTGCCGGAGGTTTGTGTTAATTCTTTTTAGTTCCATGCTTAATTCACTTATTTCAATGCTTCCATACACTGTTCGTCACCGTCAATGTTTATTGAACAAATCCACACCACTTTTAAACAACAAACACAACTTTAAACTAGTTTATTAAATAAATTAAAATAAGCGATGAACCGCACTATTAGAATTCCCGACAAAAACCCCAATTAAAGTTTTCTGTCGTCCCTGAGTACAGCAGAAAACTTCATCATTAAAATTTTAAAAGGAAATGACAACCTTCTTTGAAGTTGGTAATATACAATTTGAATAGTTTTCACACAAGTTAAACATGAGAATTTATTTCTTAAACTACATTGAACCTGCGACCTCACACTACATTGTATTATGTAATTACCAAGCACAATGTTGTAATTTGAAATATTTAAAATTAGATTTTTTTGTAAAAATTACTTAACAACGCAAAAGGAGAGTAGTTTTATTTTTATTTAACGAAGACGCACGATGACGTTCTTAGAAAATATTATATTACTACTAGCTTTAGATCACGGCTCCGTCCGCGTGAACAGCCTTTTCCGGGATAAAAAGTAGCCTATAACCATCTCCAGAATCCCATCTATCTCTGTATCAAAATTCATTAAAGTCGGTTCAGCTATTTAGGCGTGAAAGCGTAACAAACATACTCATTTCTTTTTATATCGCATCGACCGTAAACGAGCAAGTGAGTCACCTGATGGTAAGTGATCTCCACCGCCCATGTACGCCTACAATACTAGAAGAATCATAGGCGCGTTTCCGACCTAATTAAGGGATTGGGAAAGGGAAGGGGATTTGGGCCTCCGGATATCTCACTCACCGTACGAAACGCAGCAGCAAACCACTATTTTACGTCGGTTTTCTGTCAGACATTGGTAATGACCCGGTCGAGCCGGCACATTCATGCTGTAGGCAAAACTATCTACAACGTGGTTCTACCACTCATAAAACAACAACTTTCGCATTTGTAATATTAGTTAGGATAATCAGCCCTTTATTATTCTGCTGGGACTCCTAAAATTTCTACTATAACGCATTAGAGTCGGTAACTCACAAGGTTTGTATGCAACTATATATTTTGTCACACAGAACTTTGTAAAGATAGAATTACATTTATCCAGTATAAAATAGAAAAAAAATCTTATCGAATTTACGAGTACTATAATATCTATGTTAAGAAATAACAGTTCAGAAGCTAATAATTAGTTCAGAAGCTAATAATTAGTTCAGAAGCTAAAGCTAGTTGTTAGGTTAGCTAGGCTAGGGATATTCCTGCCAGTAAGGTCCACGACACATCTCCTTACCTTTAAAACCCTTACAGATTTATTGTTAATTTACCCAACTCCTTCCTGCCCTTGTCCCGATTTCCATAGCCTCTTAGTCCGTGAATCCCTACATTAAGGATACCCTCCCGCTTCCCCTGCTAGTTCGTATGCCTTTTCCTGCCAGCCTATAGCGCGGCGGTTATTCCAAAGTTCCCTTAATTTTAGGTTAATCTTGTTAAAGACCAATGTTCTGTACTTAACTTGTCATAAGCGCTTTCTTAGCATAAATGATAAATAAAGATTTTGATTTTGACTTAATGTTCAAAAAGATTTATAGTTATATCTTTTAAATACATAACCATAAATTACATACATAGCCATTGGCTTCATCAGATGGCACTATGTAAATAAATCATTTTAATTACATAGGTACTACATATGTATTATACATAATATATATTACACACTAGTTATTCCTCGCGTTTCCGCCGGCGTGATCTGCTTTTTCCGTGATAAAAAGTAGCCTATGTTGCTTCTAATACCTCCAAGAATATGTGTACAAAGTTTCATGATGATCGGTTAAGTCGTTTTTGGCCTGAAAGCGTAACAAACAAACTTACATTCACGTTTATAATATTAGTAGGGATATTAACACGTGACTATTCTTATCTTTACTAGATTACATCGGATGTAAATTCTACGATTTTTCGGAATAATATACGATTTCAAAATGTTTTTTTTTAATATAATACCCGACGAATCATTTTAGCATCAAAATGGGTACAAAAGGAATGCATGGCAACCCTTATCTATAAAAAATACATGACTTCAAAATTCTTAAATTCAAATTTTTCTAATGTAAATTATTTCTATTTCTCCTACACAAATGTTAATATCCTTTCAATATGTTTGTTTCAATGTTTTTTTAAACCGTATTTGATTTGGACTTGTATCTTATAAAGAGTAAAATAACCCCGAACCAGTTTAATGAACGAGATTTTGCTGCTCGTCTTATGTATCCTACGATGTGTAGTGTTTTTGCAAATCTGAGTTTGTTCGACGACTTTGGTGTTGACTGTACAATAAAAAAAACACGTATCTAATTAATGTTTTATAGTTACATTTAAAACACCATAATTACGCGGATGTTTTTTGATACATATTTTTTGTGATCTATTAAGGAATGTAGTTCCTTATAAAATAAGTTACGCAGAAGGCAGGCCATGTGCAAGAGTTTTGGCGGGAATTCTGACAGTGCTGTTTATCTCTTTAAAGTTGCGTTTGTTATACAAATAAGGTGTGGATTTGTACAATAAACATTAACGGTGATGAACAATGTATGGAAACATTGAAATAAGCGAATTAAGCATCGTACTGAAGGGAATTATCACCAAAACCTTGACAAGTCAAGCTGGTGGTAGGATATTCATGCGACATATTTACGACATGACTTGATGGTTGATTGGGGTGGGTATAGGGGTAGATCTTTGTATCCCTGTGCCTGCATCAGTCATCCGCCTGTCCTATAGCAGGCCCCTCGTTTTGCTACTTCCCACTCCGAAGAGGGAAGAAGCATTTATACAGGCCGGCATGACTCTGGTGACCACCGATAAACTCATTGTTTGTTGGTGGTCGCTGGTATTTTGGACTGCACTACGCTTACCATCAGGTGTAGCGCAGTCACTTTGCCGTGCTCGGATAAAAAAAATAAAGACCTTGAAATTGACCGCACCCGTGTTTCATCGTTCTTGTAAGAATAAGTAAGAGTATAGTAAGCTTTATTAATATAAAATATAGTTTATCTAGGTGAATCCTTCGCACCCATAGTGGTCATTTACGCAATATAATAAAAATGTATATTTTTTAAACACATGTATATTTTTTGTCAATAGCGGGAAAAATAACCTTCGAAATGGTGTTTGAATCATTAAATTTGATTTTATGAATCATTAAAATTGAATTATGGGCGTTATGGCGTTACGAAAAAAAACCGATTTGAGAAATAATAATTTAAAGAGATACCTTGCTCTGTTGGGTTTTTTTAAACCGGGGGACTTTTTTACTTATATTATTTTGAGCCACGATGTTGGCAGTTTATAACCGACGAAAGAACGAAGGAGTTTCTAAACTTGCCTTTTTTGTATATATAACTTTTATCCTTTTTCTTCTTGGTTAATGGCACCGAGCTTTGTCTATTCCGCTTATGTTACGTGGATGAATTTTATTTCGAAACTTATACTGTGTAAAATTTTAATAAACTACACGTTGAGTAATGATTTCTTACGTTTACGCGAATGTTACTCATTGAAATAAAACTAATTTAAACGGATTTTATCGCGGTTTTTTATTAATTTTGATCCCGACGTTTCGAAGACTTTTCAGCCTTCGTGGTCACGGGGAGGACTGAGGTGTAGGTTGTCCAAAAATGTTAATGTTACAGTATCTACCTTCAAATTTCAATTATAAAAATCTTTATTATCTTTATGATTTTAGATCGGACCAAACCATAAAGATTTTTATAATTGTAAATTGAAGGTAGATACTGTAACATTAACATTTTTGGACAACCTACACCTCAGTCCTCCCCGTGACCACGAAGGCTGAAAAGTCTTCGAAACGTCGGGATCAAAATTAATAAAAAACCGCGATCGAACGAAGATCCGTTTAAATTAGTTTTATTTCTATACGTTGAGTCTTGGTCCCATTCAAATAAGTGGAAATTCGCCACCGCCCATATACACCTACAATACTAGAAGAATCATAGGCGCGTTGCCGATCTTAAAGGGAAGGGATAATTAAGGGATCGGGAAGGAGAGGGGGAATTGGGCCTCCGGATATCTCACTCACCGTACGAAACGCAGCAGCAAGCCGCTACTTTACGTCGGTTTTCTGTGAGACAGTGGTAACGACCCGGCCGAATCGGCCCATTCATGCTGTAGACAAAAAAAATATATATTCGGATTTTTAAGTCGTTTTTTAAGTTCCCATAATACCTCAGTTATATTGATCACTTGATATGAGCTGTATCAATTACAATGCCTATATAAAAACAAGGTTAAGAAACATATATCCCCCCCCCTCCCTCTCCTCGCGCGGTACTCAATGCCACACCGGTAACATAACTACCTAAAGGCTTATTCACAATATCACTACTTAGTATAAAACAAAGTCGCTTCCCGCTGTCTGTCTGTCCCTATGTATGCTTAGATCTTTAAAACTACGCAACGGATTTTGATGCGGTTTTTTTAATAGACAGAGTGGTTCAAGTGGAAGGTTTATATGTAATACACGCATAATATAGTAGTGAAACACTGATAATTTTAGAGGTTTCTAATGTGATGTCGTTACATACATATTTTTTCCGAGCGAAGCCGGCGCGGGTCGTTAGTAATAAATAAATCACCCAACAGTCACACACATAGTCCTGACCCCACAGTAAGATACGAGTCTTGTGTCGTGGGTATCAGGAAGTTCGAGAGACTTTCGTTCTCACAACACCGAGACCCCGAAACAAATATTTGTGGATCACACAAATGTTTGTCTTGGTGCGTGGATCGAACCCGCGGCCTCTCGCTTCACAGCCGGCTACTCGCCCGCTGCGCCAGACTGTCGTCAATATATGTGTGTTCATGTGCTGGTGGGAGGGTATCTTACCATTTTCTATCTGATTGGATAGCGAGCACCGTACACTGGTGCTAAAACCTGCCATAGTGGCCCACCTTGTGTGGGTCGCGTTCCAGGGTCAGCCAGTGTATATCCGGTTCTCCCCAGGGGCTTGCCCCCTGATCCTAACCCTTTTCCCATCCCTTTTTTGACAGCCTCCGTGGCGCAGCGGGCGAGTAGCCGGCTGTGAAGCGAGAGGCCGCGGGTTCGATCCCCGCACCGAGACAAATGTTTGTGTGATCCACAGGACTATGTATGTGACTGTTGGGTGCATTTTTTTTTTTCCTTCCCCTCCCCCTTGTCCCTTTGGCAGGCCGGCATGATCTTGTCGACCTACGATGGACACATTGCTTATCGTTGGTCGACACTATTCTTGGATTGCGCTACACTTACCATCAGGTGTAGCGTAGTCACTTTGCAGAGCCAGGATAAAAAAAAACATGGTGAAAAACTACTCCGCTTGTTCAGGCAAGTCGCGATCCTGGGTCAGCCAGTATATACAAAGTTAGTTAGGTGTACTAAGGCATGGCCAACTTAAAGTATCGCTTGGCCAACTTGAAGTATGGCTAGATTCGAAACCGGCCCAAGAGCATACACCTCTGACTTTTGTAAGTTACTTACGTTTGGTACCACCGCTTTGTTTATCTCTTGTTTTATTAATTGTTAATTATCGCTTGCTTTAACGGTGAAGAAGACATCATGAGGGAACCTGCATACCTGAGAACTCGATCAGATTTTTCCATGGTATGTGAAGTCTGCCAACCCGCATTAGGCCAGCGTGGTGGACTAAGGCCTAATCCCTCTCATTCAGTAGAGGAGGCCCGTGCCCAGCAGTGGGACTTTTATAATACAGGGCTATTAAAAAAAATGTTAAAGTAACATACATACAGTCATGGAATAAGATTGAATTAACAATTTAAACAGGCCCTTATCTAACTCAGCTTAAGTTGTTGCGTGCGCAGATTACAGATGGTCTAATAAAATATTTTATTATTTACTTTAGTAACTACGCGATGTATTTTGGCAGTATGAGTAATCTTAGACCAGTGATTTATTTTTAAACATTTAAGTAGATTAAAAAACAATGTTTGTCGGCTTGCTGAGGCCTTTGCCTTCTCCTTTAAAACAAAACAAGGAGAAATACCAAAATAAACAATGTTTGTCACCAATGGCGTTAACTTGACAATGCTAAACATCCCGTTATCCCCGAAAGGGTAGGCATAGGTGTTGTGAAATTGTGTAAATAAAACGTCAAGTGAAGTGTACAAGGTGGTAGGTCCCTCAAATGCGAGAGGCCGTCTGGATTGGTACCACCGCTTTGTCTAAGCAAGTGTGTAAGCACTGTTGTGTTTCGGCTTGAAGGACACTGAAGCCAGTGAAATTACTGGGCATTATGAGACTTAACATCTTATGTCTCGGGGTGACGAGCGCAGTTTAATGCCATGCAGTGCTTTGTAATTCAAAGCTCTGTGCGGTGTTGCTTCTGTTTATGGGCAGGCGAGCGCCTTGCTCGTCTCGTCATTGAATCGAATAAAAAATAATGTAGCCAGCAAGAATTTCTTTAATCCGTCCACAAAAACATAAATTAGAAGTCATCAAAACTGATGCCCCCTCTTGCCAAATAACAGACGTCGCAAACTTTGACGTCACTCTGTAAAATGGCCAAAACGTTGCATGTGTGCGAGCGAGATAGTGAGATGTCCCCACTACGCGCCCACCTTTGCTCATACCAATATTTAAAATCATAATTGCGGGCTGTTTTTTGAACCGATTTGGATTGTGTTTTAACAAAAGAGTTTCTTTATGTTGCGTATAAAATAACGTATAATATTCAACATGTGAATCCGCGCGAGACAGCTAGTTTGTTATAAAATATACAATTTTAATAATATCTCATGATGGCGAGCGTTGTTTTTTTGATCAAAGTCATGGGTGCATTGACCTCGTCGTCTCATCATTTTGTGTTTTTTTTTATAATCATGAATGTTAAACACCTATCAATCGGAAAAAGAAAAAAAAAATTGAAATGACTTTTTAAATTTATAAATGGTAAAGCCATTACCGTGGTAGAGTCATGCTGTAGATAATTTTGTGTATGGCATTAATGGGCCGGCTCGAACGGGTCGTTACCACTGTCTCATAGAAAACCGACGTAAAGTAGCGGCTTGTTGCTGCGTTTCGTACGGTGAGTGACATATCCGGAGGCCCAAATCCCACTCCACTTCCCAATCCCTAATTATCCCTTTCCTGTAAGGTTGGCAATGCGCCTATGATTCTTCTGGTATTGTGGGCGTATATGGGCGGTGGAGATCACTTACCATCAGGTGACCTACTTGCTCGATTGCCGGCCTATGCTATAGCAAAAACGAACTGCCTCCAGTTTGTTGTCGGTTAAAGATAACCGAAGCGCATTTTATCGTAGTAACTAATTTTATATTGGCTCCTGGCAACATTCGACAAGGTAATAAGGATATGACTACTATCGAGGAGTTTTGGCGGGAATTCTGACAGTACAGTTCATCGCTTATTTTAATTTATTTCATAAACTAGTTTAGAGTTGTGTTTGTTGGAGTTTTGGCGGGAATTCTGACAGTGCAGTTCATCGTTTATTTTAATTTATTTCATAAACTAGTTTAGAGTTGTGTTTGTTGTATAAAAGTGGTGTGGATTTGTTCAATAAACATTGACGGTGATGAACAGTGTATGAAAACATTGAAATAAGTGAATTAAGAATCGTACTGAAAGGAGTTAACACCAAAACTCCGACAAGACCTTGAAATCGACCGCACCCGTGTTTCTTCGTTCTTGTAAAAATTACTTGAGAATGAATTATACTTGACACTGGCTAAATGCATAATAATGCGAAAGCCATAAATAAAAAAGAAGAAGAAGAAGTTGTGTTTGTTGTATAAAAGTGGTGTGGATTTGTTCAATAAACACTGATGGTGATGAACAGAGTATGAAAACATTGAAATAAATGAATTAAGCATCGTACTAGAAGGAATTCACACCAAAACTCCAACAAGACCTTGAAGATGTCCATACCGATATCTCATCGTTATTGTGAAGACTTGAGAATAAATTATACTTGTTAAAATCATAATTTAAAAAGAAAAAGACTGCTATAAATAAAATTTACACATCATTGTTTATTTTGTCATATGGTTGCTAATAGGGTTTTTATTTTCTCGGCCCGTTTTACATTCCCGGGATCCCGGAAAAAGTTATCGTGTTCCCGGATATTGCGGGTCCCTGGGTGTAATGAGTATTTATAATTATAAATGACGTACAATACAAAACTCTTTATTGAAAACCATTTACATACATTGCAAGTAACTAAAACTAAAAAGCTGGTGCTGAACCTATGGAAGAATATGGGCGGTCTTATATACCTTATACATACCGACATAGCCCAGCGGATTAGCAAGCTCAAGTGGCAGTGGGCAGGCCATATAGCTCGCAGAACCGATAACCGATGGGGCAGGAAGGTTCTGGAATGGCCACGTACTGGCAAGCGTAGCGTTGGACGTCCGCCTACAAGGTGGACAGATGACCTGATAAAGGTTGCAGGAAGTCGCTGGATGCAGGCCGCTTCCAACAGGTCGGTGTGGAAATCTTTGGGGGAGGCCTATGTTCAGTAGTGGACGTCCTGTGGCTGATGATGATGATGATGAATACGTCTTATATAAAATTATAACATATTGCACTGTAGTCAGAAACATGACGATAATTAAGTAATGAATTACATCAGGTTTAAAACTAAAAACTAAAAAACTATTTCATTTTCTATCGATAATAACACGGGTCAACACAAAATTTGACCTTGACTTTAAAGCATATTATTTCAATATTTTAGGTCGTAATTAGACGAAAAATATATATATGACATGAAAAAGTTTGCTTTTGTATTGAGGAGGCCGATTTAAAGATATCTTTCAAAATCTGTGGCTTTAATTTTTTATTGAAAATGAAACTTTTCAAATAAATATTTTTATTATAATTTATTAAGTTTTATTATCAAAATAACTTTCAATAAGTGGAAAATAATTTAAAAGTGCACGCTTTTACTTTTTTTTTATGTTCATAAGTATTTTTCTCACTAAACCCCAAATATATTCTCCCATCATCTTTTCATTGTATTGGCCTTGATAACGTTGTTCAAAGCTCATAATGTCTTCATAAAAACGTTCTCCTTGCTCTTCTGAATACGCTCTCATGTTGTTTTTAAATGTATCTAAATGATAATGTAGCATATGTACATTTAATGACATCCTACAGAGCATGGGCTTAATATTTTTTAGCATATCGTCAACTACGTAGTTTTTAGCTTTGTTATTTCCTAAAAATCCAGAAACTACTGCTGTAAAACTACTCGCTTTTTGAGTACGATTCAGCAACGTTGGAAATAAGACAAATCGCCTTTTGAGTACGATTCAGCAACGTTGGAAATAAAACAAATCGCTTTTTGAGTACGATTCAGCAACGTTGGAAATTTTTCATCGGCGAAAATCTGTCTAATTTGCGGACCATCAAAACCCCAGCTTTAACTTTTGCTTCTGACTTGTAATCTATATCATTCTCTTGAAGGCTAAATCCTTTTTTTGAATATGTATGTCTTTATCGTGACGCATTTTCGTTTCATCGAGTTTCAAAGCACAACGATTCTAAAGAAGTTTCACTTCAATAAAAATGTATATATCTTTCATATTTGATTCACTGCTTAATAAAAAAAAGCTTACCTTCCAAACATCTTTTACAATAACTACAAGCAACATGTGGAGTCCATGGCTTTTCTTGATGCCGAACAAGACAGTCAAAATATGCTTTGTAGGCTTCACAGAGAACGTCAGATGTCTTTAGTTCGTATTTTACATCGCAAACTTTAATAGATTGACCATATGTATAAAAAAATGCATCAGCATCATATTTAAACTTTCGCGACGATATTTTTAGACTTGTACAAAACACCTAATCGTTGTTTATCACTCGAGTGCCATCTAGCGGCACTTTTTGAACGTAAAAACCCCACTCTAATCGCGCAGTAGTTTTAAATGTATTAATATTTATGAAAAAATAAAAAATGAGTATTATTACTATAACTATCACAAAAGCAAACTTTATACCAAAAAATGATATTTTCTTTTCGGTTTTGTGCATAATTAACCGAAAAATCATAAATTAAACTTTAGGACAAAGAACTATTTTTTTTTTGTAGACCAGTGTAATATATCCAAAACTCTTTTCTACTATTTTTTATAGTGTAGTTCCGATTACCATTATGTATTTTATGGTAATTATTGGGTATGATATGTAGCAGGCGATGGCATTATTTATGTTTCGCCTGCTTTTTTAATAGCATAGACGAACAAGCAACTTGGTCAGCTGATGGTAAGTGATCTCCACCGTCAATATAACAATACCAGAAGAATTATATGCGCGTTGCCGACTTTAAAGGAAAAGGATAGTTAAGACATTGCAAAGGGGAGGAGAATTTGATCCTCCGGATATCTCATACACCGTAACAAATGCAACAGCAATCCGCTCTTTACGTCGGTTTTCTGTGAGACAATGGTAACGATCCGGTCGAGCCACTCATGCCGTAGACAAAACTGTCTACAGCGTGGCTTTACCGCTCCAACTTTAGTTTATTCACTGATTATGACTACGATTTTCCGCCACAAAATTCCCGGGACAAGATACTATCAATTTCCCGGGATTGCTCGGCAACGGGAACCCTAGTTGTTAATAACATAAATATGTTATGTGTTTTTTTTTGCAAGTTTTTCTATTAAAGCGACGCAATACACTTTTATTTACAGAATGTATGGGCCGGTTCTATCTGGGTAGTATAGTCTCACAGAATACCGATATAAAGTAGCAGCGATCACCGTACACATGGTGTTAAAACCTGCCATAGTGACCACCTTGTGTGGATCGCGTTTCAAGATCAGCCAGTGTATATCTGGTTCTCCCGATGGGCTTACGACTTGACTTGATTGTTGGTTGGGGCGAGTATAGGGGTACATCCTTGTATCCCTGTGCCTGCATCGGCCATCCGCCTGTCTTGTCGCAGGCCCCTCGATTCGCTTCTTCCCTCTCCGAAAAGGAGGAGGCATTTATACAGGCCGGCATGACTCTGATGACCACCGATAAACTCATTGTTTGTCGGTGGTCGCTGGTTTTTTGGACTGCACTACACTTACCATCAGGTGTAGTGCAGTCACTTTGCTGTGCTCGGATAAAAAAAACCTTACTTTTGTGTTTCGTACGGTAAGATTTCCGGAGGATCAAATTCCTTACCATTCCTCTCCCTGAATGCAACGCGCCTACAATTCTTCTAGTGTTGTAAGTGGCGTAGAATATCACTTACCATCAGCTGACCCTCTTGCTCGTTTGCCTACGATCCTACTAATATTATAAATGTGAAAGTTTGTTTGTTTGCATGTTTGGATGTTTGTCCGTCAATCACGCTGAAACTACTGAACGGATTTTGATGAAATTTGGTATACAGACAGGGTATGAGCTGACTTGGGTGATAGGCTACTTTTTATCTCGGAAAAAGCAGATCACGCGGGCGGAGCCGCGAGCAAAGGCTAGTATAAAATAAACATGTTATGCTGCCTCGAATAATACGTGCCATCGTAACTTCTAGTGTTTTTACGTCAGCACTGTTTCTGTCTTGTTTACATTAACATACATTCTTACGTCGCTATTCGTCAGTTTGTCTTCAATTTCGTAAGAGTTATTGAAGTTTGGATTAAGATGTTCGCACGTTTCGTTTATTTTTGAAGTGAAACTTCTTTAGAATCGTTGTGATTTGAAAATTTTATGAAACGAAAAAGGCGTTACTAAAGAGGTTGGAAAGAAACAAGATCTTAAGTATGTAAATATATAAAATGTAATATTTCGCATAATAATTTGAAATCATTTTTAAGCTTGGTAAAAGTATTATAAAAAGAATAAACATTTTAATTATCCTAATACCACTGATACTCTATTTTTATCTAATTCTCTTGTAGGCTACTTTTCTGAAGTTTCACTTCTGCCGTGTGTGAATTGCACACACACACTTCTTTTTTTTTTGTGTGACGAAATGCTGTGCCCGACGCTATTCGGATGTTTTCAGCATCACCGGGTTTTTGGGTGAACGTTTTAGGCGCTCTCAACCCTTACATTTAAGCGACCACGCTAAGGGCATCTCCTGTGGGGTACGAACAATAGAATAATATATAATCTATCGTTATTCGCTTTCTTTCTGCCTAGCGTTATCCCGGCTTAGTGCCACGGTCCGCCTTCCTACTCAAACGCTTCCACTTCACCCGATCTTGAGCATCCTCTATAGTGAGACCATTGGCTTTCATATCTCCCTCCAATATGTCAAGCCAACGCTTTTTGGGCCGTCCACGGGATCGTACCCTTAGTACGATCTGGCTCAGGCATCTGCAACCGACGTACTCCTGCGGTTTCCTCAGAACATGACCAAACCACCTTAAGCGACATTCTTGGAGTTTATCAGCCACGTCGCGGACACCAAGGCTGCCGCGGATGTACTCGTTACGATAATCTATCGTTATTGTTCTTACTAATTGTTGCTTGGGAATACGGGCCTTCAAGTTTTTTATTTATACACTGATTTTAAAGATTCTATCACTTAAAATAGTAAGATGATAAGTATTACCGAAAAAGCGAGCGTTTTGGAAGGCAGCGGCTTGGCCTGGCATTGCCGATGTCCATGAGCGGCGGTGATCGCTTACCATCAGGCGGGCCGCCTGCACGTCTGCCTAAGGCAATAAAAAAAAAATTGTTATTTTTTGTTTGTTATCGCTGGTTTTTAGGACTGCACTGCACTTAACATCAGGAGTAATGCGGTCACTTCGGTTTGTACGGATAGAAAAAAAAACCATGGTCTGTGACACCATTACCATGAAATAATCGATAGAAATAGCAGGAAATAAAAGAATGGTCTTACGTGCAAACAATTACAAAATGTGAACTAATAAATCAATCAATTAAAATTGCGTTATCATAATTATTTTTTTAACCCGGTAAATATCTTTATTGTAAAGATGAACTGTGACTGGATAACCACTACCGTACACATTGTAAATAAATAATAGTAAAAAAACGCATTTATAGAAAATCCAACTATAAAATAGAAAATAAATGTTGTTTGAAGAAAAAAAAAAGCGTGGGGTGCATGGTGTCAATAGTATTTTTGTTTTTTTTTTAACTACAATTTATTTTTCATTAAAAAAAATATATATGTTTTTTAAATACATATTGAACTGTCATAGCCAAATTTAGATTTAATCCGACGTTTTGAAGGAGGTCAAAATCATGTTCAAAGTTTGCGTCACATACTAACATACGTATGAAGCTAATAAAACTGTGTTAAAAAATCTACTTATTCAACAACTAACGGAGGAAACACAGTAAGCGGCGCTAATTATAAACATTATTAAAATATCTGACCCAGAATTTAATGCAAACAAAGAGATTATTGTGTTGGATTGCGTGAACTTCCCATTAATGTTTATATCTAACTAAGTTAATTATTATTTCTTTATAAAATCCCACATTAAAGAGGCAATTCACATTTTAGGCCAGTAGAGTTAGAGTTTTAAATATCAAATTCACCATTCTATGAAGAACAGTTTTGAATACGGTTTGAATGGTAGAGCCACGCTGTAGATAGTTTTTACAGCATGAATGGGCTGGTTCGACCGGGTCGTTACCACTATCTCACAGAAAACCGACGTAAAGTAGCGGCTTGCTGCTGCGTTTCGTACGGTGAGTGAGATATCCGGAAGCCCAAATCCCCTCCCCTTCCCAATCCCTAATTATCCCTTTCCTTTAAGGTCGGCAACGCGCCCATTATTCTTCTGGTGGTGGGCGTCCATAGGCGGTGGAGATCACTTACCATCAGTTGACCCACTTGCTCGTTTGCCGGCCTATGCTATAAAAAAAAACATTATAACAATAAACTACTTCTTCGTGGTTGGAAAGGTGGAGGGGATGCGATCGCGAAAGCGCTACCTAGCCGATGGTCTAACCAAATAAAACACTCACGGGGCTCTCAGTAACAACAGCAATGAGACATGCCAAGGACAGACAAACCTGGAAACAAATATTCCAACACATGCGAAGGATGGTAGGATTTGCTGGTGGTAGGATATTCTTATCCGCCCGGATAGCGACCACCGTACACATGGTGTTAAAACCTCTCATAGTGATCCACACGCCTTGTGTGGATCGCGTTCCAGGATCAGCTAGTGTATATCCGGTTCTTTTTTTTTTTTTTATCCTGGCTCGGCAAAGTGACTACGCTACACCTGATGGTAAGTGTAGCGCAATCCAAGAATATTGTCGACCAACGATAAACAATGTCTCCATCGTTGGTCGGCAAGATCATGCCGGCCTGCCTAAGGGCCAAGGGGGAGGGGAAGGAAAAAGGGATGGGAAAAGGGTGAGGATCAGGGGGAAGCCCCCTGGGAAGAACCGGATATACACTGGCTGACCCTGGAACGCGACCCACACAAGGTGGGCCACTATGGCAGGTTTTAGCACCAGTGTACGGTGGTCGCTATCCGGTCGGATACAAGTATCCTCCCACCAGCTAAACCAGCTACCGAAGGGCTTGTGACATGACTTGATGGTTGATTGGAATGGGTATAGAGGTACATCCTTGTATTACTGTGCCTGCATCGGTCATCCACCCGTCCTGTCGTAGGCCCCTCGATTTGCTTCATTTCTGTCCGAAGAGGGAAGAAGCATTTATAAGGCCGGCATGACTCTGGTGACCTTAAATAAACTCATTGTTTGTTGGTGGTTGCTGGTTTTTTGGATTGCACTACGCTTCCCATCAGGTGCAGTGCAGTCACTTTGCCGTGCCCAGGTTAAAAAAAGGAAAATTCAGGACGGACACGACCTTCAGAAATGAAGAGGACGACCAAGAAAAAGACTTCTTCGTGTTTATCTCTACATAGTATAAAATGAAGTCGCTTCCGCTGTCTATTCGCTTAGATCTTTTAAACTAGTCAACGGATTTTAATGCGGTTTTCAGGAATAGATAGAGTGATTCATGAGGAAGGTTTATATGTATATCACGCTATGACCCATTAGAGCAGGGCAGTAACATGCAGGTGAAACCACGGCACAGCTAGTTGTTTATACATTTCCAAAACACACTACCCACGAGGGACCTACCTAGAAATATATATAGGAATAGAGATCCTCCTTTTTGCCGTCGGTTAAAAAGCCGATTTTTTTATATATATCATACGCCGGCAAACGAGTAAATGGGTCACCTGATGGTAAATGATCTCCACCGCCCATGTACGCCCACCTTCAGAAGAATCATGAGCGCGTTGCCGACCTTAAAGACAAGGGATAATTAGGGATTGGGAAGGGGGGATTTGGGCTTCCGGTTATCTCACTCACCGTACGAAGCGCAGCAGCGAGCGGCTACTTTACGTCGGTCTTCTGTGAGACAGTGGTAACGACCCGGTCGAGCCAGCCCATTCATGCTGTAGACAAAACTGTCTACAGCGTGGCTCTACCACTCAAATTGATTTTCCAAAATGTCATTTAGCGTCGTAACCTTGTTCCTACCGGAATCATAACCTTACAGAGGTTGTAATACTTACGTAAAGGTTAACTTTCCAATTTTACCATGAAAACAACTTACGTCGATTATTTAATAAGGTTAAATCCAATAATGGAAGCCGAAAGGTTGCGGAATCGCTTGTTTATGCCGGAAGTGAGAAGGCTATCGGACTAGTAGGTCATCTGGTGAATCCTCATTGGTCGATTAATTGAAATGAAATAAAATGAAATGAAATAGTTTATTAATAATGTAGGCAATTGAAATAGCTTATGACAAGTCAGTACAAAAGTAAAAGAAACTTATGTATAGAGATCAATATCAACTAATGTATACATACATACATAGCATCATCAAAATACACTTGGCAATTACACTAAATATATTTATTTTTCACGTACGTTCGAGTACGTTCTCAAAGTTTAGAATTGAAAATATAAACGTATTTTCAATCATTATGACATCTTTTACGATTATTACGAACAAAACGTTCTCCTAACTAATAATACGCACGTCTTTGTTCTTTTGTATGAACGTACCTATAACACAACTTCAATTATATTTTTGGGTATCAGAGTGGCGAGTGTTACGGACTGTTTAGACGAAGTCGCAGGTTCGAAGCCAGCTCCAAGAGCTACCTGTGACTTATGTAAGTTATGTGTGTATTCATTGTTAATTAACGCTTTAACGGTGAAGAAAACCAGCATATTGGAGAAGTTCTCCACAGGAATTTCGAAGGTATGTGAAGTCTGCCAACCCACATAAGGCCAGTGTGGTGGACTAAGGCCTTACCACTTCCATTCCGTAGAGAATCCCTGTCCATCAGTGGGCATTACTGTATTAAATCACCAATGCCAGTTTTAAGTATATTTTATGAAGTGAAAACTTCTTTAGCGTTAAACTCGCGTCAGGACACGTGACCTGATCGAAAATTCGTAAGACGGAGTGTTAAATTTTTTATGTAATATAAATTGTCATTTTTGTGTACCATAGCGCAATAAATGAATATTGTATTTAACCACATAAATTATAGTACTTTTATACTAATAAATAAAGCAATTCGTGCGAAATTATTCCCTAACCATTCCAAAATCCACAACGTTAATGTTCAAGTTTTCACTTCTGCCGGCACTCCCGGAGTGCAGCCCGTTGTTTATTTTACGCTGGCACGGCAAAGCGACTAAACTGGATGAGGTATCAAGTACAGGGCAATCTAATTATCATATTAAGCGTCAAGGGACATTGCCTCCCTTTAAGGTCGTCAGGATACCCTGAGAAGCAATTGTTTACGGCATTTCATAACGATCAGATAAATAAAGGAAACAACTCTGTAATTATATCTATACATCTACCGACCTTCACACAGGTTGCGTGAGTGAAACTTGTTTTTATATACTGCCATTTTCGCGCCATTTTGTTCGTTAATCCCGCTCGAAGTACCATTTTGATCTCATGTGACCTTAGTATAACGTATCTTACAAACTCACACACGCCTGTGTCTCTGAAGAGTTAGGTAGAGATGCTAGTGCACCTACAGTTTGCAGAGGTTATTAATATTTATTTAGGCTTAAATTAACAAATATTCGAATCGTTAAACACAAAATTAAAACTATCTAAATATACAGGGTTAATTTTAAAACACCAGCAATCTCGCAGGACCATATAGCTGACCCCATATGGAACAACTTTTGTTCTACGAGTTTGGATATAACTCAATATATTTAAAAAAAATAAAAATTGGTGTGTGTCGTGGGACACCAGGTAGGAACGAAGTTCCTTCGGCTAATGTAGAATCGACACAAATTGTAAAAAATACAAATTATCAACTAAAATAACAAAATATGTCTCTTTATTTTTGTTTGACAACATAAAATTACATAGAAATAGAATAGAAAAATAGAAATAAAAAAAAGACGTGTAGCAGTCGGAGACTGCCGCGGTAAAGCTATTGTATAGCATTTTTTATCAACTTATGTAATTATAAATAAAAACTTATTAATTTAGACTTAGACTGGCTACTAAACGGTGGACGGCCGTGTTCTATAATCAAAAATTCAAATTCAAATTTCAAACCGCGTCTACATTTCCAAATGTCATAAGTTATCTATCTGTTTTATTAACGGAATTTCGACTTTAACGTTGTGTGCTAGATATCAAATTAAGTTTAAAAAAAGTCTCATTTAACGGTTTTATTCCACGCATTTTTTCCACGCATATTTCTTACGGTTTTACTATCACATTTTTTTCAGTTCGGTCACGCAGCGAAATCCCTATCCCCTCCAAGCCTGCCGTAAGGAACTTCATTCCAAATATGTTTTTACAAGTTTTTGTTGTGTCGTGTTTTTCTTCGTAGACTGCGGCGCGGCGCGGCGTGCGCGCGCGACATCAAAGCCGGCCGTCAGCTGCTCGGGCGTTGACCTTAACAGGCGCTAGCCCGGTTCCCCACGCTTCGCATGTTTGTTTACGTAAACTGCGATGCGTGTTGTAACATTCAAGACGGAAATTAAATGAATACTTATTTTTGTATGAAAATTAAATCTAACAAATTATCAAAAGTTCGCGCTTTTCTTCGCGCTCTCTATCGCCTGAAGAACTTTCTCCCGTGTAAAACCAAGATAATGCTTGTGCAGACCTTAATCTTTCCTATCCTCGACTATGGTGACGTGTGCTATTATGATCTGAATGCAGATCTTCTGAATAAACTTGACCGTCTTCTTAATAACTGCATTCGATTCATTTTCAATCTCCGGAAGTACGACCATGTATCTTCTTACCGCTCCCAACTCAAGTGGTTACCCATCCGCCAGCGTCGTAATCTGCGTGCCCTTACTACACTATTTTCTATTCTCACCTCTCCTAATCCACCTTCTTACCTAGCTTCCCACTTTCAATACCTTGGATCTAACCATGACAGGAACCTTCGCTCTACAGGCAGTCTTCTTCTTCAATGTCCCCCTCATAGTTCTGACTTCATCCACTCCTCCTTTGCTATCCAATCTATACTTCTGTGGAATACGCTCCCCCTCGAAATTAGAACGTGCACCAATCGGTTAACTTTCAAAATAAAAGTTCGCATGCTCTTGGCTGATGATGTAACAGGGTCAAATCTTTTATAGATTCATCTCTTATTAATTATATCACATGTATGTATATATATTTATTTATATAATATGTATTTTATATTATATATTTATTTATATTTGTTGTTTGCACATTTAAGTATTCATTTATATACCTATGTTAGTAGATTTATGTATTTATCTGAAATTGATAATTTAATTTCTTTTATAACTTTTATACACCCACATTGTCTCGTCTCTGCATCACCTGTGGGTTGGCTGTTAGAGAATGCCTCTGGCATTAAGCCCGCCTTTGTACATGTTTTGTATATTAAGTTTAAATAAATAAAAAATAAATAAAAGTCGTAGAACAAAAGTAGTAGCTTATAACTTTAGGAATCTACCCCTGCGAGATTGCTGGTGTTTTAAAAATAACCCTGTATAAAACTCAAAGGTGACTGACTGACATAGTGATCTATCAACGCACAGCCCAAACCATTGGAGGAATCGGGTTGAAATTTGGCATGCAGGTAGATGTTATGACGTAGGCATCCGCTAAGAAAGGATTTTGATAAATTCTACCCCCAAGGGGATAAAATAGGGGATGAAAGTTTGTATGAAAATCACGCGGGCGGAGCCGCGAGCAAAAGCTAGTCTTATATAAAATATCAAATATATTATCTACTCATAACCAACAATACATACATACAACCATAACCAAAAAATACCACCGGCACCAGTCGTGAGTAGGAACCTTACCCTCGTAGAGTTCATTTCAACACCTGATTGGCGGAATGAAGCAGCACGGGTCGCCGACGCCCAACGCGATTGGTCCATTAATCGATACTCGTCGCCTATTGGACTCTCAACTAGCCAATACTGTTCACCGTGCTCATGAATCGTGCCGGTAATTATTTTCAGCGTACAAACAAACATGTTCAATATTTTCTTTACAAATGATACATATTATAATCGCTGGCTGTGTAATAAGTAATTAACTGAATCACTTTGTCATTGCTCTGACGTCTTGTCTATGCCACAATGATCATGTAGCCATGACTAACGAACTCGCTTTGTTAATTATCGCTCGCTTTAAGGAAATATCGTGAGGAAACCTTCATACCTGAGAATTCTCCTTATCAATTTCGAAGGTATGTGAAATTTTATGTTTTTTATGACCTTATGACCACGAAGGTTGAAAAGTCTTCGAAACCACGGGATCAAAATTAATAAAAAGCCGCGATAAAACCCGTTTAAATTAGTTTTATTTCAATGAGTAACATTCGCGTAAACGTAAGAAATCATTACTTCAGTAATCATTAAAAATTATATTAATTCTGCTCGGTGTCGACAAAAATGCGTGCCACTGTTGATCCTGGTGCACAGGAGTTACAGTGGCGGGTGTGTGGGCGGGATAGTCTCTAGTAATAATTAAAAAACTAAGTAGATTGTCTATGATTTCGTTAATTACTTTTATTAACTTTTTATTCTGACACGGCAAAGTGACTACACTGCACCTGATGTTAAGTTCATTGCACTCCAAAATATAATGTCAACCGTCTCGTCGTAGTGACCTAAAACAAAAATAGGCAAAGCCATAAATTAAATTTTCCAATTTTCCCTTTTTCATCCCTTATTAAATAAAATTTTCAAAATTCCTGAAACACGTATTTATTTGTTTTACGTCAATAACCAAATTACAAAATTTTGTTTATGTAACTTTCAAAATGACGGACTTTCATACAAATTATCATCCCTATTTTGACCCCTTAGGAGTGGAATTTTCTAAAATCCTTTCTTAGAGGGTGCCTACATAACAAAATGAATATACAGTCCGAATTTCATGCTTGTAGCCTTGATAGTTTGCGCTCGGCGATGATGAATCAGTCATTCAGTCAGGGCATGTTATTTTATAATTATAGATAAACATTAAACTATTCAATACAGTATGCGCCATCTATTGGATACTTACTCAATCCAGCCGATAAATTACCTTACACCGCCATCTGTTAGAATCTTATGGAACTCACAGATCCTATCTCTCAACACTGTTTGCAAAATTTGATTGAAATCGGATCAGTAGTTTAGGAGTTCATCGCGGACAAATAACGTGACACGAAATTTTTATATATAAAGATAATGCTGGGCTTACAATAAATACACCCAACAGTCACATACATAGTCCTGACCCCACAGTAAGATACGAGTCTTGTGTCGTGGGTATCAGGAACTACGAGAGACTTTCGGACTCACAACACCCAGACCCAAACAAATATTTGTGAATCACACAAATATTTGTCTCGGTGCGGGGATCGAACCCGCGGCCTCTTGCTTCACAGCCGGCTACTCGCCCGCTGCGGCACGGAGGCTGTCAATAATAAAGGTGACCCCACAAACAAATGTTATACTTGGATACAAAACTTCAAAAAACTGGAACCTGTTTCGACTAGTTATTATACGATGTTGCCAATTAAACTCGTATTTATGCGGTTTTTATTTATTTTTATTACTACAATATTGCACGATTAAACTCTATATAAAAAACGATGTAGATTATCTATTAAATTGGTAATTTCTTTCATAAACTGCTTTTTATTCTGGCAAGGCAGTGACTATACTAGATCGTAGATCTCTCGTATGCGAGAGGCCGCCTGGGTTGGTACCACCGCTATGTCTATGTCTACCGTCAGTGTGTAAGCACTGCTGTGTTCCGGTTTGAGATATTGAAGCCAGTGAAATTACTGGGCATTATGAGACTTAACATCTACGTCTCGGGGTGACGAGCGCAGTTCCATGCAGTGCTTTGTAATTCAATGTTCTGTGTTGTGTTACTTCTATTTATGGGCAGGCGTGGCGCTCTTCTCGTCATTTCATCATCATCATCATCATCAGCCACAAGACGTCCACTGCTGAACATAGGCCTCCCCCAAAGATTTCCAGACCGACTTGTTGGAAGCGTCCTGCATCCAGCGACTTCCAGCGATCTTTATCAGGTCGTCTGTCCACCTTGTAGGTAGACGTCCAACGCTGCATTTAATTTAATTAAATAAAAAAAACTACTTCTTATTCTAGCACGACAAGGTGACTACACTGCACCTGATGTTAAGTTCATTGCACTCCCAATATAATGTCAACCGTCTCGTCGTAGTGACCTAAAATAATAATGTACAAAGCGAAATGTCAAGGCGAAATGGGCTGGCTCGACCGGGTCGTTACCACTGTCTCACAGAAAACCGACGTAAAGTAGCGGCTTGCTGCTGCGTTTCGTACGGTGAGTGAGATATCCGGAAGCCCAAATCCCCTCCCCTTCCCAATCCCTAATTATCCCTTTCCTTTAAGGTCGGCAACGCGCCCATTATTCTTCTGGTGGTGGGCGTACATGGGCGGTGGAGATCACTTACCATCAGGTGACCCACTTGCTCGTTTGCCAGCCTATGCTATAAAAAAAAAGAAATGTTACGGGGTTCTAGTGTTCAGAGGGAATATTTCCCGACATTAGAACATTAGACAAGCCTCCCCCTTTTTTTATTCCAGTACAGCAAAGTGACTGCACTACACCTGATGGTAAGCCTCAGTATGGCTCAGTCATTCCTTGGAGCTCCAGTGTCCGTAATCTTGGCCTACATATCGATTCCACCCTGAGCTGGAGGCCCCAGGTAACCTCTGTCTGTCAGAGAGCTACCGGTACTCTTCGCGCTCTGTACCGCCTTAAAAACTTCCTCCCGTCTAAGATCAAGGCTATGCTTGTGCAGGCCTTAATCCTTCCTATAATCGACTATGGTGACGTGTGCTATTTTGATCTGAATGCAGACCAACTCAATAAACTCGACCGCATGCTAAATAACTGCATTCGATTCGTGTATAATCTTCCTTTCCTTTCCTCTTATCGTACACTATTGAAGTGGCTTCCCATACGTAAGCGCCGTTCTTTGCGAGCACTTACCACTCTTTTCTCTCTACTTAACTCCCCTACCCCTCCTACTTACTTATCTTCAAATTTCCAATATCTTTGTGATAGCCACGATAGAAACCTTCGCTCCTCTAACAATCTTCTTCTGCTGTGTCCCCCTCACAGGTCTAACTTCACTCATTCTTCTTTTGCTATCCAATCTATTCTTCTTTGGAATTCACTCCCCCTCGAAATCAGATCGTGCACCACTCGGTATGCCTTCAAAATGAGGGTACGTCAGATGCTGACGAATGAAGCAGAAGAGTCACCACCTTAATTCGTTGTATTATTGTATATGTGTAAGTATGTATATGTATATATTATGTTTATATATTTATGTATATGTTTATACTTTCACTTGTTTGTATGTTATATTTATATGTATTCCGTATTTTTTTTTTAATAGTATTTCTAGTTTATACTTGATGCACCTACTTTGTCTATCTCTGCACCATCCTAAGGTTGACTGGTAGAGAATGCCTCTGGCATTAAGTCCGCCTATATACAGATTGTATATGAAGTGCAAATAAATAAATAAATAAGCCTAATGCAACCCAAAAAACCAGCTA
The DNA here is from genome assembly GCA_949126905.1 of Amorpha juglandis. NCBI lineage: Eukaryota > Metazoa > Arthropoda > Insecta > Lepidoptera > Sphingidae > Amorpha > Amorpha juglandis. Next base: position 5,679,524 of record OX421393.1, read on the forward strand.
CCACCGCCAAACATTGAGTTTATCGGTGGTCACCAGAATCATGCCGACCTGTATAAATGCTTCTTCCCCCTTTGGAGAGAGAAGAAGCAAAACGAGAGGCCTGCGACAGGACAGGCGGATGACCGATGCAGGGACAGGGATACAGGTATATACCCCTATACCCGCCCCAACCACCCATAAAGTCATGTCGCAAGCCCCTCGGGAGAACCCGATATACACTGGCTGATCCTGGAACGCGATCCACACAAGATGTATGGGTCACTATTGCAGGTTTTAACACCATGTGTACGGTGATCGCTATCCGTGCGGATATGAATATCCTACCACCAGTAAACGCAGTTATACTAGCGACTTCTATAGCCTCGTTTTTAGTAGTTTATCCATGACGCGACCGCGTTCTCGAAAAATCTTGCTTCTAAGTTTATACAACTTTTGTTTTCAATGTGCAAATTTGTTTTGACTTAATGGAGTTATTAAGGCTACGAATGCGGAATTCCGGTTTTTTTGTTCATAGTTGTTTTACCATTATTTTTTTTTTATCCTGGCTCTGTAAAGTGACTACGCTACACCTGATGGTAAGTGTAGCGCACTCCAAGAATAGTGTCGACCAACGATAAACAATGTGTCCATCGTAGGTCGGCAAGATCATGCCGGCCTGCCAAAGGGCCAAGGGGGAGGGGAAGGAAAAAGGAATGGGAAAAGGGTTAGGATCAGGGGGCAAGCCCCCTGGGGAGAGCGGGATGTTGTTTAGTGTTAGAAAATGTTTGTTAACATTTTATAACACCGGTGTGGCAGCACCATTAGACAGCGGTAACAACCCGGTCGAGCCGTCCTATTCATGCTGTAGACATAATTGAATTTTCCGGGATAAAAAGTAGCCTTATGTTACTTATGTACATTGGCAAAAGAATTTATGAAATCGGTCCAGTAGTTTTTAAGTTTATTTATTTATTTGTACTTCATATACAATCTGTATATAGGCGGACTTAATGCCAGAGGCATTCTCTACCAGTCAACCTTAGGATGGTGCAGAGATAGACAAAGTAGGTGCATCAAGTATAAACTAGAATTACTAATGAAAAAATTACGGAATATGTACATATAAATATAACATACAAACAAGTGAAAGTATAAACATATACATAAACATATAAACATAATATATACATAGTTTATTCTTTACATACAAAAAACAAATCTTTCCTCTATATTATATAATTATTAATATAGTGTAGATCATCATTTTTATGATTTAACCTTAGTTAGTTCCGAATACGAAATAAAATATCAAACCACAGTAGAAATTGGGATATTAATTATATTTTGCCATATTCATTAACTCACTAATTTAAAGTTATATTTCGCATAATCGTACATGGGGAATGTTTCATTTATGTTTTTTTTATAAATACAGTATTATCTTACTTAGATCTAAAGAATTAAGCAAAATAAGATAATAATAATACTAGCCCTGTATTATATACGTCCCACTGCTGGGCACGGGCCTCCTCCACTGAATGAGAGGGATTAGGCCGTAGTCCAGCACGCGGGCCTAATGCGGGTTGGTTGACTTGACATACCTTCGAAAAATCTTATAGAGTTCTCAGGTATGCAGGTTTCCTCACGAAGTTTCCTTCACCGTTAAAGCAAGCGATAATTAACTATTAATATACACGTGACTTAGAAAAGTCAGTGGTGTATGCTCTTGGGGCTAGTTTCGAACCTGCGACTTTCGTCTCGACAGTCCGTACCACTCCCCGCTGAGCTATCGCTGCTTATAAAATAAAATCAACATCTAAATTTTTACTTGATGTGGGTTGAATATTATTGCGTATTTGGATTAATTTATAACTTCAAGTTCAGTTTATTGTACAAAATTATCGGATCATGAATATGTATGCATTTAGTGCCATTTGACACGAGAATTTTAAATATTTACAATATACGTTTTTAATGATCCATTGTTACCCACATATGTACATAAATTACACTTTACCTCCTTTGTTTTGTTACAATAAATTTGATTCTTACCTTCAACATATTCGATATATAAAATAACTTAATTTGTTTTTTTACGTAACAGTCGCACACATAGTCCTGACCCCACAGTAAGATACGAGTATTGTGTCGTGGGTATCAGGAACTACGAGAGACTTTGGGTCTCACAACACCCAGACCCTGAAACAAATGAATATCTAATTACTAAAAGGGCACAAGTCCTCTATATTTGAAAAATAAAAATTTTACAGGAGACAGAAAAAACTAAATATTTGTATAATGGAATGGAAATATATATTGATTTAATTATTTTATGTTTCTTAATTAGGTAACAAGGTATTTCAACACAAAATATTGTTATATTTTTCAATATATTAAGAGAAATAACATTAAAAAAACCATGGACATGTTCCCTTTTAGTACTTAATCATATTTCAAGTGGACATATGCCCCTTTAGTACCTAATGTGAACAAGACTTCAAACATAAAAGAAAATAAATTGCATGTATTACTTTTCTTTATCACTTAAAATAATAAATTTACTCAACAGGCCGACTGTAAATGGTTTCCCAGTAGTGAATATGCTCATCAGGGATATATTCTTTCAACGTTTTTAAATCTGTCATTTTTTTCTTAGATATAGGAACTGGACCTGTATACTTTTTTTTGGATAGGTAGAGTAATAGGATTTATGTTTGTTTTTCGCAATTCAAATGTTGCTGGCCTAAAGTCATCAATAAATTCTTTGGCTACAACACAGTGCGGAGCTTCTGCACTGAAAGTTGTAGACAATATCTTGTTGTGGCGTGTAAACTACATTTTTTTTATAGCATATGCCACCTGATGGTAAGTGATCTCCACCGCCCATGTACGCCCACCACCAGAAGAATCATGGGCGCGTTGCCGACCTTAAAGGAAAGGGATAATTAGGGATTGGGAAGGGGGGGGGGCGATTTGGGCTTCCGGATATCTCACTCACCGTACGAAACGCAGCAGCAAGCCGCTACTTTACGTCGGTTTTCCTGTGAGAGTGGTAACGACCCCGTCGAGCCAGCCCATTCATGCTGTAGACAAAACTGTCTACAGCGTGGCTCTACCACTCAAAATGACATTGACATTTTGTAGGGTGCGTTCAAAAATTATTTGTTAAAAGGGCTCATGTCCATGGACAAGTGCCCGTTTAAAACTAAACAGTATTTTTGTAGGTTTGTAACTCTATGGGTAAAGATCGGACTTGAGCCATTCTGACACAAAACGGTGTAATTAGGTGTTGCCAAGCGATAAAGAATATAAAATATTTTTGCTTAGAAATGTGACATGTGCCCTTTTAGTAATTAGACATTCAAATATTTGTGGATGACACAAACATTTGTCTCGATGCGGGGATCGAACCCGCGGCCTCTCGCTTCATAGCCGGCCTGGCTCGTTACGCCATGGAGGCTGTCACTATAGCATGGTACAATAGTGATGCGACTAGAGTCGTTTTTTACTCGAGTGACTCGAGTGAATTTGTCAAACTCGTGTTCGAGTGAAAACAAATTTGACTCGAGTTCGTTTGCACTCGAGTTACCGAGTCAACTCGGCGCGGCGACTAGATTCGGTATCTCGAGTAGTAATGCGACTTGACTCGTTTTTTACTCGAGTTAATTTGTTAAACTCGTATTTGAGTGAAAACAAATTTGACTCGAGTTCGTTTGCACTCGAGTTACCGAGTCAACTCGGCGCGCCGAAATAAATACGTGTTTAACAAATTCACTCGAGTCACTCGAGTAAAAAACGAGTCAAGTCGCATTACTACTCGAGATACCGAATCTAGTCGCCGCGCCGAGTTGACTCGGTAACTCGAGTGCAAACGAACTCGAGTCAAATTTGTTTTCACTCGAACACGAGTTTGACAAATTCACTCGAGTCACTCGAGTAAAAAACGACTCTAGTCGCATCACTATTGTACCATGCTATAGTGACAGCCTCCATGGCGTAACGAGCCAGGCCGGCTATGAAGCGAGAGGCCGCGGGTTCGATCCCCGCATCGAGACAAATGTTTGTGTCATCCACAAATATTTGTTTCAGGGTCTGGGTGTTGTGAGACCCAAAGTCTCTCGTAGTTCCTGATACCCACGACACAATACTCGTATCTTACTGTGGGGTCAGGACTATGTGTGCGACTGTTACGTAAAAAAACAAATTAAGTTATTTTATATATCGAATATGTTGAAGGTAAGAATCAAATTTATTGTAACAAAACAAAGGAGGTAAAGTGTAATTTATGTACATATGTGGGTAACAATGGATCATTAAAAACGTATATTGTAAATATTTAAAATTCTCGTGTCAAAAGGCACTTAATGCATACATATTCATGGTCTGATAATTTTGTACAATAAACAGAACTTAAGGTTATAAATGAAATTCTTTATATACAAAATACCTCAGTGCCTGAAGACCAAAGTCTTCGATCATTGTGTGTTACCAGTGATGACATACGGGCTACGGCACTGAGACGTGGCCTCTGAATATGGGCCGTATTAGACGGCTCACAGTCACTCAGCGAGCTATTGAGAGAGCTATGCTTGGTGTTTCTCTGCGTGATCAAATCAGAAATGAGGAGATCTGTAGAAGAACGAAAGTCACCGACATAGCCCAGCGGATTAGCAAACTGAAGTGGCAGTGGGCAGGCCACATAGCTCGCAGAACCGATAACCGGTGGGGCAGAAAGGTTCTGGAATGGAGGCCACGTACTGGCAAGCGCAGCGTTGGACGTCCGCCTACAAGGTGGACAGACGACCTGATAAATGTCGCAGGAAGTCGCTAGATGCAGGCCGCTTCCAACAGGTCGGTCTGGAAATCTTTAAACTCGTATTTGAGTGAAAACAAATTTGACTCGAGTTCGTTTGCACTCGAGTTACCGAGTCAACTCGGCGCGCCGAAATAAATACGTGTTTAACAAATTCACTCGAGTCACTCGAGTACAAAACGACTCGAGTCGCATCACCAACTCGAGTTGTAAGGAATGTAACTCTCGTGACTCGAAAACTCGAGTACAAGTCGAGTGACGCAGTAAAATTACTCGAGTGACTCGATTCACAAATTCCTACTCGAGTCGCATCTCTATGGCACAACATTAACCTCATCCAAAAAAGGTTAAACATACAATATTTTGGAACCTAAAAAGCGTTGTTGCATAACAGATTTTCGGACAGTTAATGAAAGTAAGCAGGCATACATTATCCACTCGCTTTCTCCGTAACCCCAATACTGTACTTAAAGCATGGAAATACTTTCGTCGATTCATGCCATATGTTGCATTTAATTCTATATTGCATGATGTTTTTTTATTTGATTGAACGATGAGACGAGCAAGCGCTCGCCTGATGGTAAGCGCCACGCCTGCCCATAAACAGAAGCAACACCACACAGAACTTTGAATTACAGCACTGCATGGCACTGAACTGCGCTCGTCACCCCGAGGCATGTTAAGTTTCATAATGTCCAGTAATTTCACTGGCTTCAATGTCCTTCAAACCGAAACACAGTGCTTACACACTGTTGCTTGGCGGGAGAGGTAGACGGCGCGGTGGTACCAACCCCGACGGCCTCTCGCATACGAGGGACCTACCACCTTGTAATGTCTGGGATGGTATTTATTATAATAATATCTTGAAGAGTCGGTCGCAGTTCAGTGTCATGCAGTGCTTTGTAATTCAAACTTCTGTGTGATGTTGCTTCTGTTTATGGGCAAGCGTGGTGCTTACCATCAGGCGAGCGCCTTGCTGGTCTCGTCATTCAATCAAATAAATTAAAATTGACGTTAAAGACTATAGTATATCCGGCAAAATGAATAAAATGCGGAAGGAGACGCGGGATTAACCTAGTATTAAAGAATTTCTGATACAATGTATATTTACTGCTAATGGTCGTATTTGAAATTGAAATTTGAATTGACGTCTAGTCAATTTACATAAATCTTTATTAATTAGTTTTTAACCACCGACGAAAAAGATGAGTGTTATGTTTTTATTTATCCGCGCACGGCAAAGTGACTGCACTACACCTGATGGTAAGCGCAGTGCAGTCCAAAGAACTAACGACCACCGACAATGGCTGGATTGCACCATAATAGCAGTTATTAAGGTTTATGTCATATTTGACGATAACAGTAACGCTGACTTTAACATTGACTGCGGAATGTGTTGCACCATCGTATTCCAATACTACTAGATTCCTCGATTAATTCTAGAAGCAGGGACATGATATTATTTTGGAGCACAGACGCTTCAGGAGATATATCGGTTTGGAGGTTATAATTGAACCATCTGACAGCTATTTAACTTAAACAATAGCTTTAACCAGCGAATTACTGAGTGGTAGAGCCACGCTGTAGACTGTTTTGTCTACAGCATGAATGGGCTGGCTTGACCGGGTCGTTACCACTCTCACAGAAAACCGACGTAAAGTAGCGGCTTGCTGCTGCGTTTCGTACGGTGAGTGAGATATCCGGAAGCCCAAATCCCCTCCCCTTCCCAATCCCTAATTATCCCTTTCCTTTAAGGTCGGCAACGCGCCCATGATTCTTGGAGATCACTTACCATCAGGTGACCCACTTGCTCGTTTGCCGGCCTTTGCTATAAAAAAAAAGAATATTGGGAGGTTACGGTTAACAGCTAAAGTTATGACGTCATCTAACATTTGTCAAATGGTGCAATTCATTTTTGCTTAACCGGTACTTTAACATGTTTGTCATTGCTAAAGTAAGATGGTGCACTCTATATATATACATATATAAAACTCAAAGGTGACTGACTGACATAGTGATCTATAAACGCACAGCCCAAACCACTGGAGGGATCGGGCTGAAACTTGGCATGCAGGTAGATGTTATGACGTAGGCATCCGCTAAGAAAGGATTTTGATAGATTCTACCCCCAAGGGGATAAAATAGGGGATGAAAGTTTGTATGAAACTTTGTCAATTTTAAACGTTCAAGCGGGCGAAGCCGCGAGCAAAAGCTAGTCCAGCATATAGTGCGTTCGGGCTCACTATGAGGCCTCAGTGTAATGTTTATAAATATGGTGGTTATTATAGTAACAGGTTTTACATCTGCATACAACATTGTTTATAGAAGTTGTAACAGAAAGGTATGGTCATATTTAATGGTCATTACATACTGACAGTGAGTGTTTATGTACTTGATCTTATCAAAATATAGACATACTAACTTTTCCTCGCGGCTCCGCCCGCGTGGTCTGCTTTCTTCGGGTTAAAAATTGGCCTATGTTCATCAGGGATAATGTAGGACTCTAGTTTTTTTTACTAGCCCTGTATTATATATAATGTCCCACTGCTGGGCACGGGCCTCCTCTACTGAATGAGAGGGGTTAGGCCTTAGTCCACCACGCTGGCCTAATGCGGGTTGGTAGACTTCACATACCTTCGAATAATCTTATCGAGTTCTCAGGTATGCAGGTTTCTTCACGATGTTTCCTAAAAAATACTACTTAAAAACGGTCTTTAAAAATTATCAATTTAAACATAATAATATTTTTTTTTTATAGATCTTGCTTGGCGGCACACATAGACAAAACGGTAGTATATATTAGTAAACAAAACGGTAGTATATATTAGTATATTAGTAGTAGAAATTAGAATGTCTGCAAGTCGTTGTGTGTTTAAGGAAAAAGTCCGACAACTGTTATTAAACAAATTGGCAGAATCATCACATTAATAATATATATATTTTTTTACCTTATATTTATGTACTTATGTATGTATGTATGTATATGTATGTACATGTGTATATATATATAATATCATATATGACGTCATTATATTTGTATATTTAATTCATTATTATGTATGTAAGTATCCTTATATTATTTATATGTATAATATTTCATCTTCTAACACAGTCTTTATTTTTGCACCTACTTTCTTCTATCTCTGCACCACCTTAGGTTGACTGGCAGAGAATGCCTCCGGCATTAAGTCCGCCTATACATTTATGTATGAAGTGTGTAAAATAAAATAAAATAAAATATATAACATTTTTTGTGCCGCTGGTTTTTATGTCAATTGAGTTTTTAATTAATCAATCATTTTAACTAATCGATTCTTGTTTATTATAACCTACTTTAAATAGATAGATCTTTCGATAGATATGATTTTTATAAACAAGCATTTTATGAGTGATAGAGCCACGCTGTAGACAGTTTTGTCTACAGCATGAATGGGGCGGCTCGACCGGGGCTATACCACTGTCTTACAGAAAACCGACGTAACGTAGCGGCGCTGCTGTACTCGTACGGTGAGTGAGATATCCGGAGGCCCAAATCCTCCTCCCTTTCGCAATCCCTTAATTAGTCATTCCCTTTAAGGTCGGCAACGCGCCTATGATTCTTTTAGTATTGTGGGCGTACATGGGCGGAGATCACTTACCATCAGGTGACCCAACACCCATAAACGAGCACGTGGGTCACCTCACTTGCATTATGTGTGTTTGACATTTTTTTTAATATACACCCAAGAGTCACATACATGATCTTGTCCTAATACGTACATGCTTGTATCACTGTGCCTGCATCGGTCATCCGCCTATCCTGTCGCAGCCTCTCGATTTGCGCCTTCCTTTTTCGGAGTGTGAAGAAGTATATATAACGTCGAGTTGAGTCGGCAACTCGAGTGCAAACGAACTCGAGTCAAATTTGTTTTCACTCGAGTACGAGTTTAATAAATTCACTCGAGTAAAAAACGGCTCGAGTCGCATCACTACTTTGAAGGGACTCCACTCTCCGAAGCCCGGTCCACAGCTATGTCAGTAAATCAGCTTTTAAATTTATCAAATTCGCATTGAATTATATTTGGTACACATAAAAACATATATATCCTTGAAATGATATTCACAAAAGTCGCGTGAAAAACTAGACCGTACAAAAACTTGCAGTCACTAATCGTTTATAAAGGTATTATAACATTACCGTGATAAAGGGTACTTGCAGGAAAATTTTAATCTTATATATTTAAACGAGCTATAACTCTATATTATCTCTATATATATTTCGTGTATCTCGGAAACGGCTCTAACGATTTGGATGAAATTTTGTACTTTTTTCCTGAGAAAATGCGATTTACTATTTTTTTTTTACTAGCCCTGTATTATATACGGCCCATTGCTGGGCACGGGCCTCTTCTAGTGAATGAGAGGGATTAGGCCTTAGTCCACCATGCTGGCCTAATGCGGGTTGGCAGACTTCACATACCTTCGAAAAATCTTATCGAGTTCTCAGGTATGCAGGTTTCCTCACGATGTTTAAGTATATATTATTACATTAGTATATATTATTACAGTATATTGACAGCCTCCGTGGCGCAGTGGGCGAGTAGCCGGCTGTGAAGCGAGAGGCCGCGGGCTCGATCCCCGCACCGAGACAAATGTTTGTGTGATCCACAAATATTTGTTTCGGGGTCTGGGTGTTGTGAGACCGAAAGTCTCTCGTAGTTCCTGATACCCACGACACAAGACTCGTATCTTACTGTGGGGTCAGGACTATGTATGTGACTGTTGGGTGTATTTATTTATTTATATATTGTTGTTACAGAAAAAATGAATTACATGGAAGAGAAATCGCCATTGTTGGAGACAAGTATCGTATCCGAGAAGATGGAGAAGTGGGTAGAAGCGCAAAGAAGAGGGGAGAAGATTGACATAGATGTCTACGGGAAGCCTACAGAGAAGCAGCTTAAAGAGTTGGAGCATGTCAGAAATTTGAGCAAGGAGTTACAGGACAATTTACAGGTAATTTTATATTTTTACTTGTTCTTTAATCGTTTGGTATATATTGTTCAGGCTTAACTCGGCTAAATAAATAAATAACACCCAACAGTCACACACATAGCCCTGACCCCACAGTAAGATACGAGTCTTTTGTCGTGGGTATCAGGAACTACGGGAGACTTTGTGGTCTCACAACACTCAGACCCGAAACAAATATTTGTGGATCAGACAAATATTTGCTCGGTGCGGGAATCGAACCCACGGCCTCGCATTTCACAGTCTGCTGTTCGCCCACTGCGTCACGGAAGCTGTCATAATATGGTCCGTTTTTGATAGTTTTTTAACCGACTCCAAAAAGGAGGAGGTTCTCAATTCGGGGTTTTTATTTTAATTTCTCTCGTTTCGAAAAATCACATAAATTTCCAGGGACGCTTCACAGCTGGCTACTCGCTCCCTCGCTCACTGCGCCACGGAGACTGTCATTTGTCATAATATACGATCATATGATCGATCTTATCTCTTATGGAGTGGTAGAGCCACGCTATAGATCAGTGTTTCCCAACCTTTTTTAGGCCATGCCCACCTTAACATTTTTTGTTAAATTTGTCACCGATATCTAGCATTGCATTTGAATAACCCAAAGCGAAAGGGTTAATGTCGTATCGAGTCCATTTTAAATTGCCCCCCTTAACTATCAAATTGCCTGTGGGGCGTTCCCCACGTTGGGAAACACTGCTATAGACAGTTTTGTCTACATGAGTGGGTCGGCTCGACCGGGTGTTACCACTGTCTCGTACAAACCGACGTAAAGCTTGCTGTTGCGTTTCGTACGGTGAGTGAGATATCCGAAGGCCCAAATCCCCCTCCCCTTCCCAATCCCTAATTATCCCTTTCCTTAAAGGTCGGCAGCGTGCACATGAACCTTCTGGTATCTAAGTGGTATATGAGCGGTGGAGACTGACATCAGACTGCGGAAAAACCTTAATCAACTGTCGTTAATGTAGATAATTAGTGTTATTTACTTATTTGTTGCTTTTTAATCGAGGACAAAACGGTGCAAGGTCTAAATTGGATCCGTATATTTCTGAACTAGCACCGTTGTGATTTGAACATGCGTCACGACAAAGACAAACATTATATTTGCTGGTGGGAGGATACTTGTATCTGACCGGATAGCTACCACCGTACACTGGTGCTAAATCCTGCCATAGTGGCCCACCTTGTGTGGGTCGCGTTCCAGGGTCAGCCAGTGTATATCCGGTTCTCCCCAGGGGGCTTGCCCTCTGATCCTAACCCTTTTCCCATCCCTTTTTCCTTCCCCTCCCCCTTAGCCCTTTGGCTGGCCGGAATGATCTTGCCGACCTACGATGGACATATTGTTTATCGTTGGTCGACACTATTCTTGGATTGCGCTACACTTACCATCAGGTGTAGCGTAGTCACTTTGCCGAGCCAGGATAAAAAAAAAACATATTCATAGATATGATTTAGTCTGCGAGAGAATGAGATAGATTACAAGTATGCTGTCACGTGTCTTTGCGCCTGCGTACACTAAGCCTTCGGAAAATGTGTCATAAACAACGTGGTGTATTATTCACGTGTTTTATTTTTTTGGATTAGCGTATTAAAATTCGATGATTAATTAATATATTTTAATAATTCTGAAGTTTCACTTCTTCCGTGTGTGAATTGCACACACACACACACACTTTTTTGTATGTATAACAATTTATAATTAGAGAGGCTTGCGACAGGACTTGATGGTTGGCTGGGGCGAGTATAGGAGTACGTCCTTGTATCCCTGTGCCTAAAAAAAGCCAGCTTCTCGATTTGCGTGTACCCTCTTCGGAGTATGAAGAAGCATTTATACAGGCCGGCATGATTCTGGTGACCACCGATAAACTCATTGTTTGTCGGTGGTCGCTGGTGTTTTGGACTGCACTGCGCTTGACATCTAAAAGCCAATTTTCGTATATTTTCATAGTATAAAATGAAGTCGCTTCCGCTGTCTGTTCGCTTAGATCTTTCAAACTATTCAACGGATTTTAATGCAGTTTTCAGCAATAGATAGAGTGATTCTTGAGGAAGGTTTATTAGGAAGGTTAACTTGTCAAGGTTTTGTGTAAATTGGTTGAAATATAACGATAAAAGTTCAGTCCGTTTCCAATATCATTCCAACATAGTTGCGATGTGTCAATTCGATCTCATTTCAATTGCATACTAAATTTAAAAAAAAATTGCCAGTGGAAATTTTTGCGATTTGAATTCGATGGAAATGTTAGTATTCTAGCAGGAAGTTATTAATTCTATAATTTGCTTAATAGCTTTCATAATTTAGAAATTCATTCTGCATATTTCCCCTAATTTTTAGATACGGGTCAAACACAGAATATGTCAATATCCAATCTCGAATTAATTATGCCACAAATCTGGTATATATCGCGGAACAAATCTTATTATATAAGTATACTAGAAACGAAACATGTTATTTATTGTGAAATACTTTTATTCTGGTATTTTAATATCTTTATTATTATTTATATTATATTATGATACGACTACACGCGGCTAAACACGTGAGGTCAGAGGTCACTTGTCTACAGTATTAACGGGCCGGTTCGACAGGCCGCTTTTATTAGCTTCATATGTATGTTAGTAAGTAACGGAATCTTTGAACATGATTTTGTCCTCCTTCAAAACGTCGGATTAAATCGAAATTTGGCATACTTATCAAGGACCGATGACAATGCAATGTTTAAAAAAAAGTATTGTAAATTGTGATTAATTATAAATATTGTGATGTGTGTAAAGTTTACTTTACGCGTCAATAGATGGCGCCAGTGTAGAGCTAGCTAGCGGTATGGTTTACTATTTTGTTAACCCGGTTTTTTAGTAATTTATGAAGAACCTCAACTGACAATATATTTATATTTTATCTAAAGAATTAAAAATAAATATTAGTTTAAAAAACTAAAAAACACGGTTTTATAAAAATCTAGCTAAAAATAGAAAATAAATTTGAAACAAAATATGCATTTAATTGTAAAAAGAGCGTGGGGTGCTTTTTAAGATATTATCTAAAAGATAATCCTTCTACTCATATCTATAAATAAAATATTTATAACTATTAACATCACGCACCCCACGCTTTTTTTAACAATAAAATACATTCTTTTCTTCAAATTTATTTTCTATTTTTTAGTTATATTTTATATAAAAGCGTGTTTTTTCCAGAACGACCTGTTGGAAGCGGCCTGCATCCAGCGACTTCCTGCAATCTTTATCAGGTCGTCATTATTATTTACCTTTGTCAGGAAATCTTTGGGGGATGTCTATGTTCAGCAGTGGACGTCTTGTGGCTGATGATGATGATGATGATGATGATGTGTTTTTTATTTTTTTTTTTAATTTTTTTTACAACCATACTTCTCTCCAGGAGTTGGAGGCGTCAGTCCGCATAGCCGACATGGAAAACCAAACTATGAACCCATCAGCCCCGATCCTGGACTTCTCGGAAGACCACGAGTTCGTTTCAGCCAACCAGCTCGAGAACTGCTACGGTGAAGAAGACAAAGTGGACGCCAGAGAAGAAGAGAAGAGACGATTGACCAAGGGTAAAGCCGGAAAGACGGATATACAAGAGTTCTATAAAGATCAGTGTGTGTTTTTGACGGGTGGTACTGGGTTTCTTGGAAAAGGTAAGACGCATGATTACGCTTCTATCCTTAGTTATAACGGACAGCCTCCGCAAGCTGGTGGTAGGATATTCATATCCGCCCGGATAGCGACCACCGTACACATGGTGTTAAAAACTGCCATAGTGATCCAAACGCCTTGTGTGGATCGCGTTCCAGGATCAGCTAGTGTATATCCGGTTCTCCCGAGGGGCTTGCGACATGACTTGATTGTTGATTGGGGCGGGTATAGGGTTACTAGTATCACTGTGCCTGCATCGGCCATCCACCTGTGCTGTCGCAGGACCCTCGATTTGATTCTTTACTCTCCGAAGAGAGAAGAAGCATTTATACAGGCAGCATGACTCTGGTGACCACCGATAAACCCATTGTTTGTTGGTGGTCGCTGGTTTTCTGGATTGCACTACGCTTACCATCAGGTGTAGTGCAGTCACTGTGCCGTGCTCGGATAAAAAAAACGTGAGCCGTGGGTTCGATTCCCGCACAGAGACAAATGTTCGTGTCATCCACAAATATTTGTTTCGGGTCTGGGTGTGGGACCGCAAGTCCCTCGTAGATCCTGATACCCACGATACAGGTTAACCTAGTGTAGGGTCAGGATTATGTGTGTGGTTGCTAGGTGTATTTATATTTATCAGAAACTATCGAATATTTTTTATATTTTTTAAAATGTTTACTCTCATTTCTCTCTGATAGGTACCATTTATAAGATTTATGGTTATTTATGGTCATTTTCTAAATGAACTACGTAAAATGAATATTCTTACATTGACTAGAAAGTTGACTTTGGTGAAATCATATCGAATCGAAATTTGCCAATTAGATAACTTTCTTTGATTGATTTTTTCTAATTTATATTATTTTAAATCACTCTTCTGTAAAGTGGTAGAGCCACGCTGAGGACAGTTTTGTCTACATCATGAATGGGCCGGCTCAACCTGGTCGTTACCACTGTCTCACAGAAAACCGACGTAAAGTAGCGGCTTGCTGCTGCGTTTCGTACGGTGAGTGAGATATCCGGGCCACAAATCCCCCTCCTCTTTCCAATCCCTAATTATCCCTTTCCTTTAAGGTCGGCGACGCAATTCTTCTAGTATTGTAACCGTACATGGGCGGTGGTACACTTACCATCAGGTGACTTGCTCGTTTGCCGGACCATACTATAAAAAAACAAAGTTTACTCAATGTCGTTTAGATATTTTTACCTTTCATTTAGTGTGAATATGAAGACACATCGCATCGTATAACCCAGTGTTTCCCAACGTGGGGCCCACGCCCCACAGGGGGGCAATTTGATAATTAAGGGGAGCAATTTAAAGATGGACTCGATACGACTTTAACCCTTTCGCTTTGGGTTATTTAAATGCATATCGGTGACAAATTCAACAAAAAAATGTTAAAGTGGGGCATGGCCTAAAAATGGTTGGGAAACACTGGTATAGCCGGATTAGGTTGAGCTTCGTTTAATATTAAGTTGCTATATGCATGGTTTGCGTGTATTTTGTGTGGAAGAAATATACTTCAAGGTAAGTATTTTTTGGTGTGTTTTTTGCTATCTTATGTGCTTGTAATGGTGTGCGGACATATGCTTCTTTAGGCTCTTTTTGTTTGAACTGTAATTTCAAAGTTATAAGTCATTTAAATTGTTTTATTATTTACCGGCTTTTCCTCGCGGCTCCGCCCGCCTGATCTGTTTTTTCCGGGATAAAAAGTAGCCTATGTTCATCAGAGATAATGTAGCATTCCAATAGTGAAAGAAGTTTTAAAATCAGTCCAGTTGTTTTTAAGTTTATTCGTGACATACAAAAATACAAATCTTTCCTCTTTATAATTAGTGTAGAAGTGTAGACAAGAGCATGCCTTGTGAGTTGTGGCATGTCTTATTAACCCCTGACTCAAAAGAGGGGTGTTTAAAGAGTGTGACTTTACGCATGTTTTGTTTGCATGGTTTGAAGTTTTTTAGTATGTAAAATGTATATTTCTTTATTATTTAACGTGTTACAGAAAAGTCTTTGAAAAATTCATTAATCTGACATAAGACAAATAAATTAATAAATTTAGTGTAATTGCCTAGTCTATTTTGAAGAGGGAAGAAGCATTTATACAGGCCGGCATGATTCTTGTGACCACCGATGAACTCATTGTTTGGCGGTGGTCGCTGGTTTTTTGGACTACACTACGCTTACCATCAGGTGTAGTGCAGTCACTGCTGTGCATGGATAAAAAACCCTTACAAAAGAAAATCCTTTATGTCGTAATTTATACACACGTGTAAGTTCTGGGATTGACTCCCTGTCTCAGTGTTTCCCGAACGCTATGACATGTCCTTCTTTAAACGAGGCTTAAAAAGAGTATTCCTTCAACGGTAGATAGCTTAGCTGTGCCCCTGGCATTGCCGATGTCCATTAGTGGCGGTGACCGCTTACCATCAGGCGGGACCGCTTGCTCGTCTGCCTAACATGGCAATAAAAAATAAATAATAAATCAATGTAGTCGGATTTGTTACTACGGGGGGTGAAATACTTATATCGTACACTATCTGTTGCTTAAATTTGACCTCACCTTTCTGTGACACGTAGATTATATAACCTTCTGTATTAATGAGGAATTCGACCTTAGTCCACCACTGGTCTAATGCGGGTGGGCAGACTTCACACATCTTTAAATTCTTATAAAGGTTTCTTAAGTATGCAGGTTTCCTCACCATGTTTCCTTCGCCGTTAAAGCAGGCGATAATTAACTATTTTAAAGAGTTTTGGCGGGAATTCTGACAGTGCGGTTCATCGCTTATTTTAATTTATTTCAAAAACTAGTTTAAAGTTGTGTTTATTGTATAAAAGTGCTGTAGATTTGTGCAATAAACATTGACGGTGATGAATAGTGTATGGAAACATTGAAATAAGTACATTAAGCATCGTACTGGAAGGAATTCCCACCAAAACTCCAACAAGACCTTGATAACCTCCTCACCGATATTTCATCGTTCTTGTGAAGACTTGAGAATAAATTATACTTGTCATTGGCGAAATGCATAATAATGCGAAGCCATAAATTAAAAAAGAAGAAGAACAATTTTAAAAATGGACACACGTAACTTAAAAGTCCTCTGTGTATACCCTTGGGGCTGGTTTCGAACCTGAGACGTTCGTTTCGACAGTCCGTATCACTTCTCACTTAGCTATCGCTACTGTACTAATAAAGCAATATTATTAACCACTTTTTTATTGTCCCACAGCTGGGCAAAGATTTCCCGCAACAGTTTTTATGAATGTTTTTTATTCTATTTTTCAGATGGCAGAATAAGCTTGAAAGCCAGCCGCGTGGTCGAAAAAGTTGTACTTTGAAAAATATTGTATTTTTTTTAAATAAATGGTGACTGCTTTTTTATTTATTAAAATAATTTGATCATTACGTGTTTTATTTTTAAATGTATAATTTCTAATGCAATAAACACCTTTTTCAATTTTTTTCTGCCGCCTAGCAGCAGTGTGTAAACACAGTTGTGTGTCGGGTTGAAGGACATTGAAGCTAGTGAAATTGGGCATTATGAGACATAAGAACCTATTGGTGCTGCCGCCTGCCACACCGATGTTATAAAATGTTTACAAAACATTATTTAACATTTGTTAACAAAAATTTGATACATTTTATCACAATGTTAGATAATGTTAGTAAATGTGTTATAAAATGTTTGTTAACATTTTATAACACCGGTGTGGCAGCACCATATGTCTTGCGGGGACCGACACTAGTGCCAATGCTACGTCCAGTGCCATGCAGTGCTTTGTAATTCAAAGTTCTGTGTGGTGGTACTTCCGCGTTAGGCGGGTAAAAAAAAAACCCTATCCAATTTTGAGTCGGTCATATTAAAATCACTAGCTACATAAAGATGCAAATATGCAATAACATGGTAACCCACATCGAATAAAAATTGAGATGTTGCTTTTATTTTGCTAAATTTATTATATTTAAGTAGGTTCAATTCCGTATTTTATATAAAAAAAAAGAATCCAACCCGCAGCAACTTTAAATGGAGACACTAAATTCTTGTTTTGCTAAATTCATTAATTTAAATGTTTTTTTTTAATAGTAAATGTGATTTATTAAGTGCAAATTATTTTTTAAATGTACAATAATCACCGAATTAAATAGTAAATATTAACTACAAAATTAATCAATGAAATCAATGAATGGATAAAATTTTAAATATAAGTGTGTAATAAATTGATTTTAATACCGTATTTTTTACAAGGTCATTCATGCCCGATTTTACAAAAAAACTACGAGATAAAATTGGTATAAATTTATTGAATTTAGTAAAACAAAATCAGTTTCTCCATTTGAACTTGCTGTGGGTTGGTTCCTTTTTGCGTAGCCACGACCAATTATGGAAATTAGAACTTTAAATTATTGATTTACGTCAATGAATTTATTAAAATATAATTGACATATAAATTTTTACTCCATGTGGGTTAACATGCTATTGCATATTTGCATCCATATATAGCAATCAAAACTATTGCTTTATTGTTTATTTTTTAGTATTTTTGATTTCATATTATATTGTTTGTAAAAAGTTTTTAAAAAATGAACATCTATTACCGTCAGTTATTTTTTAATGTCATTGTTTATTTGAATACTTTTAATAACTGATTAATAATTTCAACCGGCTACATATAGGTTCCGTGGTGTAGTGGTTATCACATCTGCTTTACACGCAGAAGGCCGCCAGTTCGATCCTGGCCGGAATCACATTTTTATTTTATTTTTCAATTTTAATTATTTTGAAGTGAAACGTCTTTAGAATCGTTGTGATTTGTAAATTTTATGAAACGAAAAAGGCGTCGCTAAAGAGGTTGGAAAGAAACAAGATCTTCTTTTTTATTTATGGCTTTCGCATTTTTATGCATTTTGCCAGTGTCAAGTATAATAATATATTCTCTTTATGAAGTATACTACTCAAAGGAATTAACACCAAAACTCCAGCAAGGCCTTGAAATCGGTACACCATGTTTCATCGTTGTTGGAAAATAAACAACTCAAAATTGGCAGTATGGAGTCTGACTATGGTCGGTTTTTTATGAAACAAATAACGAAAAAAAATTATTATAAACATAATTTTAGGCATTCGAATGTACATTAAGTAACGATTTTATTGCATCGATATTTTATAAGTATCAATATCGATTATGACATCGACAAAAATAATTTGTCGCTTAAAAAATATCGATATATCAGATTGACACTTGGATGACCTTTTTTGCCATCTTAATTTTTGAAGAAAATTTTCTTTAGCACCGTTGTGATTTAAAAATTCTATAAAATGAAAAAGTGACAGTAAAAATAGACACATCTTCGTAAATAGGATTTAGCCAACGAGAGAATGAGATAGATGCTATCACGTGTCTTTATGCCTGCGTACAAAGAAGCCTTCAGAAAATGTGTCATAAACAACGTCCCTACGTGAATGATACTCTTATCATTCACGTGTTTTATTTTTTGCATTTGCGTATTAACATTCGTTGGTTAATTAATTTATTTTAATAATACTGAAGCTTCACTTCTGACGCGTGTGAGTTGCACACACGCATTTTTTTTTATATGTGTTATTGTATCTGTAATGGATTTAAGAAATATGAAAGCTATTGGAAAGTATTATTACATACATAAATTTAGTCCTACTTCCTACAGGGGTAGGTAGAATATAGATATTATGAAGATTAATAAAACGGTATTCAGAGAGACAGAGAGCTGGCGCAGTGCGGCGTAGGCTTTATATTACGGTTTCCTTTGGTAGCTTATGAATATCTACGGAACTTTAAAAAGAGAGACGAGTATATTTGACAGCCTCCGTGGCGCAGCGGGCGAGTAGCCGGCTGTGAAGCGAGAGGCCGCGGGTTCGATCCCCGCACCGAGACAAAATGTTTGTGTGATCCACAAATATTTGTTTCAGGGTCTGGGTGTTGTGAGACCGAAAGTCTCTCGTAGTTCCCGATACCCACAAAACAAGACTCGTATCTTACTGTGGGGTCAGGACTATGTGTGTGACTGTTGGGTGTTTTTATAAAAACAAATACATATCGCCATTTGAACAGTGTCCATCAAAGTGGTGAGCTGGTTACACGAAGTTCCTCTGTCATTTCTTTTTATTATTACTATCAGTCTTGTATTATTGTGTCCCACTGCTGGGCACGATCCCACTTTACCAATGATAGGAGTAGGGACTTAAACCACTACGCTGGCTTAATGCCGATTAACAGACTTTACATACTTTCAAAATCCTCTTGCAGTCAAGACAAAACTGTCTACAGCGTGGCTCTACCACTCGAAAATAGCACTCGAAAGTTACACTTATGCGGTGATTACAGGCAAAATGCCGGATTCTGCATTAAAAAAGACGTAGCACAACCTACTTAACTACTACTTACTTACTTAACTACTAACTTACTTAAGTACACGATGCGATGCGCCTCCGAAAGAACCGGTTTTGATATATTCACAAAAGATCCTCAGGGTGGTTGACCTCAGACAAGCGGCTAATCTTAAAAACTACAAGCCAAATCTTTCTGTAACATGTGTTAAAAAGCACGATGCGTGTGGGTTAAGGACGGAGAAGAATAAATGGATATCCATAAAAAAACTACTCCCATTGATGTATGTTTACTTATTTACATCGATGGCTTGATCCCGTCCGTTGCTCTGCTCGCGCTCGTATCACGTAGTTTCAGCATGAGGTTGACTGGGAGAAAATGCTATATTGGTGCCTTCATACCTATACTGTATTTATAGTGTACATTAAAAATATTTCGACCTCAGAGAGTCTCACTCACCGTGAGAGACATTAGTACTAGCCCGGTTAAGTCGGCCCAATTGTGCTGTAGATATTTTTTTTCAACAAAGACAAAAATATTTACAGCATAGCTCTACCACTTTTCAAATTACTTGTTAAGTTAGTATTAGCGCCATCTGTTATCAAATGTTGGATTAATTTCAGTATTAATTGAAAAACTCCTGCGGTCTTGTGGTAATGTTGACACAATCTACGTCTTGGTGAGAAATAAGAAAGGAAAAGATCCCAGAGCCCGCCTTCATGCAATGCTCGATGAATTTGTAAGTATTTTAAAATCATATTTGCAATGATTATTAACAGTGCCGGTAGATGGCGCTGTAATCAATCTGAAGTATTTTTCGTCTTTCACATAAATTACATTTTATTTCCTTTGTTTAAAATTCAAATCCGAGAATGAGCAACCATTATTAAAGTTTGAGTTTTCCAATTCGATCCACCTAACACTATTTTTATCCTGGCACGGTAAATTGATAGACATTAAGTGGAGATGTTGCGTTCCTTGTCGGTCGGCAGAATTATGCTGGCCATAAAGTTGTTGCCTGATCCTGCAACGCGACTTGAAGGAATGAGCCACTATGACAGATTTCTCACCATGTGTACGGTGGCTTATCTCGGGTATAAATATGTTGATACACTTCCATAAGCGAATATTCCTTCAGGGATACTTGTATAAATTGCGTTTTAAAATAATAAGTAGCGATAGCTCAGCGGGCAGTGGTACGGACTGCCGAGAGGAAAGTCGCAGGTTCGAAACCCTAAGAGCATACACCACTGCCTTTTCTAAGTTACGTGTATATTAATTGCTAATTATCGCTTGCTTTAACGATGAAGGAAACATCGCGAGGAAACCTGCATACCTGAAAACTCGATAAGATTTTTCGAAGGTATGTGAAGTCTGCCAACCCGCATTAGGCCGGCGTGGTGGACTAAGGCTGAACCCCTCTCATTCAGTAGAGGAGGCCCGTGCCCAGCAGTGGGACATGTATAATACAGGGCTAGTATTATTATTATTATGTTTATAACTGGTCTCATAATTGTTTTATAATTCCAGCTTTTCCACCGAGCGCATGAAGAGAATCCGAAAGGAATTCACAAGGTTGTACCTATTTGTGGCGATATGATATTGCCCGGTTTGGGAATTTGTGACGAAGATAGAAAAACTCTTACTAGCAGGGTATGTTTTTTTTGTTATTGAATGGAATGACGAAACGAGCAAGGAGTTCGTTTGATGGTAAGCGCCACGCCTGACCATAAACAGAAGCAACACCACACAGAACTTTGAATTACAAAGCACTGTATGGCATGTGCGCTCGTCACCCCGAGACATGAGATGTTAAATCTCATAACGCCCAGTAATTTCACAGGCTTCAATGTCCTTCAAACCGAAACACAACAGTGCTTACACACTGTTGCTTGGCCGCAAAAATAGACGGCGCGGTGGTACCAACCCAGACGGCCTCTCGCATATGAAAGACCTTGTAAAACCTGGACTACTTTGGTAACTAAGGCTGTAAACCAGTGTTTCCCAACGTGGGGCCCACGCCCCACAGGGGGGCAATTTGATAGTTAAGGGGGGGCAACGGTAAAAATGGACTCGACACGACTTTAACCCTTTCGCTTTGGGTTATTTAAATGCAATCCTAGATATCGGTGACAAATTTAACAAAAAAATGTTAAGGTGGGGCATGGCCTAAAAAAATTTGGGAAACACTATTTTTTTTATCCTGCCTCGGCAAAGTGACTACGCTACACCTGATGGTAAGTGTAGCGCAATACAAGAATAGTGTCGACCAACGATAAACAATGTGTCCATCGTAGGTCGGCAAGATCATGCCGGCCTGCCAAAGGGCCAAGGGGGAGGGGAAGGAAAAAGGGATGGGAAAATGGTTAGGATCAGGGGGCAAGCCCCCTGGGGAGAACCGGATACACACTGGCTGACCCTGGAATGCGACCCACACAAGGTGGGCCACTATGGCAGGTTTTAGCACCAGTGTACGGTGGTCGCTATCCGGTCGGATACAAGTATCCTCCCACCAGCAAAAACATTGCTGTAAACAAACATCTACAGAGTAACTACTGTTGAGTGGTAGAGCCACGCTGTAGACAGTTTTCTCTACAGCATGAATGGGCTGGCTCGACCGGGTCGTCACCACTGTCTCACAGAAAACCGACGTAAAGTAGTGGCTTGCTGCTGCGTTTCGTACGGTAAGTGAGATATCCGGAAGCCCAAATCCCCTCCCCTTCCCAATCCCTAATTATCCCTTTCCTTTAAGGTCGGCAACGCGCCCATTATTCTTCTGGTGGTGGGCGTACATGGGCGGTGGAGATCACTTACCATCAGGTGACCCACTTGCTCGTTTGCCGACCTATGATATAAGAAAAAAAACTAACACATCCAATTTTTTATTACAGGTTACTATAATTATAAACGCGGCTGCTACAGTGAAATTTGATGAGAAATTAGCAATGGCGACTGCAATTAATGTGAAGGGAACAAAAGAGGTCATCAAATTGGCGAAAGAATGTCGCAACTTAAAAGCTATCACTCATGTCTCTACTGCTTTCTCCAACACGCATGTTAAGCATATTGAGGAGAAGTAAGACTTTTTTTACTAGCCCTGTATACATGTCCCACTGCTAGGCACGGGTCTCCTCTACTGAATGAGGGGGTTAGGCCTTAGTCCACCACGCTGGCCTAATGCGGGTTGGACGACTTCACATACCTTCGAAAAATCTTATCGAGTTCTCAAGTATGCAGGTTTCCTCACGATGTTTCCTTCAACGTTAAAGCAAGCGATAATTAACAATTAATATACATGTGACTTAGAAAAGTCAGAGGTGTATGCTCTTGGGGCTGGTTTCAAACCTGCGACTTTCGTCTCGACAGTCCATACCAATCCCCGCTGAATTATCGCTGCTTATCGCTGCTGACTTTACAATCTTTTATTTAACTTCCCCTACCGGTATTTTTTTTATCCGAGCACGGCAAAATGACTGCACTACACCTGATGGTGGTGGTGTGAAATGTGAGGGTTCGATCCCCGCACCGAGACAAATATTTGTCTGATCCACAAATTTTTGCTTCGGGGTTCGGTTGTTGTGAGACCGAAAGTCTCTCGTAGTTCCTGATACCAACGACAAAAGACTCGTGCCTTTCTTTGGGGTCATGTCTATGTGTGTGACTGTAGGGCGATAATTCAAAAATGTGTGTGTGTGCAATTCACACACAGCAGAAGTGAAAGTTCAGAATTATTAAAATAATTAACCAACTAATAACCAACTAATTAACCAACGGATTTAATACGCAAATGCAAAAAAATAAAACACGTGAATAATACACCACGTTGTATATGTCGGCGTTACGCCAGAATTATCATGTTCAGACTCAATAATGATTAGAAACACACGTAATATAACATGGTTTATTTCCAGCCAATTTCTAGTACAGAACTGAACTAAATGTGAGCTGCAGTCCGTTTTATATAAAACAACTGCCACCACTACTACCACTAAACTTAACGTTTAACAACTGCAACTTCCGTTATAATATGTAATTGAATTTACTTATACAATTAATTTATGAAATATAGTTCTAAAATCAACATTCATATTATAATGAATTTTACATAACTCCAAATGATTTATTTTACACATATTACTAATTTATTTTAATAACCAAACTCCACTTTACAAAGTTTGCCAACAGATGGCGCTACTAACAGGATGTAAATTTATTTATTATATAAAACATAAAAATAAGTGTCAGGATAATGTTATTTAATTCACTATTGATTTATATCGAAAGTTTCTGGAGTAATAGAAATGTTAATCATTTCTATTAGTCCAGAAACATCAAATTGAATACAGTTACGTTTTTTAAAACGGATAATCAGTCAATAAAGTGTCTAATAATTTTAAAGTATTGAAATTCTCAGTTTTGTGATCACAAATAGCTATTTAAATATCAATCTTAAATACTAATTCCATTTGTGCAATAATAAAATCATTATTTATTAATTTGCGCCCATATATACGACACATTTTCCGAAGGCTTCGTTGTACGCTGGCGCAAAGACACGTGACAGCATACTTGTAATCTATCTCATTCTCTCGCAGGCTAAATCCTATTTATGAATATATTGTCTTTGTCGTGACGCATTTTCGTTTCATCGAGTTTCAAACCACAACGATTCTAAAGAAGTTTCACTTCAAAAGAGTTATTCCTCAATTCTTCTTGATTCCAGGTTTTACGAGCCTCCCATGTCGGTGGAAGCGCTGGAAGCTGTTTCTGAGTTGGACGAGAATATAATTGAGAGCATCTTGCCTACGTAAGTTTTTGTGTACTCTAAGTTCCATACCCTAGTAACAGACACCCAGAATCATGCCGGCTAATATAAATGTATTCACACTCCGAAGAGGGAAGAAGCAAATTGAGGGGCCTGCGACAGGACAGGCGGATGACCGACGCAGGTACAGGGATACAAGAATGCACCCCAATACGCGCCCCAAACAACCATCAAGTCATGTCACAAGCCCCTCGGGTTTCTACGGTGAATGAGATATCCCAGGCTTTAATCAACTTTTCACAATATCTCAATCACGCTTTCCTTTAAGGTCGGCCGTCCATGATCCGTCTGGTACTGTGAGCGTTCACGGGCGGTGGAAACCAGACAGATACGACTTAGGTACCTTGAAGAAAAGAGCCTTCTCTCTCCTCAAAGACAGGCAATGCACCGATGATTCCTCTGGTGCTGTAGGTGTCTATGGGAGGTGGTGATTACTTATTATCAGGCACAAACTACTGTTAGGCGCTGATGGGAGGATATTCGTATTCGGCCGGATAGCGACCACCGTACATCATCATCATCATCATCAGCCACAAGACGTCCACTGCTGAACATAGGCCTCTCCCAAAGATTTCCAGACCGACCTGTTGGAAGCGGCCTGCATCCAGCGACTTCCTGCGATCTTTATCAGGTCGTACACTGGTGTTAAAACCTGCCATAGTGGCCCATCTTGTGAGGGTCGCGTTCCAGGATCAGCTACTGTATATCCGGTTCTCCAGAGGGGGCTTGCCCACTCTTCTTATCCCTTTCCCTTCTCTAAATCCTTCCCCGCCTAATATCCTTACCCTGATGATGATAGTAAAAAAACAAAAAGTGAAAGTGAAACTTAACTTACATCTTATTGTTAAATTTAATACAATCAAATTTTTTTTCTCTCTTATTTTACTACGAAGCTGTGTATGTTGAATGCTGTGTACAGTAGTAAATAGACGCCAGATTTATATCATGTCTTCTATAAGTGTAACTTTATGTAAAATGTAGTCTGTTGTCTGTAACTGTACCAATAAATAAACAAATAAATAGGATATTCGTATCCGCCCGGATAGTGACCAGTATACACGGTGTTAAGACCCGCCATAGTGACCAACCTTGTGTGGGTCGCGTTCCGGGTCAGCCAGTGATCAATCAATCAATCAAATACCTTTCCCATCCATTATTCCTTCCCCTCCTCTTTGGCATTGGGATGAGAGACTGCAGGGTTCGCCAGTGTTCCGTTAGCAGGGACCCCTGTAGTTAGTTAATAAAAATACAGTAATACCCCGACTTACGCTGCCCCGTTTTACGCGAATTCGGAGATACGCGGTTATTCTTTTTGATGGCCGCGCGCGTCAGCTCTCCTATTCCGCCATGTTAGTGGTCCGTTTACGACAGGTTCGAACGTGTTCCGCGTTTAATTGTTTTACGTACGTTGTGTTTTATTGATAACCTCAAGTTATGTCACTCAAAAGTGCATGCAAAGTTGTACCTCGACTTACGCGAATTCGACTTACACGGTTATAGCTCGGTCCAACCTATCGCGTAAGTCCGGGGTATTACTGTATATACTATTAGGAAACCCACCGGCTTGTTTGCCGGCCTTTGCTATAAAAAATAATGTCTGATATTGTTACAGATTATTAGGAAAACGTCCTAACACGTATTGCTTTACGAAGGCAGTAGCCGAAGAAGCAGTCAGGAAGTATGGTGAAGGAATGCCTATATGCATAGTACGACCTTCAATTGGTATGTATACATAAACTCACCCTGTTTCCCATAGGGATAGGCAGTGAGAATAGACTTCCACCTGCTACGATCTTTACACACCTCTTTAGCCTCCTTCACTCTCATAAAATCCTTCATGCATGCACGTCGGTTTAGGGTACTTCTGACCTGGCCTCTCTCGAGAATAGTTATGTTATGTTTTTTTTATTGGATTGAATGACGAGACGAGTAAGGCGCTCGCCAGATAGTAACTGCGCTTGCTCATAAACAGAAGCAACACCACACAGAACTTTAAATTACAAAGCACTGCATACCGAGAGGCCGCCTGGGTTGGTAGCACCGCTTTGTCTATTTCTGCAGCCAAGCAACGGTGTGTAAGCACTGTTGTGTTTCGGTTTGAAGGACATTGAAGCCAGTGAAATTACCAGTAATTGCAATGCCCAGGCATTATGAGACTTAACATCTTACGTCTCGGGGTGACGAGCGCAGTTCAAAGCCATGCAGTGCTTGTTGCTTCTATTTGTGGGCAGGCGTCGCGCTTACCTTACCGAGCGCCTTGCTCGTCTCGTCATTCGATTAAATAAAAAAAAAATGTTATTAATTGTTGACGAATGTAGTCCAGTGCAGTACTCCATTATTCTAAGTTCTGATTGGAGTTCTGTTTCCAGTGATATCAACGTATGAAGAACCCGTCCGTGGATGGACTGACAGTGTCTATGGTCCCACTGGACTGGTCATCGGGATCGGTACAGGGGTATGTGTCTTTATATAATAACTAGCTGTTGCTTGCGGCTCCGCCCGCGTGAACGTTTAAAATTGACAAAGTTTCATACAAACTTTCATCCCCTATTTTATCCCCTAGGGGGTAGAATTTATCAAAATCCTTTCTTAGCGGATGCCTACGTCATAACATCTACCTGCATCCCACGTTTCAGCCCGATCCCTCCAGTGGTTTGGGCTGTGTGTTGATAGATCACTATGTCAGTCAGTCACTTTTGAGTTTTATATATTTAGATAGTTTAATAATAAACAATGGAGTTTTGGCGGGAATTCTGACAGTGCAGTTCATCGCTTATTTTTTATTTATTTCATAAACTAGTTTAGAGTTGTGTTTGTTGTATACAAGTGGTGTGGATTTGTCCAAATTTGACGGTGATGAACAGTGCATGGAAACATTGAAATAAGTGAATTAAGAATCGTAATGAAAGGAGTTAACACCAAAACTCCGGCAAGGCCTTGAAATCGACCGCATCCGTGTTTCATCGTTCTTGTAAAAATAACTTGAGAATAAATTATACTTGACACTGGCAAAATGCATAATAATGCGAAGCCATAAATAAAAAAGAAGAAGAAGGGTCAATCAATAATCACAATGTTTATTTACATTTATAGGTACTCAGAACAATGTACATGGATTTAGAAAAGGTGGCCGATATGGTCCCTGTGGACCTTACCGTCAACGCGATACTTGCGTCCGCGTGGCACACCGCTAAGAACTTTAAAGAAAAGTGAGTATATTAAGGCCATACCCCCAGCAAAACGCCGCGCGGTCGAGATTTTTAGAGGCTATCTAGTCATTACTTAAAATAAACATTGATTAAAAAAATATACAATATATTTCTACAATCTGTCAGCTTTACTTTGTTCGATTCAAATTCATGTTAATGTTGATAT
The DNA here is from genome assembly GCA_949126905.1 of Amorpha juglandis. Classification (NCBI taxonomy): domain Eukaryota; kingdom Metazoa; phylum Arthropoda; class Insecta; order Lepidoptera; family Sphingidae; genus Amorpha; species Amorpha juglandis. The sequence continues at coordinate 5,707,556 of OX421393.1, forward strand.
ATTTTTTAAAATTGTCGTTATAAATGAACCATAAAAATGAGAAAAATGCAAAGATTCCGTGCGTCTCCTTTTAAAGTACAGATTGTTTTCAAATGAGATTAACATCACTAGATAGGCAATTTAATAACGAATATTTTGCCCGTTTTAAATTTTCGAAAAGGCCAAAACCTGGTTTTTTAAATCAATTATTCGCTAAATACGTGCATATTCTGCACGAAAACTCACACGCCGAGTACACGAGTCAGTATGGCGCGAGTCAGTCAAGGTTATTTGCTCACTGAAGGGCCTTAACACATTAATACACATCCAGCAATAGAGTATAAGCAGCGATAGCTCAGCGGGGAGTGGTGCGGACGGTCGAGACGAAAGTCGCAGGTTCGAAACCAGCCCCAAGAGCATACACCACTGACTTTTCTAAGTTACGTGTATATTAATTGTTAATTATCGCTTGCTTTAACGGTGATGGAAACATCGTGAGGAAACCTGCATACCTGAGAACTCGATAAGATTTTTCGAAGGTATGTGAAGTCTAAGGTGGACTAAGGCCTAACACCAGTTATACAGTAGAGGAGGCGCGTGCCCAGCTGTGGGACATGTATAATACAGGGCTTTGCTCATACCAATATTTAAAATCATAATTGCGGGCTCATTTTTTAACCGATATTGATTGTGTTTTAACAAAAGGTTTTCTTTTTCGTATTATTCTCTGTTGCATATAAAATAATGTATAATATTCAACATAGGAAACTACCCTATTAGCAATTCCCCGCGACCAAAAAAAAGGATTAATTCTACATTATGAATTTAAGTTTCCGGTAAATAGCCTATTTAAATACACCGTGTATATGTAATTGGTTTCTCGGAAACGACTCGACGGATTTGGATGAAATTTTTTATGGCATAGGCCGGCAAACGAGCAAGTGGGTCACCTGATGGTAAGTGATCTCCACCGCCCATGTACGCCCACACCAGAAGAATCATGGGCGCGTTTCTGACTTTAAAGGAAAGGGATAATTAGGGATTGGGAAGGGGAGGGGATCTGGGCTTCCGGATATCTCACTCACCGTACGAAACGCAGCAGCAAGCCGCTACTTTACGTCGGTATTCTATGAGACAGTGGTAACGACCCGGTCGAGCCAGCCCATTCATGCAGTAGACAAAACTGTCTACAGCGTGGCTCTACCACTCATATGTTTATTTATTTCAATTTCATATGTTTATTTACCAAAAGTATTTCTTTTCAGCCAAACTTCTCACATACCAATTTACAATTACGTTTCGGGTGCTCAGAATCCGATAAAGTGGAACAAATTTATTGAAATCAACAGAAAGAATGGTATCGATAAACCGACGACTAAGGCTGTGTGGTAAGTCTTCGTTTATTAAAGATTTTAACCAACTTATAAAAGTGTGTGTGTGCAATTCACACACGGCAGAAGTGGAACTACATAATTATTGAAATAAATTAATTAACCAACGAATTTTAATACGCTAATGCAAAAAAAAAACCTGTCCATCTCATTCTTCTCATGCTTCTTCCCTCTCCGAAGAGGGAAGAAGCATTTATACAGGCCGGCATGACTCTGGTGACCACCGATAAACTCATTGTTTGTCGGTGGTCGCTGATTTTTTGGACTGCACTACGCTTACCATCAGATGTAGTGCAGTCACTTTGCCGTGCTCGGAAAAAAAACTACAAGAATTTGTATCAAGTTTGAACGTTATGGGACCGTAAGTCCTCGTAAGTCCTGATAAATATTAACCTAGCGTGGGATCACCACTATTTGTGCGACTATTGAGTGTTTTTTCTCAATTTATCCCTAATTAGGTTGTTTTGATACATACCAAGTGCTTTCAACTTGTTAGACCATCTAAATAAATAATAAATACACCCAACAGTCACATACATAGTCCTGACCCCACAGTAAGATACGAGTCTTGTGTCGTGGGTATCAGCATCTACGAGAGACTTTCCCTCTCACAACACCCAGACCCCGAAACAAATATTTGTGGATCACACAAAGATTTGTCTCGGTGCGGGGATCGAACCCGCGGCCTCTCGCTTCACAGCCGGCTACTCGCCCGCTGCGCCACGAAGGCTGTCAAACAATCTATAACTATTTATTTAATTCCAGGTACTATGGCTTGAACCCCACAAGTAGTTATAACTTGTTCATATTCTACAATTTCTTCTTGCATTATTTGCCTGCTTTGTTTATCGATTGTTACTGCGCCCTTACCGGCAAGCGGAGAGCGTGAGTACTTCAGGAATTCAATAATAGATGGCGCTGTTTTCAATTTCCAATTACAGTAATCTAATGTCTTGAACTGAGAATTTACGACTTTTTCAGAATGTTGACAATATATGGTAAAGTGATGAAGCTAGCGAACATTCTGTTCTACTTCTCGACGCAAGATTGGCAGTTCGACGACCATGGTGTTAGGGATATTTGGAGTTCTCTATCGCCCGAGGATCGTGTTATCTTCCCCTTTAACATATCAGAAATGTCGTGGGATTATATGTGCGAGACATTCTTACTTGGTGAGTGAATTTAATATAGTTCAGTGTTTCCCAGACAGTTTTGTTTACTGCATGAATGGGCTGGCTCGACCGGGTCGTTACCACTGTCTCACAGAAAACCAACGTAAAGTAGCGGCTTACTGCTGCGTTTCGTACGGTGACTGAGATATTCTGAAGCCCAAATCCCTTCCCCTTCCCAGTCCCTAATTATCCCTTTCTTTTAAGGTCGGCAACGCGCCCATGATTCTTCTGGTTGTGGGCGTACATGGGCGGTGGAGATCACTTACCATCAGGTGACGCACTTGCTCGTTTGCCGGCCTATGTTATAAAAAAAAAACATTGTTCTGCCATAGCCCGGTCATTTTCACACTGCCCCTTCGTGACCCACTTAATACTTTTAAAACCAAGCGATAGTAGGTAATGTTTTAAAACAAGGCGGGAATGTTGCGACCCGGTATTTAATTTGGATGGCCCGGTACCGGGTCGCGACCCGGCTAATGGGAAACGCTGATATAGTTAATTCAGCCCTGTACAGCTTCAACGAATGCAGCTGAGTGCAATTTTATTTTATTTTAATTTTCAACATGTTAGACAACAATTTGGTATGTGTGTGTGTGTGTGTTTGTGTGTCCGTGTGTATATAACGTATGTGCTCACGTACTGCGTTCATGTTGTGTTGCCAGTTCTCGGTAGTGGTTGGATTTGCTGTTTGTTTGTTGAACCTTCCATCTTGTAGTATGATTAAAGTCGTTTATGTATTGTATCGTGTATTGTACTTGGCACATGCTGTGGTTACTAGTTCTAGAGTTGCAATCACGTTACTTATTATAAACATGTATACCTTAAGAGATACACATGATCCGTATCAATCTGTCTTATAACTAATTATGTATATCAAAGGCTTTGTATTTCCTCAAATAATTTGGATTGAAAGACCGGACCAAAAACAAGCCCACTGAGTTTGTCCAGCTGGATCTTCTCAGGGCTGGGTCGCGCCGCGTTGAATCCAGCGGTAAAGGAAGCCCACTTGAGTTTGTTTCGCCGGGTCTTCTCAAGATGGGTCGTTTTTGGATCCGGTGGTAGTTTTAAAACACGTGCCGTTTCGATAATGCCTATGGTCCATTTCGACGACACCCCAAAATATATAATGATTCCATAGTAAAAATATGGAAAAACAATTATAATAGATAAATAAATAGATTTAGTGTAATTGCCGAGTGTATTTTGATGATGCTATGTAAACATTAGTTGATACTGATCTCCATATATAAGTTTCTTTTACTTTTGTACTGACTTATCATAAGCGCTATTTCAATTGCCTACATGATTAATAAACTATTTCATCTCATTTCATTAACAATAATGTAATTTATCATTGTAAACTCATTGTGTAACCCTCAAATAAATAAATAAAAATTAATAAACTACCTTTTAACTGCAGAACACTTATTTAATTATAGCAGTATTATTTAATCATTATCAGTTTGCCTAAATTTTAATTATTTTGACAGGCCTTCGAGTATATCTGCTTAAGGATGAACTCTCTACGCTTCCTGAGGCGAGGAAGAAGTGGTTCAGGTAATAAAAAATTGTAACTACTACTAGGAGATTTTGCAGCTTTCGTGGCGCAGTAGGAGAGTAGCCGGCTGTAAAATGAGAAGCCGCGGGTTCGATTCCCGCACATAAATGTTTGTGTGATCCACATACCTTCGAAAAATCTTATCGAGTCCTCAGTCCTGTATGCAGGTTTCCTCACGATGTTTCCTTCACCGTTAAAGCAAGCGATAATTAACAATTAATATACACGTAACTTAGAAAAGTCAGAGGTGTATGCTCTTGGGGCTGGTTTCGAACCTGCGACTTTCGTCTCGCCAGTCCGTACCACTCCCCGCTGAGCTATCGCGCTATGGCCCATGATATAGGTTAACCTATTATGGGGCCAGGACTTTGTGTGTATTTATTATTTATTTTAAGGAGTGAATAGGTTAGCCTCTAGGCACCTACTATCTTTACAAGATGGTAGATACCTCGTATGCGAGAGGCCGTCTGGGTTGGTAGCACCACGCCGTCTATTTCTACCGACAAGCAACAGTGTGTAAGCACTGTTGTGTTTCGGTTTGAAGGACATAGAAGCCAGTGAAATTACTGGGCCATTATGAGGCTTAACATCTTATGTCTCGGGGTGACGAGCGCAGTTCAGTGCCATGCAGTGCTTTGTAATTCGAAGTTCTGTGTGGTGTTGCTTCTGTTAATGGGCAGGCGAGGCGCTTACCATAAGGCGAGCGAAATGCTCGACTCGTCATTCAAAAAAAAAAAACAATATTTACATAAAAATAAAGTAAAACACTATATTTTTTGTGTTGTCACACTCTCGTTGCCGATATATAGATATTTTTTAATTCTAATTTTCAACCATTTCTTTTCCAGATTGTTCCTGATGCATCAACTTTTAAAATTAATTACACTTAGTCTTATTTTATACGTGGTGTATGCGTTATTAAGGCCAATATTTTCTGGATTGTTTGCTTAAAATTACGCGTAATATTTTATTTTAGTCAGTAACTAGGTAATTGTAAAAAAAAAAGTGGTACATCTCTATTATGTGAAGGCCGTCTTAGTTGGTTACCAATGTGTTATTCTTTTTCTTTTTAATTTATGGCTTCGCATTATTATGCATTTCGCCAATGACAAGTATAATTTATTCTCAAGTCTTCACTAGAACGATGAAATATCAGTGTGAACGTTTTCAAGTTCTTGTTGAAGTTTTGGTGTGAATTCCTTCCAGTACGATGCTTAATTCACTTATTTCAATGTTTCCATACACTGTTCTTCACCGTCAATGTTTATTGCACAATTCCACAACACTTTTATACAACAAACACAACTTTAAACTAGTTTTTGAAATAAAGTTAGCGATAAACCGCACTGTCAGAATTCCCGCCAAAACTCCAATGTATGTTTCTGAAGCTAAACAGCAATGTGAAATCATGTTTGTGTTTTGATTTGAAGGATAATGAAGCAGTGGGTTTCGGGGAATTATGAGAGCTATATTCGATAATTTCTCGTTACTTGTCTCGGGGTGATGAACACAGTCCAATGCCATTTGCAATCCTTTATAATTCAAAGCTCTGTGTTGTGTCTGTTTGTAGACATGGCACTTACCATCTGGCGACTTGTTCGTTTCCTCATTGAGGCTAATAAACAAAACATTCCGAATGAGATTTATAGTTTATTTTTTTAGAAAGTGATTTAGCGACATCTAGTTTTCAATACCAGAACTAATATTTGATGGCAACATTAGATAATGGTTTAATGAGATTGTTGTGACATTTTTAATTTAACTTTTTTATAATTTTAAATTAGTTTTTCAGATATAATAACCTACCTAATGATTTTAGAAATGAGGAAAATGTATTTTTGAATTATTTACATCTAGTCTTTTTTTGCCTGGCGGTAACCTGGTTTAATGCTTGGGTCCACCTTGCATCATGATTTGATGGTGGATTTGATTTGGGTACCACGTGCAGGTGAGGTTAGCTTTGGGTCTACAATGATGATAGCCCCCCTACATTCCAATTATTGTTACCATATTGAAGTTAGCTGAGAGATATTTTAAGGCTTTAATGTTTTGTAAAGAATGATATACTTTGTTATTTAATATTCGTTAAATATTATATGATTATATCATGACCTTTACTATGTAACTTTGAGATATAATTTTAATGCAGTGCAATATTTATAAATTTAATTTGTATTTTGCGCCATCTAGCGTCTAATTGCAGAACTATGAAATAATAGTCTTCGATATTCATCATTGTGATACATTTAGTAGACTATTTTATATTTTAATAATAAATAATTTATAAAAACTATTTGTTTTATTGTAACAAACCATCACCCCTTTTCTCCGTAGGGTAAGTAAAGGTGCACTCACACGTGAAACTCCACCGCGCGCCACCCCTTACATCGAATAAAAAGCATGTCATCTAAGTTTGCTCTCCCTCTGTCAGTGGCGTGGAGTTTTCTTTTTATTTGATTGAATAACGAAACGAACAGGCCGCTCGCCTAATGGTAAGCGCCACGCCTGCCCATAAACAGAAACAACACCACACAGAACTTTGAATTACAAAGCACTGCATGGCACTGAACTGCGCTCGTCACCCCGAGATATGTGTTAATTCTCATACTGTCCAGTAATTTCACTGGCTTCATTGTCCTTCAAACCCAAACACAACAGTGCTTAACACAGTGTTGCATGGCGGCAGAAGTAGACAAAGCGGTGGTACCAACCCATACGGCCTCTCGCATACGAGGGACCTACCACCTTGTAAATTTGGTATCATTTAAGTTTTAAATTCCCGCCGTACTACCAGAGATACGGTGGGTCTGCAGGGATATTCCTAGTAGACCACATTCAATAATACAACCGACCCGACCGAACCGACTCCAAAAAAGTACGTTATCAATTCGATTTTTTTTTTGTTTCTCTCGCATGACACGATCGTCAACTCAAAAAAGGTAATTTTTTTCTAGTAATATTTCTATATTCAAAGAAACTACTTACCGATTATTTGAACGATGATTTTAAAGTCAGTTATTGATATATTTCGCGATTTATTTAGTGGTATCGGTTCCATAATCATCAGCACTACCACCTGTCTTAGTTTAGCGTTCAAATGAAAATTTATTTAGGTGTATTATTTTTATTTTTGGGTACACACACAAAAACTGATGAAAATCTGTTTAAAAAGTAGATGTTTTTATTCTTTTGTTTATATTTTCTTTCGTAATCTTTATACTTGCCATGTACATCTCTGCATCACCCTAAGGTAAAAGGTTGACTGGGGGAGAATGCCTATAGCATTAAGTCCGGCTTTATACTCCATGTATAAATAGTGTAAATAAATAAAACGCATTTAATATCAGTTTATATTTACAATAAACCACAAATATACAAAAAAAAATTATATACAAACATTCTTGTACATTTCGAACTGCCATTGAGGCTTTTTGCCACTTATATTAAGGTAGTTTACACACTAAATACTTTGCTATTAGACCACTCGACTTTTAGTCGCCCGACTGTATTGTTCTTAATAAGAAATGCTTTGCTGGTGGTAGGATGTTCATATCCGCCCGGATAGCGACCACCGTACACATGGTGTTAAAACCTGCCATAGTGCCTTGTGTGAATCGCGTTCCAGGATCAGCCAGTGTATATCCGGTTCTCCCGAGGGGCTTGCGACATGACTTGATGGTTGGTTGGGGCGGGTATAGGGCTACATCCTTGTATCCCTGTGCCTGCATCGATCATCCGCCTGTCCTATTGCAAGCGCCTCGATTTCCTTGCTCCCCTTTTCAGAGTGCGTAGAAGCATTTATACAGGCCGGCATGATTCTGGTGACCACCGATAAACTCGTTTGTCGATGGTCGCTGGTTTTACTCGTTTTTTAGACTGCACTGCGCTTACCATCAGGTGTAGTGCAGTCACTTTGACGTGCTCGATAAAAAAAAAAATTACAACACATTAACTATAGTTTACTTTTTATAACAAGAGCGAGAGTTCCTGCACATAGGCACCAAGGAGACCCAACATCGCGGAGATAAAGATGCTGCGGCGGATGTGGCGTCGATATCTCATTCACCATACGAAACACAACAGTAAGTTGTCATTTTACGTGGTATTGACACAGTGGTACTTCCGCAGTCGAGCCGGGCCACTCGTGCTACACACAAAAACTGTCCACACGTATCTCTACCACATAGAAAAATATTGATGCGACAAATAGTCGTCAATATGCAACAAATAGTCGTCAATATGCGACAAATAGTCGTTAATATGCAACAAATAGTCGTTAATAGTTGTAATACAAATTGCGTGGACTTATAAACTACTAGTATAATAAAAAATATTCTCACTTTAGAAAATTCTTACGGCTGCACTCAGAGACATCATTTAACTTTAATAGTCAATTAGGAAAGATTTTTAAGATTTTTTTTATCTGAGATGTTAAGGTTGTTTTTATGCTTAGTAATGAAGCTTTAATTAACTACATTTAAATAGACAAATTTTAAGAAATTAGTGATTATTTAAATTTCAATTTACTTCCAACAGGTCGGTCTGGCAATCTTTGGGAGAGGCCTATGTTCAGCAGTGGACGTCTTGTGGCTGATGATGATGATGATGAATCGAGAATTAAGGTTAACTAAAGTCTCTGAGAGCGGCAGTAAGGGCCCCCTCCTATGACGACGGAACGAAATTGAGCCATCGTCGTTCGTTTATTCTAAAACTAGCTTTTGCTCGCGGCTCCGCCCGCGTGAAAGTTTAAAATTGACAAAGTATTACAAACTTTCATACCCTATTTTATTCCTTTGGGGGTAGAATTTTATCAAAATCCTTTCTTAGCGGATGCCTACGTCATAACATCTACCTGCATGCCAAATTTCAGCCCGATCCCTCCAGTGGTTTGGGCTGTGCGTTGATAGATCACTATGTCAGTCAGTCACCTTTGAGTTTTATATATTTAGATTACCTGAATATATAATCAAGCTAAAGCACGCGACCGCCATTTTAATGACGTCAATCTCTATTTTTTTTAATATGATTACATTAATAGTTCCGGGTTAGATTATATATTTAGATTAATGTAGATGACATAAAAAAAAATCTAAAATAAAACTTCGCCCCTGTTTGTTCCGTTCCATTCCGTCGCAGTATGACGGGACCCTTAGAAATTAAAATTAATAGAAACGTAAAAAATAAGTGCTAACTCATATTACACTGCCATTATTTATCTGATTATGTTTTTTAATACCATATATTACACATAAATATCATTTTAAATGAATTGCACTTGTACATTTAAATTATGCGCTGCGTAACTTTTTGAAGTGATAACATCTATGGGAAGGGTAAACCGCTTCGTAACGTAACGCGTTACGGCGCCACTCTGTCTGGCTTCCCTTTCTCTCACGCATACGGCAGCAGTAGGCAGGCTCCTCCGCTCTCACTTTAACCCACATTAGTTTAAGTTATCACTTCTGTCGAGCGTCCCGAGACGCACATAGCCTATAGCGCGGCGGTTATTCCAAAGTTCCCATAATCCTAACTTAGTCTTATTAATGACTTAAATGTTCTGTACTTGACCTGTCATAAGTGCTTTCTTAGCCTACATGATAAATAAAGATTTTTATTGTATTGCTAAATATTTTTTTATCGAATGACATGTCGATAAAATTACTAATTGATAAACAACTGATATTAGTCACGTAGAGTTAATGCAATAGTGATGTGGTCGATCTTATATCGATAAGATAATGAGCGTGATTAATATCATCGTGTAATTTTAGGATATCTACATTTTGATAAGATCTTGTACATAAACACTCACTGTCAGTTTTTTTTATTTGATTGAATGACGAGCCAGGCGCTCGCTTGATGGTAAGCCTGCCACGCCTGCCCATAAACAGAAGCAACACCACACAGAACTTTTAATTACAAAACATAGCACTGAACTGCGCTCGTCACCCCGCGACATTAGATGTTAAGTCTCATAACGCCCAGTAATTTCACCGGCTTCAATTTCCAAGCCGAAACACAACAGCGCTTACACACTGTTGCTTGGCGACAGAGATAGACGGCGCGGTGGTACCAACCCAGACGGCCTCTCGCATACGAGGGACCTACCACCTTTCGGTAACACGTTGTATATTGGATACATTATCATCGCATTCAGTGTTTTCGATATTTTTATAGTATTCAAAAAGATATGGTTAAAACAAACATTATGTAGTAGTATTTATATAATAACAGAAAAAAGTCGTGTGCGTCTCGGGACGCTCGACAGAAGTGATAACTTAAACTAATGTGGGTTAAAGCGAGAGCGGAGGAGCCTGCCTACTGCTGCCGTATGCGTGAGAGAAAGGGAAGCCAGACAGAGTGGCGCTGTAACGCGTTACAAAACGGTTAGCCCTCCCATAAGAAGTTATCACTTAAAAAATGCTTTACTTCCAATAAAACTATTAAAATTTTGACCATTATCTCTTGATATAAGGTTTTTCAAAATAAACGAAGGTTGCCGCTACGCATAATTTGAATCACAGTACTCTTGTTTATGGAATTTAAAATGTTACATGAACAGTCACAGACATACGCCAAATTTAAAAGCTGCGATAGTTTTGACGAAAGTGTCGAATCGAAAGTCGCAGGTTCGAAACCAGGGACACGCACCTGTGGCTTTGCTTTGCGTGAGGAAGGGGATGCAGCCATAGCGCTTTTGAACTAGACCCATTTATCTAGCCACCAGTCGTCTGTCATTCAATATTTTTTCATGTATTGAGTTATGTCCGAACTCGTAGAACAAAAGTTGTTCCTTATGGGGTTAGCTATCTAGTCCTGCGAGGTTGTTGGTGTATTAAAAATAACCCTGTATACCTGATATTATTATTATTAAGGCTCAAAACAGTGTGGCAATATTTCAGACTATATCGGAATGACCGGAAAATCTACGGTTTGACCGGAAAATTCAATTACAGATCATAAAATATGGAATTATGCCTATTAAAAAATAAAACGAACCAATTAAACAATAATATTACATCTTAATATATTCTATATGTGTAAAAAAAAGTTTGTCCGTCTTTTCGTTCATACAACACGAAGCGCTAATGTCATATACATCACATGGGCATATACAGTAAGATAGGAATATAAACAAGTACAGTTCTCACAGGAAACCGACGTAAAGCAGCGGCTTGCTGCGTTTCGTACTGTGAGTGAGATATCCGGGAGCCCAAATCCCCTCCCCTTCCCAATCCCTAATTATTCCTTTCCTTTAAGGTCGGCAACGCGCCCATGATTCTTCTGGTATTGTGGGCGTACATGGGCGGTGGAGAACACTTACCATCAGGTGACCCACTTGCTCATTGGCCGGCCTAAGCTATAAAAAAAAAAGGAAACCGACGTAAAGTAGCGGCTTGCTGCTGCGTTTCGTACGGTGAGTGAGATATCCGGAGGCCCAAATTCCCCTCCCCTTCCCAATCCCTAATTATCCCTTTCCTTTAAGGTCGGCAACGCGCCCATGATTCTTCTGATGGTGGGCGTACATGGGCGGTGGTGATCACTTATCATCAGGTGAACCACTTGCTCGTTTGCCGGCCTATGCTATAAAAACAAATGTTTGTGTGATCACACAGATACTTGTTTTCATGTTTTGGGACCGAAAGTCCCGAATACCCACGCTATAGCATATTGTAGTGTGAGGTCACGACAATTTGTGTTAGGTGTTTATTTAAGCAAAAATATATATCATAGTATTTGAGGATTTAAATTTTTAGCGGCCAACAAATTTTATTGGCAAAAAATAAAAATAAAATTCTCCACGTAAGTTATATAGGGAAAACCGGAAACCGGTAAAAAAAACCGGTGAAATTCTTCGGTTTGGCCGGCAATTGATTTATTATATTTTCTGTTTAAATGCATCACTAATGAAATTCATTTACTGTATATGCCTTTGTGACGTCATATCACAGTGTTGTGCCTTTCAGTGACGTCATCAACCCTATAACCGCCATAATAACAGAGGATTATTTGAGAAGACTGTTCTACATCGTTGGCGTTAAATGGCGGTTAAAAGTGTAAAGACACTGTCAATATCAAAATTATTATTGCATATTGAATCAGGGGCGGATTTGGTCGTTTGAAGGGGAGTCCTTTTTAGTGTCAAATTACTTAAATATAGATGTTTCTGTATCCAATTTGTAATACATAACTTATACTTTTGCCTTTTTTGTGACGTAGTTTTTGTATCAATCATTAAAATAGACTTACTTTTTTATAAATACATTAAAAAACCAAATCTTGTGACACAATAATAACTCAACTAAACATTAATACATTTTAGTCGTATAAACAAAACATCGTGGGTCCACGACCCCCTTGAGAATCAACCAAGTCCTACCCCGTTTATGAAACTAATGCTTGTGCCCCATAGTAAGTAGGACGGGCAACAAAGCTCCCACAGACAGTATGATCATTTCGAAAAACTGTAATCCGCCGAAACCGCGTTTCGGCACAGCGCCGTCCTGCATCGGCAGCAGTGTGTGTGTGTGCGAGTGTGAGTGTGTCAACTCGGGTAACACGTGCACAGTGGCGACATACAAAAATGTACCCGCCGAGAACAGCATGGCGATACCTGTAAATTGTATTTTTTTTTTTTTTTTTTATCCTGGCCGGCAAAGTGACTACGCTACAACCTGATGGTAAGTGTAGCGCAATCCAAGAATAGTGTCGACCAACGATAAACAATGTGTCCATAGTCGGTCGGCAAGATCATGTCGGCCTGCCAAAGGGCCAAGGGGGAGTGGAAGGAAAAAGGGATGGGAAATGGGTTGGGATCAGGAGGCAAGCCCCCTGGGGAGAACCGGATATACACTGGCTGACCCTGGAACGCGACCCACACGAGGTGGGCCACTATGGCAGGTTTCAGCACCAGTGTACGGTGGTCGCTATCCGGTCGGATACAAGTATCCTCCCACCAGCTATGTATAACAAAAGTCACGATAGGCTGGCACTAGCCTCCAGGGCCCGTCTAAACATGACGGCTCGTTCCGGCGAAAAAAATTCCGGGTTCAGCCGGTGCATATCATGCCGGCATAATTCAGCCTATAATCGACATTATATACTGTACTGTAACATCAGGTATAGTGTAAGATGTAATCGTCGGAGTTTTACCATAAATGTAAACAAATGTCTACGCACTTTTTTTTATTTGATTGAATGTCGAGATGATGCAAGCGCTCGCCTGATGGTAAGCCTGCCCATAAACAGAACCAACACCACACAGAACTTTGAATTACAAAGCACTGCATGGCACTGAACTGCGCTCGTCACACCGAGACATGAGGTGTTAAGTCTCATAACGCCCAGTAATTTCACTGGTTTCAATGTGCTTCAAACCGAAACACAACAGTGCTTACACACTGTTGTCGACAGAAATAGACAAAGCGGTGGTACCAACCCAGACGGCCTCTCGCATACGAGGGACCTATCACGTTGTAAAACTTTTCAAACTTCTAATAATAAATAACTTCTAAACTTTTCAATTATCTCTTGTATTTTACGTCTTAACAAAGAAATCATTTGAAAAGTGAGTAAACATTCGTTTACATTTCTGATAAGTACAAGATTGACTATAATACTTTAGTCAGTTTGCCGCTTCAAAATATTTTTTCCGTGGGTGGTCGTGACCCCCCACAGGTAGTCTAAATGCGGCCCTGTTAACATACCTGTTGCGTTGAAGTCGCTCAGCGTCTGTTTGCTTTCATTGCCTATGCCAAAATACGTCAACAGAGCGAGCAATGGCGCTGCACATGAGAATATTAAAAGATGCTTCCTTATTCGATTCCTGAAACAAAAATTAATATATACCTATTGAAGTGAAACTTCTTTAGCACCGTTGTGAAAATTCGATGAAACGAAAAAGCGACAGTAAAAAGAGACAAACATATTCATAAACTAGCTTTTGCTCGCGGCTCCGCCCGCGTGAACGTTTAAAATTGACTAAGTTTCATACAAACTTTCATCCCCTATTTTATCCCCTTGGGGGTAGAATTTATCAAAATCCTTTCTTAGCGGATGCCTACGTCATAACATCTACCTGCATGCCAGATTTCAGCCCGATCCCTCCAGTGGTTTGGGCTGTGCGTTGATAGATCACTATGTCAGTCACCTTTGAGTTTTATATATTTAGAATAGGAATAGGATTTAGTTTGCGAGAGAATGAGATTACAAGTATGCTATCACGTGTCTTTGCGCATGCGTACAACGAAGCCTTCGGAAAATGTGTCATAAACAACGTCATTCAATTTTTGAAGTGAAACTTCTTTATCGGCGTTAGAAAAATAAAATCGTCACATTTTTCCGTTACGCGGCACGCGTCACGTTTTTGACTTTGACTGGATTTTGACCAGACTTTCACTGGACTTGACAGGACTTTCATCGGACTTCGACCGGATTTTGACCGGACGTTGACCCGACTTTGACCGGACTTTGACCCAAATTTGACCGGACTTTGACCCAAATTTGACCGGACATATACCGGACAAAGACCGGACACAGACCGGACACAGGCCGGGCTTTAACCGGACTTTGACCGTGCTGACCGGACGTTGACCCGATTTTGACCGGGCTTTAACCAGACTTTAAGCGGGCTTTGACCGGACATTGACCCGACTTTGACCGGGCTTTGATCAGACTCTGACCGAACTTTAACCGTGCTGACCGGACTTTGACCGGACGTTGACCCGACTTTGACCGGACTTTAACGGGGCTTTGACCGGACTTTGACCGGGCTTTAACCGGACTTTAACCGGGCTTTGACCTAACTTTGACCGGGCTTTGACCAGACTCTGACTGGACTTTAACCGGGCTGACCGGACTTTGACCGGACGTTGACCCGACTTTGACCGGACATAGACCGGGCTTTGACCGGATTTTGACCGGACTTTGACCGGGCTTTGACCAGACTCTGACCGGACTTTAACCGGGCTTTGACCTAACTTTGACCGGGCTTTGACCAGACTCTGACCGGACGTTGACCCGGCTTTGACCGGACATAGACCGTGCTTTGACCGGATTTTGACCGGACTTTGACCCGGCTTTGACCGGACTTTGACCAGACGTTGACCCGACTTTGACCGGACATAGACCGGGCTTTGACCGGACTTTGACCGGACTTTGACCCGGCTTTGACCGGACTTTGACCGGGCTTTGACCAGACTCTGACCGGACTTTAACCGAGCTGACCGGACTTTGACCGGACGTTAACCCGACTTTGACCGGACTTGACTGGATTTTGACCGGACCTCGACAGGGCTTTGACCGGACTCTGACCGGGCTTTGACCGGACTTTGACTGGAACAGGGCTTTGACCGGGCTTTGACTGGACTTTGACCGGGCTTTGACCGGACTTTGACCGGGCTTTGACCAGACTCTGATCGGACTTTGACCGGATTTTGACCGGACTTCTGACGAGTGTCCCGAGACGCACACTTTTTTTTGTATTCATGTCTATGATAATAAAAGCCTTTCGTTTAAACTTTATCTAATTTAACTTTATTAGACCAATATCTGTAAAGTTGCATAATATAGTAGATCATTTTTTGAAAAATAAGGTCATAAAGAAGTTTCACTTCCTACGTGTGTACACTAGTACACGCACACATTTTTTTTTTTTCATGTATTGAGTTATGTTCAAACTCGTAGAACAAAAGTTGTTCCTTATGGGGTCGGCTATCTAGTCCTGCGAGGTTGTTGGTGTTTTAAAAGTAACCCTGTAGAAAAATGCTAAGGAAATTTGTCATAAATTATAAATAAATAAATACACCCAACAGTCACATACATAGTCCTGACCCCACAGCAAGATACGAGTCTTGTGTCGTGGGTATCACGAACTACGAGAGACTTTCGGTCGCACAACACCCAGACTCCGAAACAAATATTTGCGGATCACACAAACATTTGTCCCGGTGCGGGGATCGAACGCGCGGCCTCTCGCTTCACAGCCGGCTACTCGCCCGCTGCGCCACGGAGGCTGTCAATTATATTACCTGTCGAGTCCAGCGTGCATCAGGAATGTGACTAGGCCGAAAGCGGCTGGTGCTTTGTGGAGCATGATAGCCAAGAAAACAATGAACTCCACGTCAGTGTGGGATGTGGTTGCGGCGGCACCCAACGCGACGCCATCGGCTGTCGACAAAAGTATGTTATCTTTACACAGTCAAATCAAATCGTTTATTAATCATGTGGGCAGTACATCATGTACCTCGAGTGGTAGAGCCACGCTGTAGACAGTTTTGTCTACAACATGTTCAAATTCGGAATATTTTCGGAGTTACAGAATAAATAATGAGCAAGCGTCGAGCGGCCGCTCCGACCCACGATCTATTGTATAACACACAGAAATCAACTTGGCACCTCAGTGGAATGCGCGTCCCCTCCCACCACACCCCACCGCCTGCCGCTCTCGCCCTCGACGCGTCATTACGGTCAGTAAATTAAATACTACCGTTACACACGCGCCTCCTTCGTATTTTTTTCGTTGTTATTATTGTTATTTTTATGGATATAGAACTGTTACCAAAAAATATACCTACATTTAACCCCCTTATTGATAAACGCTGAATAGGTATCTATTGATTAATTATTATATGTTTAGCGTCAGTCACACATTTGTCATCTGTCAGAGTGAGAATGAGACAAAACATATTTTAGTAACCAATTTAGTAGGTACGCACGCGAACCCGCGCCCGTGAACTTCGCTTGAAAACGTGCCCATCCACATTCGCAGTCACAATAACTTGTATCGATGGGTCTTATAAGGGTACTTGAATTTTTTATGCAGTTAGTACATTCCTATGACGTCATTACACCGAGGTGCCTAGTTAACTTCTGCGTGTTATACGTATTATACTCCAAAGGACTAACGGTCCTTCGAGACACTATTAACTGTTCGTAGAAGGTCCAAAAATCACGGCGAAAACCGTTTTTTTGAAGATTCTGAAGAGCAACTCTATGGACCGCTATGAGACCGATAAACTCATTGTTTGTCGGTGGTCGCTAGTTTTTGGACTGCACTATGCTTACCATCAGGTGTAGTGCAGTCACTTTACGGTGCTCGGATAAAAAAAAAAGTAATGCAAGTTTTGATACCTAGCACGATTCTTATCAACATTGGCTTTCACACAATACTAATTGATTTCCCCACTTGATAAGCCAAAAAAAATAAAACACGTTTTATAATTGCATTATTATATTACACACGTATCATCGCCTCATTGGTTTAGGTGCAGTGTTACTTACGCTGAGAGAACGTGGTGTCCAAGGTTCGATAACTAGGTCGGGCGATCACGATTTGTTCACGAGTTTACGAAAAATCATTCATGGTCCGGATTAGAATTTGTCTGGCGTTCAGGTCGCCTCCTATCACATCATGGGACGGGAATAGGATCGGCGAACGGTCGGCACACTAGATGCACCTCTATCTATCTATCTATCAAGTGTAACAGCTCGCGTGATAGGACCCACTTAATGACATCCGTGGTGCTTTACATCTGGCTTCTCCAGTTGTAAATGTCCTTACACTGGAGGTTAATACCTCCTCAATTCATTATTTTGTCTCCCGCTTTGCTATGGAGGGAAGTGGAGAATTATTATTTCTATCTCCTCCCTAACCTTCTATCTGATTGATTTCGTTGCGGGACAAAGACATTTAGGCATTCCCAGAGATTCGCCGAGCTTCACTGCTCGGTGTCGACAAAAATGCGTGCCACTGTTGATCCTGGCACAGGAGTTACAGTGGCGGGTGTGTGGGCGGATTGCCTCTCTAGATGCACCTCAATCTACTCCTCCGGCGATAGAGGCGAGGAAATTATAACGGGTGTAAGGAGACCGCTTACAAGGCCGCAACGACAATAAAACACTACCTTCACATAAACGAAAGCTGGTGGTAGGATATTCGTATCCGCCCGGATAGCGACCACCGTACACATGGTGTTAAACCTGCCATAGTGATCCACACGCACTGTGTGGATCCCGTTCCAGGATCAGCCAGTGTATATCCGGTTCTCCCGAGGGGCTTGCGATATGACTTGATGGTTGGTTGGGGCGGATATAGGGAAAGAAGCATTTATACAGGCTGCCATGACTCTGGTGACCACCGATAAACTCATTGTTTGTTGGTGGTCGCTGGTTTCTGGATTGCACTACGCTTACCATCAACATAGCGTTATTAAGAAAAATACGATTATAATAATAAAAAAAAGTATTAAATAATAATAAATACATCCAACAGTCACAGCCCTAACACATTAGGTTAACCTGTATCGTGGCTATCAGGAACTACGAGGGACTTTCGGTCTCACAACATCCAGACCCCAAAACAAATATTTGTGGAAACATTTTACTCGGTACGGGGATCGAACCCGCGGCCTCTCGCTTCACAGCCAGCTATAGCTTACCTGCTGCATGAACAACCAACCCTACTGTCGCTGTGACATTTTTCTCCACTGGGTTGGAGGCTTCATTGTATCTTGAAGACATCTGATCCACCAGCAACATGAACACAAAACCTAAAACAAACAAAAACAATTAGCAAAATCTTTACATAGTATAAAATGAAGTCGCATCCGCTGTCTGATTTTTTTTTTTTTATAGCATAGGCCAGCAAACGAGCAAGTGTGTCACCTGATGGTAAGTGATCTCCACCGCCCATGTACGCCCACCACCAGAAGAATCATGGGCGCATTGCCGACCTTAAAGGAAAGGAATAATTAGGGATTGGGAAGGGGAGGGGATTTGGGCTTCCGGATATCTCACTCACCATACGAAACGCAGCAGCAAGCCGCTACTTTACGTCGGTTTTCTGTGAGACAGTGGTAACGACCCGGTCGAACCAGCCCATTCATGCTGTAGACAAAACTGTCTACAGCGTGGCTCTACCACTCAAAATGTACAAAGAGCGAATCGATTTAGAATTGGACTAAGTGTTGAAGTTGATAGTGAATATTGAATTACTGCAAAATAGAGTTGTGTGCACAAATATGTGCTGAAATGAGAGTGAAATACATCTTTTATAAAATACACAGTGGCAACACCACCTGGAATTCCAAATTACAACATTTTTCAGAGCATCGCACAACTGTTGTCACCCCGACACATAAGATTCTTGAAACATTTTACTTCGTTTGAATTCTTATAATGCCCAGTAATTCAAATGGCTTTACTCTCCTTCACACTATATTATATTGATAGCTTTTGCTCGCGGCTCCGCCCACGTGATCAAACAAACAAACAAACAATCAAACTCTACAGCTTTATAATTTTAGTATAGATTTGGGTAGCTTAGCAACGGAAGCCTTCAAATAATATTATTTGGGTAGCTTAGCAACGGAAGCCTTCAAATATGAATAATTTTCCCCGTTTTTGCAACATTTTTCACTGATGCTTCGCTTCTAATGGTCGCAGCGTAATGTTATATATCCTAAAGCCTTCCTCGATAAATGGACTATCCAACACAAAAATAATTTTTCAATTCGAACCAGTAGTTCCTGAGATTAGCGCGTTCAAACAAACAAACAATCAAACTCTACAGCTTTATTATTAGTATAGATTACACACTGTCAGCATTTTATAAAACAAAATGGTATCTAAATCTTTACATACATAGTATAAAATGAAGTCGCATCCGCTGTCTGTTCGTTTAGATCAGTGTTTCCCAACCTTATTTAGGACATGCCCCACCTTAACATTTTTTTGTTAAATTTGTCACCAATATCTAGCATTGCATTTAAATAACCCAAAGCGAAAGGGTTAAAGTCGTGTCGAGTCCATTTTTGAATTGCCCCATTTAACTATAAAATTGCCCCACGATGGGAAACACTGGCTTAGGTCATTTAAACTATCCAATGGATTTTAATGCAGTTTTCAGCAGTAGATAGAGCGATTCATGAGGATGGTTTATGTGTTTATCACGCTATGACCCATGGGAGCAGGGCAGTAACATGCAGGTGAAACCGCGAGGGATAGCTAGTATGATATAAACAGCCTCTACGGGCATTGGTGGTTGCGTGTGTATTATTTGTTAATTATCGCTTGCTTTAATGGTAATGAAAACATAGTGAGGAAATCTACATACTTTTTTTTATATCACAGGCCGGCAAACGTGCAAGTGAGTCTCCTGATGGTAAGTGATCTCCACCGCCCATGCATGCCTACGATATCAAAAGAATCATGGGCACGTCGCCGACTTAAAAGGAAAGGAATAATTAGGGAATGAGAAGCGGACGGGGATTTGGGCCTCCGGATATCTCACTCACCGTACAAAACGCAGCAATAAAATTTCTGGGATTCTGGATCATGGGGTTTAGTAACTAATAATAAAGATCAAAACATAAGACATATTTGAAAAGATATCCTCCTAATGCACCCTAAGCTATATTTATATAGGGCAGGTATAGGGGTAAATCGTTGTATCACTGTGCCTGCATCGTTCATCCGCCTGTCTTGTCACAGGCCCCTCGATTTGCTTCTTCCCTCTCCGAAGAGAGAAGAAGCATTTATACAGGCTGGCATGACTGGTGACCACCGGTAAATTTATTGTTTGTTGGTGCTCACTGGTTTATCGGATTGCATTACGTTTACTATCAGGTGTAGTGCAGTCACTTCGCCGTGCTCAGATAAAAAAAAAATTGGGTACAGAACTCTGAAAATCTCACCTAGTACTAAAGATATTCCGATAACCGAATGCAGGTCATCGTTGTCCGGAGGCTCTGCTGTGTAATCCTTAGTTGTGATAGTGGGGTGTGTCCTCTCGCTGAACAATGACCTGACGCCTTCAGGGATGATCACGGCGAGGGCTGTACCCACTAGTAGTCCAGCCCCAAACACTGTCACCTTTTTCAGTTTGTCCTAGTGATCATGGACAATAATATATATTTTTTTAGATGGCTGTTTTTTTTAATTTGATGAACGACGAGACAAGCAAGGCCCTCACATGATGGCAAGCGCCTGCCCATAAACAGAAGCAACACCACACAGAACTTTGAATTATAAAGCACCGCATGGCACTGAACTGCGCTCGTCACCCCGAGACATAAAATGTTGTCTCGTAATGCCCAGTATTTTCACTGTCTCCAATCCGAAACACAACAGTGTTTACACACTGCTGCTTGGCGGCAGAAATAATATGTCTAAAGTCCGTAACGCACCAATGATTCTAGCAAGTGGGTGTTCACAGGACATGCTTACAATAAGGTACAGAAGATATTCTGTCTATCTTGTAACATTAACTTTGCATTTATATTTCTAAGATAGAACTAAAATTGACTGACTAGAAAATTTGTACCATATGTGTATATATTTCTTTTTAATTGTGACATAAATGTACATTATTTTTTATACTACTGCCTGCTTTATAGTGTTCCTGATTGTCTTACACAATAAAACTAAGTCAGTTGTGTAACAGAAAAAAGTTTTCATTACTTGATTCAAATTTGTGTTCTAAATACAAACTGATTTTGTTGAACGATTTCTCCGCGAATTTAAATTATTACTTACCTCAGACATGGACACATTTAGCGGTATGCTCCCGGCTACATAGGAGCCCACCAGCATAACTAATGCGAGCAGAACCAGCACCCAAGTTCCATCCATTTCTAAACCAGGTTGTTTGGACTGATTTCTGAAGTTTTTCTGTGAAGCTAGCCACTTCACTGCGCGACCGTTCGTATTAGACTACTATAAGACGTTCACAATGCATATTACGTTTGATTTCATAACATTTACAGTTAATTTTACTTAAATCTTTGGATTTTCGAAAAATTATGTTTTGCAATTTTGACAACACGACACTGTATTAGTGTTGTGTTTACTTTCATCGCTGTCAAACTACGTGTAGCTTTCGATTAAGATAAAACATCGAGTAATCAACGATTACGATAAAAACTGCTGTAATAAGATAGCCAATGCATCCAGATCAAAAATCTTGTTCTGCGCTAAAGCAACGCAAAAACTTAGTATGAATTTCAACGAATAAAAAAACTAATATCAGTACACTTTACATTGTTAACATACTTTCAAAATTCCATGTTTCACCATATAAACCACAGTACTAAACGTTCTTATTAAGTGTTGTGTTGTACTTACCATCAGCCGAGCACTTTGCTCGTCTCGTCATTCAATCAAATAAAAAAAAAGATTATCATTTCATGTGTTAATATAAATAAGATAATATTTCTCATTTTGGTAAATATTTTTATTTAACTACAGAAAAATAAGCTAATAAAATTACCTTTCTTTTAAGTGAATTAATATTATTTTCAGAGTATTTTAAAATATCTTAATTTTATAACACGATAGTGATGAGCATCATTTGTTTACATGAGTCAATTGTCGATAACAAGAAAACAATATGTAATAATTGCATAATTTGGATAATATATGTGGCCATGTAAGTCTGTTGCACATTTTGATAGCCCACTAAGGCTGAGAAAGCTGAAGCTCTGGGTTCAACAGGTTGGGCTCGAGTATTCAAATTTAAAGAATATATCGATCTGTCTGGGAATTTGTGCGTGCGGTATAGCAAGGGGAAATAACTTCGCCGAATTGTCGGTGCAGCCCTAGTTGCACTTTTGCATAATCGCTTCGGGGTATGGAGGGTAGAAATAAGGAGGACAAATCAGTATATTAAAAAGTGTCCGCTGAAAGGAAGCTAATTTCTTTCTTTTTTTTATTTATGGCTTCGCATTATTATACATTTTGCCAATGTCAAGTATAATTTATTCTTAAGTTATTTTTACAAGAACTATGAAACACGATTTCAGTACGATGCTTAATTAACTTATTTCAATGTTTCCATACACTGTTCATCACCGTCAATGTTTATTGAACAAATCCACACCACTTTTATACATCAAACACAACTCTAAACTAGTTTATGAAATAAATTAAAATAAGCTATGAACTGCACCGTCAGAATTCCCGCCATAGACTCCAGGAAGCAAATTAATGTGTTGCCACAACAGCAATTAAAAAAAAATTAAAAACAGCCCCATTAACTATAAGAGTAGGATATTAAATTAAAAGGAAAGAAAGACTTCCACTTTATAACTGTGCATTTTAAAGTTTGTTAATTAATTCATTTGATAATAATGCATAATTATTTTAAGGCAGAAAATTAAGGTGGCGCCACAGTAGCAAGTGGAAAGATTTTAAAAACAGCGCCATAAACTATTAGAGTAGAATATAAAATTAAAAGGAAAGAAAGGTTCCCGCTTTGTTACCGCGCATTTTTTACTTTGTTAATTAATTCTTTTGATAATGAGGCATAATAATTATAAAATATAAATTAGTTGAGATTTTAAATACTGTACTACTAGACTTTCTATTTTAGTATCCTCTAATAGTTTATGGCGCTGTTTTTAAAATCTTTCCACTTGCTACTGTGGCGCCACCTTAATTTGCTCCCTATCAGGTATAAAGACACTTTTTCAACTCGTCCCCTATACAAGATGGTCCTCCTTAATTTTACCCTCCATACGTCGGGACGTCCCATTGGTATTGCCAAGTTAGCCGTTCCTAACTTGACACTGGCATAATGTACAACAGATGCCATAAAAAAAAAAAAAAAAAGTTAGCCGTTTTTTGGCTATATCTGGCTATTATATTTAAGTTGGTTTAGTGAAAGAAGTAAAATATTCTTGGACAACACAAATAACAATAGTTTGGCTACAATTTTAGAAACTTTTATGATACTAATAAATTACAACAAAATTAAATTAATTCACGTCATTGTTTCGCTCATATAAAAATAAAATGCAGGCAGAGAATGACCCTTAATGTTCGATTGTAAGACATAACTGCAATGGGAAACAAATTACGCTAAAAATATCATCATATAAATACATAAACAAACTGCAATATTTCTTAAAATTTCTTAATTTATCCATTTATTAGAACTTATTATTCCAATGAACTAAGTTTAGATACCTTTTTAAAGCGTTTGATATGTGGTTGTGTTGTGTTTTTATAACCCCCGACTTAGAAAAAAATACTTATTTTTTACCCACTTTTAGCTACTTTAAAGGATACAAAATTAAGAACATTCTAGCCCCTATTCGTAAGTAAGCCATGTGTTGCTTCATTGCTTTGGCAACACTGGATACCGTCGTAATGTTAAATTTACGTCGTTTTTTATTTTATTATATTGAGTGGACAGACGACCTGATAAAGGTCGCAGGATGTCGCTGGATGCAGGCCGCTTCCAACAAGTCGGTCTGGAAATCTTTGGGGGAGGCCTAAGTTCAGCAGTGGACGTCTTGTGGCTGATGATGATGATGAATGACGAGACGAGCAAGGCGGTCGCCATCAGACGCAAAGGTAGGCGCTTACCATCAGGTAAGCGCCACGCCTGCCCATAAACAGAAACAACACACAGAACTTTGAATTACAAATCACTGCATGGCACTGAACTACGCTCGTCACCCCGAGAAGTTAAATCTCATAACGCACAGTAATTTCACTGGCTTCAATGTCCTTTAAACCGAAACACAATAATGCTTGCACACTGTACTTAGCGTCAGAAATAGACAAAGCGGTAATACAAATACAGACGGCCTCTCGCATACGAGGGATCTACCTTGTGAGTCGTTAAACATGTTATTATAAATTTTTATCTATTACAAAAATAACTTTATAATGCACTAACATAAAGTTCACGTATTGTCGATTTAACTATCAGTACAGTCGTACCTCGCAAGCAATACAACAGCACATGGCACATGTTGTTAAAACCTGCCATAGTGAGTGTATATCCTTATTCTTCCGAGGGGCTTGCGACATGATTTGATGGTTGTTTGGGGCGGGTATAGGGGTACATCCTTGTATCCCTGTGCCTGCACGGTCATCCGCCTGTCCTGTCGTAGGCCCCTAGATTTGTTTCTTCCCTCTCCGAAGAGGGAAGAAGCATTTATACATGCCGGCATGCCTCTGGTGACCACCGATAAACTCATTGTTTGTCGGTGGTCGCTGGCTTTTTGGACTGCACTACGCTTACCATCAGGTGTAGTGCAGTCACTTTGCCGTGCTCGGTGAAAAAAAGTCCCTTTGCTGAAGTCTCGGGTTCGATCCCCGGGCCGGGTATAATTGATATTGGGTTTTTCTATCACGAAATGCTCAGTATCAGCCCGGAGTCTGGAATAGTGCCCGGTATGGCGATAGGCTTGCTCCTTATCTATCTTGGTACGGTTCGGTGAAATGTGGGTGTCAAAAAATCAAAATCAAAATCTTTATTTATCATGTAGGCTAAGAAAGCGCTTATGACAGGTCAAGTACAGAACATTTGTCATTAATAAGACTAACTTAAAAATTAAGGGAACTTTGGAATAACCGCCGCGCTATAAGCTGGCAGGAAAAGGCACATCAACATGGGATGGGAAGAGGGAGAGGATCTTTAAATGCAGGGATTCACGGACTAAGAGGATATGGAAATCGGGTCAAGGGCAGGAAAGAGTAGGGTAAAGGTTTTAATGGTAAGGAGAAAGAGGTGTGCCTACTGGTTACACTTCTGCCCACCCCTTTGGGGATTACAGGCGTGAGTGCATATAAGGATGATAAGGTTGTTTTATTCCGTAGAACTAATTGTGTTGGCAAAGGGACAAATAATGAGGATTAATTGTTATTTCCCCCTTTGTGTTTATATCGTAATTATTGTGTGGCTATACCTAAGTAGGTACTAGACTAATAGGTAGGTAGCCTCGACGATTATAATTGTCCCGATAGTCGTCACTGCTAATGGGTTGATACCAAAGAGCCTCGACCAACACCTCCAGAGGCTCTCAATTGGTCGTTGGGTCAAGAGCCAGATTCAGAAAGCGGTGTTATTGGACACGGCACGCATTGTGAGGAGGTTCCTCACACTGGGGTCCTAACCGCCAGTGGCTTGTGTCCTAAGTCTTGCCATTGGAGGGTGATAGTTTTTTATAATTTTTCTTTCTTTTTATGTGTTTTACGTTTTTCTATTTTTTTATTTAAATATTTTAAAATGTAGGAAATATCCTTTTCAAATAAAGAGTACTGTACAGTAGGTACTCGTATATTCGCTAAATTATAAGTCTACACTAATATTATAAAGAGAAAAGATTTTTATTTTTGTATGTAACGAATAAACATAAAAACTGCTGAACCGATTTGAAAAATTCTTTCACCATTACATTCCTACATTATCCCTGATAAACATAGGCTACTTTTTATCCCGGAAAAGCAGTTTACGCGGGCGGAGCCGCGAGGAAAGGCTAGTATAACTATTATAAAATAATAATTATTTGAATCAACTTAAACCGTGGCGTTTATAATAAACATTGATTGATCGTTTCCTTCCCTGTAAGGTCGGCAACGCGCTTATGAATCTTCTATTATTGTGGCCGTAAAAATACAGGATTGCACTATAGAGACTCTCACATTACGCAGATTTATTATAAACTAGCTTTTGCTCGCGGCTCCGCCCACGTGATCAAACAAACAAACAAACAATCAAACTCTACAGCTTTATAATATTAGTATAGATTTGGGTAGCTTAGCAACGGAAGCCTTCAAATATGAATAATTTTCCCCGTTTTTGCAACATTTTTCACTGATGCTTCGCTCCTAATGGTCGCAGCGTAATGTTATATAGCCTAAAGCCTTCCTCGATAAATGGACTATCCAACACAAAAAAAAAATTTCAATTCGAACCAGTAGTTCCTGAGATATGGTTTCGATCAATTTGTCTTTTCAACAGACAGAGAGGATGTTCATTATTGTATGGGAATTTTATACAAATAATAACTACATAAATTTCCCTGCTGACTGTTATCACATTTTAACGTAGAAAAACTGTTCCTTATGGCTTATCTATGGATTGGTCTAGAAATTGGTTGTGAATGAAATACAGATGTTTTTTAATCGAGCACGGCAAAGTCTTGACACTGGCATAATGTATAACAGATGCCATAAAAAAAGTGACTGCACAACACCCGATGCTAAGCGCAGTGAAATCCAAAAACAGCGACCACGGACAAACAAAGAGTTTATCAGTGGCCATCAAAATCATGCTACGGCGTAGGTCATAGATGCAAGCCACATGCCATTCTTTAACCGTACACAAAAAATAAATTGAATACTTCTCAACTTAGTTATATTTTAGTGTTATGTCCTGTACTCGTTGTGTGCAATAAAGTTTAAATAAATATTTTAGTCAAGGGACATTTTTTCCGATTTTATATTTGAGAACACATGTAAATGCGTAAGGATATGACCTGACAAATACTGCTAGGTCAATGACCCACGAGCGGCAAAAAATGTTAAACGTTGTCACTCTGAACCACTAAAATATTATTAAAAATGTACCTACACTTACATAAAACTTAAGCTAAGGGTTGAGAGCGCCTAAAGCGTTTGCCCGAAAGTCCGGTGAAGCTGTAGAAAGCCGACTCTAGTCAGGCTAACAGCATAAACGCCAATCAGCAAAAAAACAAAAAATATGCTCACGTCTTTATTGCAGAGGAGAGGTGAGGAGAGCAGAGGTGCAACTAGCTGCACCCGCGTTACACCGGCCCTAATTTTATTTACATGTACGAAATTAGAAAAAAAATATGTTTGTACCATAGACCGTACATTAATTAAGCTACCTATCTTCACGCGAAAAATGTAAACAATGTAAGGCATACATTCGTATATGCAAAATGAGAGAGAAATATTCTGATTTCAAAGTTGTAAACAATCCTTCTCTGTCTTTTACTTGTAAAATACGAAAAAATAATAATTTACAAATATTTTTACAAATTAGATGTCATTAGTAAAATCAGAGTACTTAAGCGCGGCCCCAGTAATGTTACTGGCTTCAATGTTCAAACCGTAACACAACAGCTTACACACTGCTGCATGGCGGCAGGAGTAGACAACGGTGGTACGCACCCCAGACGGCCTCTCACATACGAGGGACCTTGCAGTTGTTTCGTAACTAATAATAACATTACATTATTGATTCATACAAGGATAATTGAGGCTGCTAAAAACAGAGTAGCCTAACTGCATTTTGATGATTTTTGTCCAATTTGTAATATCGTCAATTTAATTTTGAGTGGTAGAACCACGCTGTAGACAGTTTTGTCTACAGCATGAATGGGCTGGCTCGACCGGGTCGTTACCACTGTTTCACAGATAACCGACGTAAAGTAGCGGCTTGCTGCTGCGTTTCGTACGGTGAGTGAGATATCCGGAAGCCCAAATCCCTTCCCCTTCCCAATCCCTAATTATCCCTTTCCTTTAAGGTCGGCAACGCGCCCATCATTCTTCTGGTGGTGGGCATACATGGGCGGTGGTGATCACTTACCATCAGGTGACCCACTTGCTCGTTTACCGGCCTATGCTATAAAAAAAAAACGTCCGAAATGGACTTGTACTGCCATCTATGTCAATATGATGTTACCAATTTAGGCCGGTCTGGTCTTGTAGATGATTAACATTTTTAAATTACGAAAATACAAATAGGTCAAAATTCAACAAAATGCAGTTAGGCCACTCTGGTTCTAGCAGCCTCTATTGTGCGGGACAAGTGATGTATGGAACAAATACGTGAGTCAAATAGCAAACGGTACAGAAATAAAAAACTTTATTGACATAATTTATAGAATAAGTTAATATGTAGTAAATAATTGTATTATATAGAAATTAAGTATATAAGGAAGCCCAACTTGTATCAAATGGCGCCATGCTTTCGGCTTATAGTATACTCACAAACAACTTAACCTAGTTTGAGTTGTCTGCGCAGCGGGGGGCTGTCGTAGCGCCCAATTAGTACTTTTGTACGTGCGACCCCGAGATGGACGGCAGCACGGGTGGTCGGCCTCGTTGCTGCCGTTGACGCCGAGGGCGTCCTTCGGTGCGCGGGGACTTCTGAGCCCCCCCACATTTGGCACAGCAGTTTTGGCACCGCGCAGGGGCGGTTCCGGATGAAGCCGGGGCACTCCTTGCCTCGGGAACCCGGGGCCGTTCTTAATGCGCCGAAGATGGCCACCGCGGGGTTTTTAGTTGGTATTTGCCAGCATAGGGTGTATATAGTGTTAGGGACTCGGCCCAGCGGTCGCTCGGATGTTTTCCATCTCTCCCGGGCGGCTCAGCGCTGGGTCGTAAGGCCGGTAGAGTCCAACATAACCGTTCCACCTCCCCCCGGTGGGGTGGTAGTGATAAAACGCTTTTCCCCGCGACAACAAAAAAAAAAAAAAGGTTGAGTTGTCTGTGAGTATACTCTACTTAAGCTCAGCTCGCCTCTGATTGGCTATAAATTACGCCCTCTGATTGGTTGACAGAGAGAGCCTAGAAATTTACGCGAGTTGTGAATAGATGTATTATGTATTGACAGTCGTACGAAGCAGTCTCTTGTTTGTCTTCAACCAAGCCACCAACAAATGTAGGTACCCATACAATAGTTTTGTTATTTGCTTCGTTAATTATATACGACTAATCATGTCAGAAATGGACGAATAACCTGGATTGTGCTTTAATTTTCCCTGTTTGTACAAATAATATTTTAATTAACCACAAAACGATAAACTACATAAATAATTTTAATAAGACTGAGCAGTTATACACGCAATTCGTTAATTAATTTAAAATTAATATGTTTATATATATTATTGTATTTATATTTTTCTAGGCGAAGGGAAACCCTGTTCCTGAACGGTTAGATTTGGATTTGAAGTACTAAATATCAAACAGGGAATTTACATCTGTTGACTATCAAAGCGAACGTTTATGAAGCCACGACAAACCACATAGAACTCTTTAAGGCGTTTATTTTCCGAGTAAAATGAAATACAATTTCTAGAATTGTTACTCGGAACAGCGCGGTAGCCAAATCGTGAAACTCGCATAGCACACAGACTATCGGCGGCCAATAAGGCCGGAACTAAAAGTATTTAATGCGGCTCCGCACAAATACTCCGCTTCGGCTATCGAGTTATTCCTAACAAATAATGCATTATGATCTCTTATGTTTATGTGAATAATGTTTTGTAGTGATAGAGCCACGCTGTAGACAGTTTGTCTACAGCATGAATGGGTTGGCTCAACCGGGTCGTTACCACTGTCTCACAGAAAACCGACGTAAAGTAGCGGCTTGCTGCTGGCGTTTCGTACGGTGAGTGAGATATCCGTTAGCCCAAATCCCCTCCCCTTCCCAATCCCTAATTATTCCTTTCCTTTAAGGTCGGCAACGCGCCCATGATTCTCCTTGGGCGTACATGGGCAGTGGAGATCACTTACTATCAGGTGACCCACTTACTCGTTTGCCGGCCTATGCTATAAAAAAAAAAAAATGCACCAGTTTTGGTGAAATGTGCATGTAAATGTTGAAGTTTTAACCTTTCATCTTCACCTTCATTCCTTTAAGGCTGGAATTACTTCTTAAATTATAAGTGGGACCAATTTAGAGCTATATCATAGCCATACCCTCGCCGTTGCTCTCCAAAGCTTCTGCCCAGCGATGTGTGAGGTAGACAAGAAGATCACCAGCTGAGCGACCGTGACGGAAACCGTACTGACGATCACTGATCAGCTGGTGCTCCTCAAGGTACCGCATCAGATGATGTCACCGATATCGGCCTATAATTAGAAGGGTCCGACCGCTTGCCTTTTTTAGTGATCGGATGGACATGAGCAACCTTTCACGAAGTGGGGGCCCTGTTAGTATGATAGGAAAGACAGTAAAGGCGCGTAAGAACGGGGGTCAACTCAGGGGCGCATGTTTTAAGAACCACTGCGGGGATGCAGTTTGGCCCAGTTAGTCCCAGTCCCAGTCCCAGTCCCTCCTGACTGCACGCTGGTTAATTCGAATTTCGGGCAGGGAAAATTCGCACCGGGGATCTTCGGCGGCGTGCATAGATACCTAAAAATATAAATGATGTCATTGTACTCGAGTTCAATTAATACTAAATTATTGAAGCGCATATTTTATTATCATCATACAATTGTCTTTACCGCTAACAAAACAAGTAGGTACAAGGTAAATATTCTAATGAATATAATTACCACTTGTATTAGTACAAGATCCCGGGGAACATTGATCTTCACCCATCTGTTAAAAAAATATGGTCAAGGATGTGATTAAATAAAATTTTAAAAAAGTATACCTATATTTTTTATAATTTCCATGACCTGCTGACCAAAAAAAATGAACCTTCAATGAAGAGTATACGATGTATACTACCTGCAATAGCTAGGTTGCCTACCTTTTTCTAGCCACTACTACATGGTTGCCGTATGCAAACAGATAACTAAAAAGTGGTCATTGCGCTCATCTAGCTCCTAGCTTTTGCAGGTAGTATACATTGTATACTTTGCATTGAAGGTTCATTTATATTTTGGTAAGCAAATCAGTGAAATAATATTTTTTTATTTTTTATTAATAAAAAGATCTTTGACCATTCTTTTTAGGCAACCCTATTGGTATGTGTACAGCGACACATTTTATACCTTAAAATATATTTTTTATTCGGTAAACAGATGGGTGAAGGTCGATGTTACCCGGGATCTTAGACCATATACAGTTTTGTTTATTATTATTATATACATTAATGTTAACTCTCACCTTAAGGAATCAAAGATTATATAATAAACATAGCATTTCATGAAAATCGCTAAAGGCAGAATTTGCATTAGTTTTTAATTAGATATCGGCTCAGGAAAGGCTTTGCATACATTTAATTTATAAATTTCTGTTTATTCTCTAGGTTAAATCTATTTTATAAATATAATGTATTGGCAGTTTTGTGGTTTATTTTTAATGTTTTTTTGTATATAATTTTGTGGTTGGTGAGTAATAACATAAACAACAGGATAATGTGGCCTTGTTATGACCAGCGGGTTAAATTTCCTTAAAGACTATTAATAATATTTTTGATAAGTAATGAGCAGTACGAATATAAAGCTATTTAATAAATACTGAACCGCCTTTGTTACATTACCAATAGATTCATATACAAGTGTGTTATAAACTCGACATTTTAATAACTTATTTAAAATGAATATCAAATATTATGTTTTTGTATTTGTATTATGCTGGGCGTTTAGAAATTCTATTTCTGGTGAGTTACGCATGGATTTGAAGTACTAAATATCAGTAAAGCCGTTTAAATATGTAGAACGTCATCACTAGGCAGAGATTTTTTTATTGATTTGGAAAACTGCAGCTCGATCCTGCGACATATTACGATGGAAATAATTTTTGCGCAAGCTATTACTGTTTATCTACTGAATAATAACTATAGTAATAACTGAAAAGCTTTTATAAACTATATATCGCCCATTAAATACAAAAGGCACATAATTAAAAAATACCTCAAAATCATTTTATTGCAAAAATGTGACCTAAATACGTATTTATTATATTCGTATTAGCATATAGCCATTTGCAATAAAACTATTTAGAGTTTTTTTTGTATTGTGAGCGATAGCTATGTCAAAGAACTATTTTTTCCCAAATTAGTCATTTTGTACATCCATCACTCAAAAAGCAATGTAGGTATATCGTTTTCGTTATTGTTATCTGTTGTGATTATTCGCGGGAAATCATTTTTATCGATAATATGTCGAAGGATCGAGGTGCTGATTAAAAAAACAATAAAATGAAATGAACTTCACGGGCTAGTGCTGATGTTAATTAACATTTAATAAAAACAACTACAACTTCTGAATGGCTGCTAAACTTTCTTCAAACAAGATAAGAATTATCAAGAGAGAATCATCAAAAATCGGTACATAAATGTTGAATATTTAACCTTTCAACTCCCATTCACCACTTTAAGGGGTGAAATTTCTACTTACAAATTCAAAAACATTCAAAAACGTCTTTTTTCTGCAGAAATTAAAGGTATATTATTTATAACTAGAGGCTTAACAATTGGAACGGGCATTTTTCATTTTTATAAGTTTGACAAGTTTGTCTGTATGTGGCAACGTAATGCCTAAACGAATGAAGCGATTTAAATGCATTATTTAAAAGCTCGTTTAATCGAAATGACTGTTAGGTATATGTTTGAAAAAAATATGTTGAGATGTTTATAAGTTACACATTATATAAAGCACCATTTAGATAGAGAGAGATTAACGTACGGCAATAGGGGAGAAACTGTTATTAAGGCCGCGTAATGAATACGACTATTTCTTAAATAAGTGAAGCGGCCTCGTAAACAAGTATTTTTCTGGTAAATCCCATTTGTGTAATGCTATAATTTTTTTAATTTTTTTATCAGTGTTATTTTGTTTTTATATATAGAGGTGGTACCTACACTGGAACTTAATGTGGATGTTAACGGCGTCGATGTTAGCGACAAAGGTAAGGTATAGTATAGTACAGTATTTGCAATAAAAGTATTTTGAGTTGTTTTTGTATTGTGAGCGAAAGGTATGTCAAAGAACTCGATTTTTCTCAAATTAGTCATTTAGTACAGTCGTGAACTTAAAAAGCCATATACAGGGTTAATTTTAAAACACCAACAACCTGGCAGGACCAGATAGCTGACCCTATAAGGAACAACTTTTGTTCTACGAGTTCAGACATAACTCAATACATGAAAAAAAAAAGTTTTTGTTGTGACGTGTATTTGTTTGTAGGTCAATGTTCATTCATAAACGAACGACCCGACCACTGTATACTGTATTGTAACTCAGCTGAATTTTAGAAATAAATGCCTACAGCCGCGCGGTAGGTACGTAAACATGCGATAGGGCTGCCCGCCTCTAGCATTTTAATTACATTTGCCTACTTTGTGATTCCATTTAGTTTTGTGATTATAAAATACTTTTTTATGGATTCAGTTAGAGCATTACACCCATTCTAAATAACGACAACAACTAAGTAATAAAAAGTACCTTTTAAGTTGCCAATATTAATAAAACTGCGCAGCTGCGTACATTGTTTTGTCGCTTCATTATCCTAGCCTGTAAAAACTCGACTGTCGGTAAAAACTCGACTGTATAGATAATAATACTGTGACCTGACACCGTGACCCGACGCTCGCGCACGCTTATGCTGCTAATAATAATAATCTAGTTAATGTCAATTGCTCGCGGGCACAGTATAGTTATCACATACAGTATTCCATCTTCATACAAACGGATGAATCGCGAGCTATGCCTACGTGACTCGATATTAATATGCGTTCCGTGTGCAGACAGCCGCGACTGTGCCGCAGTGACGAACGGACGGTGTATTTTTTTTAACAATAACCACGCAATTTTTTCACTAAAAATAAGATCAAGTACATATTTATAATGACGAGTAGGATATATTGTGCTGTTTTTGGTTGTATGAATTCGTCAATAACGCATCCAGAGATAACTTTTTTTAAATTACCTGGAAACTCTGAAAGGTAAGACTATAAAATAATTTTACTTACTAGTAGGTAGGTACATAATGTGTGTTTTTTAATGGATAAGTATTTCTTTTTAACTCCCGAAAATAAATGTCTGAATTAATAAATAAAGTAAATAGATTAAAGGAAAGTGATTGACACGAGTGAAATAGGTAGTTATAGGCGGTTGATGAATCATGATACGGTAGGTACGCTTGTGTTAAAACCTCGGGGCATGTGTGTTTTGTTTTGTTAGTTTGTATAAGTAATGACGTGGTATTTTATTATTAATAATAGTTGTTTATTGTACTGCGTGTATGAATAATACTAGAAAAAATCGGTCAAGCGCGAGTTAAACTCGCGTGGAAAGGGTTCCGTACGATGAATATTTCTCGGTATTAATACCAACAACAATAGCTAATAACCTAATTCATACAGACGTTAATAAGCTGAGATAAAAAGTTATTAAAATTACTCGTCAGCTGTTTCTTGCATTTTAGTTGAGTAGGTAGGTGTTGAAGTTTGTAAGGATTAGAGTTTTGTAACGCGGCACTAAGGCGTCAGCAGCTTTGTTTTCTCTATAAAAGGATTTTATTTGAACGCTATTGCGTATAGTCTGTTATTTTTGTCTGACTTTTGTCTTCTGCTGCACCAGTAATTTTGTTGTATTTTTAACTTATTTTATTCATATCTTACGATATTGAGGAGGTAAGAATATGATAACGTTTAGATAATCCATGACTCCTACTTATTAGTTATGGTCAACAAAAGTCTACACGTGCAAGCATCCCAATAAGTAAACAAAATAAAGAATTTCTTAGAAAGTTCGGTATGCATTATACCGACAGTCGAGTTTTTTACAGGCTACGATAATAAAGCGACAAAACAATGTACGCAGCTGCGCAGTTGTATTAATTTTGGTAACTTAAAAGGTACTTTTTATTACTTAGTTGGTGTCGTTGTTTAGAGTGGGTGTAATGCCCTAACTGAATCCATAAAAAAGTATTTTATAATCACAAAACTAAATGGAATCACAAAGTAGGCAAATGTAATTAAAATGCTGGAGGCGGGCCCTATCGCCTGTTTACGTACCGCGCGGCTGTAGGCATTTATTTCTAAAATACGGCCGAGTCACAATACCGTATACCGTGGTATCGCGCGTATAGCGCGTATAGCGCGCGTGGTATAGCGCTCAAAATAGTCACCTTCACAACCAACGGCGGGGTGTAGGTAAATTTAAAATTATCGATCGCTACGGCCCGGCCACGACTTAAGAGTCATTGAACTGACGTTCGCGCCCGCATGTATTACGTAATCTTTGCGTAGAGTTATAAGCATTCAAGACGGAAATTAAATTAATACTTATTTTTGTATGAAAATAAAATCTAATAAATTATCAAAAGTCGTAGAACAAAAGTAGTAGCTTAGGTACTTAGGTATCTAGCCCTGTGAGGTTGTTGGTGTTTTAAAAATAACCCTGTATATCGTTTTCGTTGTTATTATCTATTTTGATTATTCACGGGAAATAATTTTTATCGATATTATATCAAAGGATCGAGCTACTGATTAAAAAAACAAAAGGACTTCAAGTTCAGGGGCTAGTGCTGATGTTAATTACCATTTTATAAAAACAACTACAACTTCTGTATGGCTGCTAAATTTTCTTCAAACTAGATAATAAATAAAATTATCAAGAAAGAATCATCAAAAATCGGTACATAAATGCTGAATATTTAACCTTTCAACCCTGATTTACCACTTTAAGGGATGAAATTTCTTCTTACAAATTATATAGGATCAACTTTGTGCTTTATAGCACTCCATCTTTTTGCGGCAGAAAATAAAGGCAGCGTAATAAATACGACTATTTTTTTAAATAAATGACGCGGCCTCGTAAACAAGTATTTTTTCTGTTAAATCCCCGTCTGTGTAATGCTATAATTTTTTACACTTTTTTAACAGTGTTATTGGAACGAAGTTCCTTACGGCAGGCTTGGAGGGGATAGGGATTTCGCTGCGTGACCGAACTGAAAAAAATGTGATAGTAAAACCGTAAGAAAAATGGTGTGTGTCGTGGGACACCAGGTAGGAACGAAGTTCCTTCGGCTAATGTAGAATCGACACAAATTGCAAAAAATTCAAATTATCAACTAAAATAACAAAATATGTCTCTTTATTTTTGTTTGACAACATAAAATTACATAGAAATAGAATAGAAAAATAGAAATAAAAAAAAGACGTGTGGCACTCGGAGACTGCCGCGGTAAAGCTATTGTATAGCATTTTTTATCAACTTATGTAATTATAAATAATAACGAGCTAGCGTAATCTTTTAAAAATCGAAGGAGTATTTTTATATACTTCAACTATAACTGGCTGAATGAATTTCATTTTAAAAAAGGAACTAACGCTGGCTGGTTATGCGACTGTCGCACCTGCGCACGTCTCATTTAACGCTTTTATTCCACGCATTTTTTCCACGCATTTTTCTTACGGTTTTACTATCACATTTTTTTCAGTTCAGTTACGCAGCGAAATCCCTATCCCCTCCAAGCCTGCCGTAAGGAACTTCGTTCCAAAAAAGCAAAAAACAAACTCGCAGATTGAGAACCTCTTCCTTTCTTGAAGTCGATTAAAAAATATAATTTAAAGAAAAATTGGTGAAAAGTTCCTTCGGCTAATGTAGAATCTACACAAATTGCAAAAAAAGTCGTGCTCAATTTTATGTAGGTTTTCTTGATTTTTCTCTTAAATTTTGCTGATTAGTTTTTATTTAAGTACAAGAAAGTATTTAGGAAATTCAGTATTTTAGGAAATAATAAATTACTTTTATGTTGTCAAACAAAAATAAAGAGACATATTTTGTTATTTTAGTTGATAATTTGAATTTTTTGCAATTTGTGTCGATTCTACATTAGCCGAAGGAACTTCGTTCCTACCTGGTGTCCCACGACACACACCAATTTTTTTTATTTTTAGATACGATTTTACGAGTGGTAGAGCCACACTGTAGACAGTTTAGTCTACAGCATCAATGGGCCGGCTCGACCGGGTCGTTACCACTGTCTCACAGAAAACCGACGTAAAGTAGCGGCTTGCTGCTGCGTTTCGTACGGTGAGTGAGATATCCAGAGGCCCAAATCCCCGTCCCCTTCCCAATCTCTCATTATCCCTTTCCTTTAAGATGGGCAACGCACCCATGATTCTTCTGGTATTGTGGGCGTGCATGGGCGGTGGAGATCACTTACCATCAGGTGAGCCACTTGCTCGTTTGCCGACCTATGCCACAAAAAAAAAGATATACAAATGGTACTTAATGTGGTTCTTCTTCTTTTTATTTATGGCTTTCGCAGTATTATGCATTTAGCCAGTGTCAAGTATAAATTATTCTCAAGTTATTTTACAAGAACGATGAAACACGGGTGCGGTCGATTTCAAGGTCTTGTCGGAGTTTTGGTGTTAACTCCTTTCAGTACGATGCTTAATTCACTTATTTCAATGTTTCAATACACTGTTCATCACCGTCAATGTTTATTGAACAAATCCACACCACTTTTATACAACAAACACAACTCTAAACTAGTTTATGAAATAAATTAAAATAAGCCATGAACTGCACTGTCAGAATTCCCGCCAAAACTCTACTTAATGTGGTTGTTAACGGCGTCGATTTATGGCTTTCGCAGTATTATGCATTTAGCCAGTGTCAAGTATAATTTATTCTCAAGTTATTTTTACAAGAACGATGAAAAACGGGTGCGGTCGATTTCAAGATCTTGTCGAAGTTTTGGTGTTAACTCCTTTCAGTACGATGCTTAATTCACTTATTTCAATGTTTCCATACACTGTTCATCACCGTCAATGTTTATTGAACAAATCCACACCACTTTTATACAACAAACACAACTCTAAACAAGTTTATGAAATAAATTAAAATAAGCGATGAACTGCACTGTCAGAATTCCCGCCAAAACTCCGACGTTTAATGTTAATTGAAGAATGAAGTAAGCATTAGGGATGCTACTCGACTAGATTCTGGATCGATAATATCGATTATTTATACGAAAATTGATTTTATTCAATCTATATATATAAAAATGAATCGCTGTGCGTGTGTCTCGCCAAAACTCGAGACTGGCTGTACCAATTTGGCTATTTCTGATCTTGAAATATTTGTGAAAGTTCAGGGAAGGTTTACCCGGTGAGAAAAAATGAGTAACATAAATAATAAGTAAAGGAAAACAATAAAAACGACAACTTAATTTTCCAGTACAAACTGTTCCTGGGTATGAAACACTTGAAGTCTTTTTGATGTGAAACATCCATAAGCGAAGGTATAAACCGGATTGTCGGCGTTGCGAAGCTCGCCCTGATGACGGATCGCCACGCTATACTAGACTGGACAGGGACAGGACAGGACAGGGACAGGACAGGATAGGACAGAACAGGGACAGGACAGGGACAGGGACAGGGACAGGGACAGGGACAGGGACAGGGACAGGGACAGGGACAGGGACAGGGACAGGGACAGGGACAGGGACAGGGACAGGGACAGGGACAGGGACAGGGACAGGGACAGGGACAGGGACAGGGACAGGGACAGGGACAGGGACAGGGACAGGGACAGGGACAGGGACAGGGACAGGGACAGGGACAGGGACAGGGACAGGGACAGGGACAGGGACAGGGACAGGGACAGGGACAGGGACAGGGACAGGGACAGGGACAGGGACAGGGACAGGGACAGGGACAGGGACAGGGACAGGGACAGGGACAGGGACAGGGACAGGGACAGGGACAGGGACAGGGACAGGGACAGGGACAGGGACAGGGACAGGGACAGGGACAGGGACAGGGACAGGGACAGGGACAGGGACAGGGACAGGGACAGGGACAGGGACAGGGACAGGGACAGGGACAGGGACAGGGACAGGGACAGGGACAGGGACAGGGACAGGGACAGGGACAGGGACAGGGACAGGGACAGGGACAGGGACAGGGACAGGGACAGGGACAGGGACAGGGACAGGGACAGGGACAGGGACAGGGACAGGGACAGGGACAGGGACAGGGACAGGGACAGGGACAGGGACAGGGACAGGGACAGGGACAGGGACAGGGACAGGGACAGGGACAGGGACAGGGACAGGGACAGGGACAGGGACAGGGACAGGGACAGGGACAGGGACAGGGACAGGGACAGGGACAGGGACAGGGACAGGGACAGGGACAGGGACAGGGACAGGGACAGGGACAGGGACAGGGACAGGGACAGGGACAGGGACAGGGACAGGGACAGGGACAGGGACAGGGACAGGGACAGGGACAGGGACAGGGACAGGGACAGGGACAGGGACAGGGACAGGGACAGGGACAGTGGCAGGGGCAGGGGCAGGGGCAGGGGCAGGGGCAGGGACAGGGACAGGGACAGAGACAGGGACAGGGACAGGACAGGACAGGACAGGGCAGGGACAGGACAGGACAGGACAGGGACAGAACAGGATAGGACAGGACAGGACAGGGATATGGACAGGACAGGGACAGAACAGGATAGGACAGGACAGGACAGGGATATGGACAGGACAGGACAGGGACAGGGACAGGGACAGGACAGGGACAGGACAGGGACAGGGCAGGGACAGGACAGGACAGGACAAGACAGGACAAGACAGGACAGCACAGGGCAGGGACAGGACAGGACAGGACAGGACAGGACAGGACAGGACAGCACAGGACAGGACAGGACAGGACAGGACAGGACAGGACAGGACAGGGCAGGACAGGACTGTCCCACCGGGGGGAGGTGGAAGACGACCTGCCTTAGGTCGTTGAAGTCAATTAAATGTGCGACGGGCTACCTCACGTACAATGGTGCAGTACCTCACTTAATTGCATTTAATGTAAATGAAACATTTGTTTTAAGTTTTGACCACATTTTACACAAATATAATATGTAGGTGATACGAAGTTCACCGGGTCATCTAGTATCTTTATAATATTCAATGAAATACAGGGTTATTTTTAAAACACCAGCAACTTCGCAGGGGTAGATTCCTAAGGTTATAAGCTACTACTTTTGTTCTACGACTTTTGATAATTTGTTAGATTTTATTTTCATACAAAAATAAGTATTCATTTAATTTCCGTCTTGAACGTTACAACGCGCATCGCAGATTACGTAAACAAATACGCGAAGCGTGGGGAACCGGGCTAACTCCTTTGAAGGTCAACGCCCGAGCAGCTGAGCGGCGCGTTTGATGTCGCGCGCGCACGCCGCGCCGCGCCGCACTCTACGAAGAAAAACACGACACAACAAAAACTTGTAAAATCATTTTTTTTTTAAATATATTGAGTTATATCCAAACTCGTAGAACAAAAGTTGTTCCGTATGGGGTCAGCTATCTGGTCCTGCGAGGTTGCTGGTGTTTTAAAATTAACCCTGTATAATATTTTGCATTGGACTGCGATCTTTATTTATTTTTAAAATCATAAAAAAAAAACAAAATAAAAAAAATTATGGGTGCGTGTACTTATGTACGCGCGTGAGAAGTTATACTTCTTTGGCATCATTAAATAACCAATAATAAGTATTTAACATTAATAATTTAATAATATTTAGTGTTAATTATATTAAATAAAAGTATTTTAATTTATATCAACATATCCACTCGACATGATAGAAGTACATTCTACTCTCTTCGCGTTTATGCGAGCCTGGTACTTTTTACGGCAACATGTTCCGAATAAGAAAAAATCTAAAGAGTTTTTCTTTGTCCAAATCGTCATTTGTTTATTAATTACGGCTACTCGCCATGAAAAATGGACATTCTACTCTCTTCGCGTTTATGCGAACCTGGTACTTTTTTTACGGCACCATGTTCCAAATTATAAAATAAAAACCGCATCTATATATATATATATATATATATATATATATATATATTTATATTTATTTATTTATATTTATTTATTTATTTTTTTATTTCACTCTCATCATTTTTTCATAACGCGCCTAACTTCATACTGCTCTCATAATTTTTTCTTAACGCGCCTAACTTCATACTGTTAATTTTTTGTGTCACAGGTGCGCGCGCATCTTAAAATTTCACTCTCATCATTTTTTCATAACGCGCCTAAAGAAGTATAACTTCAAAAATTACGGGAAAAAAGCAGCGTCTTATGTCGCTGGGCTCGAATACAGGGCCTAGGAACCAGGAGGGGTTTGGGGGTTCAAAGTTCAAATCACCCCGAAATTATTATATTAAGATTTTTCCCCGATCAGTCTAGCTCCCCTTGTGTCACATTTTTTTTTCTAAATCGACTACCTTGAACTCCCCCCCCCCCTCCTGGTTGCAAGAGATGGACCCCCCTCACCCACCCCCTCACGAATCCTGGCTACGGCTATGACTGGATATGAGTACTTATTCATTTAATTGAAAACAATAGAGATTACACCAGCATGGACTAAATGAGTTATTTGAAAAGCGACCACATTTCGTGTTTCTTTTAAAAATAAATAATATAAAACATAATTAAACAAAGTAATTATAATGAATTAAAATTAAAAACAATCATTTTTTATACATGACTTGATCTTAATCAATTCAGTCATATCCAATTTAACGTATATATTTGAGACGCACCCACTGCTCGATTAATTATAATTAATCAATGTATGTACCGTTTTTGATGTATTAATATTATGATCCAATAATTAATTATTACTTATTAGATTATTGTTTTGTCGAACCGGTTACATCTCTATTGACAATTAGCCGTAAAGATGTCGGCAACTTTGACTTTAAGTCGTTACAATACTTTTAATTATTCGTTTGGAATATAACAGCTTGTCCGTTATATACACATATTTGCAAGTAATATAAAAAAATGTGTACATAATTATGGTGCAAGTCACATCTTTGTTGGTTCTGGGGCCGTTTTCGACAATGTCCTTTGACCACACCTTGCTGTAACTCGTTGTATATTACAGAGCCTGCATGTTGAAAAGGAAACAATATAAGCTTTTATTTTTAACCGACTTTATTAAAGAGCTAATAACCTTCTCAATTCGTCTGTATATACGAGCAAGTATTTGCCTGATGGTAAGATGGTGA
The DNA here is from genome assembly GCA_949126905.1 of Amorpha juglandis. NCBI lineage: Eukaryota > Metazoa > Arthropoda > Insecta > Lepidoptera > Sphingidae > Amorpha > Amorpha juglandis. The sequence goes on from OX421393.1 coordinate 5,750,135, forward strand.
GAGAGGATTTGCCGCTCCGGTTTTCGCGCTCACTGTATGATGCGGCGCGACAATGAGCTGACAAATTTATTTTGGATTTTTTTCTTGGCTTATATCGTAATGCCTCCTTACGTGCCTTTTTTTTAAGATTGTAGATCAACGGGTAATATTCTATACCTATACAAGGTTACTTTTAAAACACCAACAACCTCACAGGACTAGATAGCTAACCCCATAAGGAACAACTTTTGTTCCACGACTTTTGATAATTTGTTAGATTTTATTTTCATATAAAAATAAGTATTAATTTAATTTCCGGCTTGAATGTTTATAATTCTACGCGCATCGCAAAGATTACGTAAACAAACCCCTGCGAAGCGTGAGGAAGGGGGTGCAGCGCTAATGCCTTTGAACGTGACCCATTTATCTAGCCTCTAGTCGTCTGTCATTCAGTCATTATTTTTTTAATGTATTGAGTTATGTCCGAACTCGTAGAACAAAAGTTGTTCCTTATGAGGTCAGCTATCTAGTCCTGCGAGGTTGCTGGTGTTTTAAAAGTAACCCTGTATATGGATTTTGATACAGTGATATATTATGTTAATAATGTCTTGATTAGTGAGTTAGCGAGTGTCAAAATGTGACGTAGCTTAAATTTTTTACACATCCAAGTGACAATCGATATCCATGTGGTATTAATGTCACCTTGATACCTGTACTCAGCTGTACCCGTTCCTAACAGGCAGTGGGATGGACAACAAATTGATCCTATAAGAGTTAATTTTTGTTTCTATTTAGGTAGGAGTTCCTAAAAGAACATAGAGTGTGGAAGGGCGGCGCCACATCCTCGCCCCGTCCTCGCTCTCAGTCAACAAGAGTCTGCGTGGCTCGTGTCTCATGTCACTAAACTATTTGGTCACAATATAAGCGTTAAAGCATAAAATACAAAACAAATTATTTTTTTCAGATATTATAAACTACAACTTACGCGATAGAATAACCTTTTCCTGTGTTGTGGAAAATCCGGAAAATAATTATTTGAAAAACAAAATTGATTCAATCATTCAACTCATACATAATAGAGGTAAATATATCTTTTATCATGTGCATTACACAAGCTTCCATTTATATCTATACAAGGTGGTAGGTCCCTCGTATGCGAGAGGCCATCTGGGTTGGTACCACCACGCCGTCTATTTCTGCCGCCAAGCAACAGTGTATAAGCCCTGTTGTATTTCGGTTTGAAGGAGTATTGAAGCCAGTGAAATTACTGGGCATTATGAGACTTAACGTCTTATATCTCGGGATGACGAGCGCAGTTCAGTGCCATGCAGTGCTTTGTAATTCAAAGTTCTGTGTGGTGTTGCTTCTCTTTAGGAGCAGGCGTGGCGCTTACCATCAGGCGAGCGAACTACTCGTGTCGTCATTCTATTAAATTAAAAATAAATCTCTAAAGACGTAGGCAGAAATGGAACTAAATCACCCACGGTTCGCCGATTATTTCCGTCCCATAGTGTGATAGTTGGCGAGACGAAGCTATAGCCATATCCGGTACTAATTCTAATCTCGGGCAACCCATTTTAACAGCGTAAGTACCATGCCACTAGAGTTCATTAGACCACTATGGCGAACATCCTACTTGTCTAATAATCGTAGCCTATTAAATAAAGAGGAAATATTTGTTTGTTTGTAGGGGGTAATCTTTGCAACTACTGAACTGATTTTGAAAATTCTTATTAGGACATTGTGCTATTGTAAAAAATTCACCACGATGAATCTCGCCATCCATTGCAACACGGGATAATTATATTTTACTAGATGACCCGGTGAACTTCGTATCACCTACATATATTTGTGTAAGATGTGGTCAAAACTTAATACAAATGTTTCATTTACATTAAATGCAATTAAGTGAGGTACTGCACCATTGCACGTGAGGTAGCCCGTCGCACATTTAATTGACTTCAACGACCTAAGTCAGGTCGTCTTCCACCTCCCCCCGGCGGGGCAGTCCTGTCCCTGTCCCTGTCCTGTCCCTGTCCTGTCCCTGTCCTGTCCCTGTCCTGTCCCTGTCCTGTCCCTGTCCTGTCCCTGTCCTGTCCCTGTCCTGTCCCTGTCCTGTCCCTGTCCTGTCCCTGTCCTGTCCCTGTCCTGTCCCTGTCCTGTCCCTGTCCTGTCCCTGTCCTGTCCCTGTCCTGTCCCTGTCCTGTCCCTGTCCTGTCCCTGTCCTGTCCCTGTCCTGTCCCTGTCCTGTCCCTGTCCTGTCCCTGTCCTGTCCCTGTCCTGTCCCTGTCCTGTCCCTGTCCTGTCCCTGTCCTGTCCCTGTCCTGTCCCTGTCCTGTCCCTGTCCTGTCCCTGTCCTGTCCCTGTCCTGTCCCTGTCCTGTCCCTGTCCTGTCCCTGTCCTGTCCCTGTCCTGTCCCTGTCCTGTCCCTGTCCTGTCCCTGTCCTGTCCCTGTCCTGTCCCTGTCCTGTCCCTGTCCTGTCCCTGTCCTGTCCCTGTCCTGTCCCTGTCCTGTCCCTGTCCTGTCCCTGTCCTGTCCCTGTCCTGTCCCTGTCCTGTCCCTGTCCTGTCCCTGTCCTGTCCCTGTCCTGTCCCTGTCCTGTCCCTGTCCTGTCCCTGTCCTGTCCCTGTCCTGTCCCTGTCCTGTCCCTGTCCTGTCCCTGTCCTGTCCCTGTCCTGTCCCTGTCCTGTCCCTGTCCTGTCCCTGTCCTGTCCCTGTCCTGTCCCTGTCCTGTCCCTGTCCTGTCCCTGTCCTGTCCCTGTCCTGTCCCTGTCCTGTCCCTGTCCTGTCCCTGTCCTGTCCCTGTCCTGTCCCTGTCCTGTCCCTGTCCTGTCCCTGTCCTGTCCCTGTCCTGTCCCTGTCCTGTCCCTGTCCTGTCCCTGTCCTGTCCCTGTCCTGTCCCTGTCCTGTCCCTGTCCTGTCCCTGTCCTGTCCCTGTCCTGTCCCTGTCCTGTCCCTGTCCTGTCCCTGTCCTGTCCCTGTCCTGTCCCTGTCCTGTCCCTGTCCTGTCCCTGTCCTGTCCCTGTCCTGTCCCTGTCCTGTCCCTGTCCTGTCCCTGTCCTGTCCCTGTCCTGTCCCTGTCCTGTCCCTGTCCTGTCCCTGTCCTGTCCCTGTCCTGTCCCTGTCCTGTCCCTGTCCTGTCCCTGTCCTGTCCCTGTCCTGTCCCTGTCCTGTCCCTGTCCTGTCCCTGTCCTGTCCCTGTCCTGTCCCTGTCCTGTCCCTGTCCTGTCCCTGTCCTGTCCCTGTCCTGTCCCTGTCCTGTCCCTGTCCTGTCCCTGTCCTGTCCCTGTCCTGTCCCTGTCCTGTCCCTGTCCTGTCCCTGTCCTGTCCCTGTCCTGTCCCTGTCCTGTCCCTGTCCTGTCCCTGTCCTGTCCCTGTCCTGTCCCTGTCCTGTCCCTGTCCTGTCCCTGTCCTGTCCCTGTCCTGTCCCTGTCCTGTCCCTGTCCTGTCCCTGTCCTGTCCCTGTCCTGTCCCTGTCCTGTCCCTGTCCTGTCCCTGTCCTGTCCCTGTCCTGTCCCTGTCCTGTCCCTGTCCTGTCCCTGTCCTGTCCCTGTCCTGTCCCTGTCCTGTCCCTGTCCTGTCCCTGTCCTGTCCCTGTCCTGTCCCTGTCCTGTCCCTGTCCTGTCCCTGTCCTGTCCCTGTCCTGTCCCTGTCCTGTCCCTGTCCTGTCCCTGTCCTGTCCCTGTCCTGTCCCTGTCCTGTCCCTGTCCTGTCCCTGTCCTGTCCCTGTCCTGTCCCTGTCCTGTCCCTGTCCTGTCCCTGTCCTGTCCCTGTCCTGTCCCTGTCCTGTCCCTGTCCTGTCCCTGTCCTGTCCCTGTCCTGTCCCTGTCCTGTCCCTGTCCTGTCCCTGTCCTGTCCCTGTCCTGTCCCTGTCCTGTCCCTGTCCTGTCCCTGTCCTGTCCCTGTCCTGTCCCTGTCCTGTCCCTGTCCTGTCCCTGTCCTGTCCCTGTCCTGTCCCTGTCCTGTCCCTGTCCTGTCCCTGTCCTGTCCCTGTCCTGTCCCTGTCCTGTCCCTGTCCTGTCCCTGTCCTGTCCCTGTCCTGTCCCTGTCCTGTCCCTGTCCTGTCCCTGTCCTGTCCCTGTCCTGTCCCTGTCCTGTCCCTGTCCTGTCCCTGTCCTGTCCCTGTCCTGTCCCTGTCCTGTCCCTGTCCTGTCCCTGTCCTGTCCCTGTCCTGTCCCTGTCCTGTCCCTGTCCTGTCCCTGTCCTGTCCCTGTCCTGTCCCTGTCCTGTCCCTGTCCTGTCCCTGTCCTGTCCCTGTCCTGTCCCTGTCCTGTCCCTGTCCTGTCCCTGTCCTGTCCCTGTCCTGTCGAATCGATCGATCGAATAAAAAAAAGTCGGCCTTTTTGTTATTCGATCTATTGAAACTCGGTATTTTGAGATTCGTAATTATATACGTTAGGAATATTGAAATTTTGGAATTATAAAAATAGGATAAATGGTACATCGGAGTTGTTATATTCGGAATTTTGAATATTAGACCAGTGCCGATCCCTTTTGTTACAAAAATAAATTATAGTAGGATGAAACCCATTGGAAAAGGAAGAGAATACAACAAAAATGATATGAAAAATAAATTACGGGTATCTGAGGTCGGGAAGTGGGAAGGGTGGGTGGTCTTCAAAGGGGAAAAAACAGTTTATCTCAATCTCAACTTGGTTATTTGAATTTTTCACATACATTTTGAGGTTATGTGACAAAAGTGTGTATACAAAAGTTGTAGATCTTGTTATTACCTACAACTTTGCAATTTAACTTTTGCCATAGGACTTGTAGTTTTTCCGGAAATCGAGAAAAACTGTTTTTTACCCTAAACCCCCCCCCCTCCCTTCCCACTTCCCGACCTCAGATCGCCCGTAATTTATTATTCCTATCATTATTGTTGTATTCTCTTCCTTTTCCAATAGGTTTCATCCTATTAAAATTTTGTTTCTATTTTGACCATTTTCAAAGGCATCGGCACTGGTCTATATCGGTATTGTGATATTCGTATTTGTGACTGTCGGAATAAAGTTTGTCGTATTATTGTAGTGTACCCACCCACGACACAAGACTCGTATCTTACTGTGGGGTCAGGAGTATATGACTGTTGGGTGTATTTATTTATTTATTTTATTTAATTTGAGCGCACCGTTGTGTAGCACGCTGTATATTTACAAGTTAAAGCTGATGCCTCATGTTTCAGGTGGATCTAGCGTCACGCTACCAAAGGATGGTGTAAATAATATGTCTATTAATTACACTATAACAGCTGATGATATCGACAATGACTCTGAAGTATATTGTACTGGAGAGAAGTGGGATACAAATAAACATACATTTGTATTCTATGACAGTGCTTCCAAAAATCTGAGGATTAATGCAGGTTGGATAACCCTTCTCCTATTATAAATGTTCTGTATTCCGTAGAAGACTACCACGTAGCCAATCTTTTATAAATTAATGTTGCGGTAGTCTAACGCGGAATGGAACGACTGCCAAAACGGATGTCGACGGTTCGATCCCGGATCTCACACATCTCTCAAATAACGAACAAGGTGGTACAAGGTGGTAGGTCCCTCGCATGCGAGAGGCCGTCTGGGTTGGTACCACCGCTTTGTCAATTTCTGCCGCCAAGCAACAGTGTGTAAGCACTGTTGTTTTTCGGTTTGAAGGACATTGAAGCCAGTGAAATAACTGGGCATTATGAGACTTAACATCTTATGTCTCGGGGTGACGAGCGCAATTCAATGCCATGCAGTGCTTTGTAATTCAACGTTCTGCGCGGTGTTGCTTCTGTTTATAGGCAGGCGTGGCGCTTACCATCAGGCGAGCGCCTTGCTCGTCTCGTCATTCAATGAAATAATAATAATAAAAGAATGAAGCTATCTGTGGTATCACTGCCGTGGAAGTCTCGACATAGATAACGATCCAGTCGCAAAGTACCGATCGCTAAATGACAACGAACAAAATTCGTTGCCGTAACGATGTTTACGATAATTACAAGTCTGTACGACCGAGACACGGAGCAAAATCGTACATTGCGATGTTGTTACGCTAACGAAAAACTTATTCATAGTTCGATTGTTTTGTAGCAAAAGATATTCAGTGTCGAAATCTTCTTGAATTAAAAAGATTACATCCAAATCTATACTAATACTAGCCTTTGCTCGCGGCTCCGCCCGCGTGAACAGCATTTTCCCGAACAAAAGTAGTCTATAACGGTCGCCAGGGTCCCATCTGTCTCTGTAGATAAAGTCATCAAAATCGGTTCAGTGATTTAGTCGTGAAGGCGTAACAAACAAACTCACTTTCGCATTTACCTTCACTCCCTTTTTCATCCTTTATTAAATAAAATTTCCTAAATTCCTGAACCACGTATCTATTTAGTTTTACGTCAATAACAGATAGATTAATACGTTAAAAATACGTACGTTAATATTACGTTATACGTTACGTTAGATTAATTAGATATTAACTTTTATGCGTAAACTAAATGTAATGCTGTGTATATTGCAAGGACGTTTGCAACTGTAATTATTGTTATACATGGCATGCGTTTATTTTCATTGATTATTTATGTAATTATGTTGGTATTTACAATGTTGTTGCGACTTAATAAATAAATAAATAAATAACTGAAATACAAAATTTTGTTTATGTAACTTTCAAAATGACGGACTTTCATACATATTATCATCACCTATTTTGACCCCTTTGGGATGGAATATTCTAAACTCCTTTCTTAGTGGGTGCCTACATAACAAAATGAATATACAGTCCGAATTTCATTCTTGTAGCCTTGATAGTTTACGCTCGGCGATGATGAATCAGTCAGTCAGTCACGACATGTTATTTTATAAGTATCTATACTAATATTATAAAGCTGTAGAGTTTGATTGTTTGTTTGTTTGAACGCGCTAAACTTGTTAAGTAAGGACCCACCGCGCGGTTGGATGACGTATTGCAACACCTCGCCACCTACCAAGAATTCGTCACTTCCCATGGATGACAACAACACCTGCACTGAGTGGAACTCGGTAGCACCTGCGTCGCGTCATTGATGATTGCGAAACTAAAAGATATATTAGATACCGTAGCCCGGCTTCAAGCACTCTTTCGCTCTAACATTGACGGGGAGTCAACCCTTTAGCATGTAGTTTAATTGTAACTTTTAATTAATAAATTAGTTTGTAAGAAATTAAATCGTATTTTTTTGCATCTTCAACGACGGCCCAACGTAATTGGCGCAGTCGGTAGGATGCTCGCGATCGGTTACGCGTTATAAGAAGATTTCCGTTTTTCGTCTTCAACGTCGCCGGTCGTGTGGTTTTTACGCCGCGTCAAGAAGCATCCGAATCTACGTGTGGAGCCGCCCGAGAAGTATCCAAACCTTGATAACGCAAAAAAGGCGATTTAATGTGAGTACACTAGATCCTTAGTGGTTGCTCATTCCTAGCCGTAAGTTTTCCCAATTCAACTAATATGAATTACCAAGATTTTCAACTAATATGAAAATCTTTGGACCCCTAGGTTAGCTACAAATAGTAGATAGTTTAAGAAACCTTAGTGGTTATAGAATTACCAAGATTTTCAACTAATATGAAAAACTTTGGACCCCTAGGTTAGCTACAAATAGTAGATAGTTTAAGAAACTTAGTAGTTATAAAATACCAAGATTTTTTCATCGCGAAAAAACGTTGGACCCTAGATTAGTTACAATAAGTAGACAGAAACTTAGTGATAGTTTAAGAAACCTTATAAGTTAAAGTGTTAAGTTATAGTGTCATAGAGGAAGAAACCGATATGGCTGAGTTAGATATTATAATAAAATATCTATAATATATATCTATATATTATATAAATTACTTAGGTTAGTACCGCAGTTTATTGGAAATCCGAACGTACTTACACGTTTTTTAAAAAATCTGATCATATAGCAGTTTGTACGACAATTTTGTGGACAAGGAAGTAATGAGCTAGCCAGGTGCGCCATAATTAACGGTATATTCAATGAAGTAGTAGGCTCTGCTGCTCGCTTAATAAATTCTTATGGTATCTCTAGTGACTGGAATGGCATTCGTAACGCTTTAGTTAATAATCTCGCAGATCAGAGAGATAAGACCGCTCTTTACAACGATTTGGTTCTTTTAACTCAGGGCTCTAGCTCTGCTCAGGATTTTTACGAAAAGTTTCAAAATCTATTTAGTACCATCATAACTCAGTTCAGACTACTGTCGCCGCTAAGGGTGACTTATACCGAAAAATACAGGCATATGTGCGAGGATTAAACGATCCTTTAGGCTTTCGTATTCGGTGCATGCGCCCCGAAACCATCGAAAAGGCGTTAGAATTTGTTCACGAAGAGACAAACGCGATGTATTTGCAAAGTAGGAACAGTCGGTTGCCTGATAAGAAAGTGCCAACGCCTAATAATTTTATTAACGCTTATAAAGGACCGAGCGAACGCGAACATTATTCGATGCAGGCATTTTTGTTACCCGCGCCTAGGCCTTTTTAACTTTGACATGCCAAGCCCTTCTCGCCCCAATTCACATCACCCGCACCACAATTTAGGCAGATCCTTTACCAGCCTCGTCAATTAGGTCCTACACGCACGCAGCAAATATTCAAGGCAGTGCCAACAAATTATAATCCTCAGCAAAATAGATTTTCAATATCGCCGCGCCGTTCTCAACAGGTGAATCATGCGCGTCCAGTGAGTCGCGTAAGCAACTACGTCACGCGACCTTTGCCGCCTACATCACAGGTGCTTACTCCTAGCAATGTAATACGAAACTTGAACTTGAATGAACTTTAATGATTGCACTAATTCTAATTACGACGACAGTATTATCCTGAATATAATTACGAACCATACTTCGATGATTATTATGAGTACGCAGAATTTCAGCCAGTCGAATACTCCCTTCAGGAATATCCTTCAGAACAGCCTTCTGCTGAAACTGAAGATGTGACATGCAAGGAACAGGATTTTCAACGGGATCAGAAATCCGACACCTTAAAATAGAAATTAATTTGCAAACGCAACGCCAACTTTCTTTTATTCAAATTTCATCACCGCCGTTAAAGTTTTAATAGACACAGGTGCAAATCAGTCATTTTTAAGCCCTGTTGTAGTTGAAAAGTACTTTAGCAGTTTTCCACTAAATTATGACCCGTTTGAAGTATGTGCATGCTAAAACTAGATGTAACTATTCGATTACGTTGCCTAGTTTTAACAAATTCAGCGATAATAACGGTACGTCATTTTTCATCTACAAATTTCATAATTAGCTCGATGATCTGATAAGATAGGATACTTATATATAGGATTTCCGATAGGAACGGACTTGTTAGATAAATGAGAAGCAGTAATTGATTATAAAAATAAGATTCTCAGAACTAAAACCGCATCGAATCCGATCCAAGTGTATGATTCACATAACGCGAACTTATATGAGGACATTATACCGGCAAATTCATAGAAACTGGATAGAATTCTAATTAACACTCATGATAGAGAATCGTTCATACCGAGACAAAACTTTTCTAACTGTACGATAGAAGAGTGTTTAACTAGCATGTCAGATAGGAGAGGCATAGTTCAGATCACCAAACCTAGCCGAAGTGACATCATATTCTCGATGGACAGACCGATTTCCGCCGAGATGTATAACTTCGAGACCGTACCTCACAAAAAAAACAGCATCAACGCGTTAAAGAAGTACTCTCACGCCTTCGAACAAACCACCATAATGAGGAAGAACGTACTGATTCAGAATTGCTTTGCGCGCAGTTCGCGGACGTATTTTACTTAGACGGTGAACCCCTAACTTTCACAAATAAAATTAACACGTTCACTGCGGCGGCGCTAGATTAAAACTTACTTCCAGTGCTGTACGAGTCACATACTTCCCGTATCAAGAATGCCTGATATGCGATACGACGTCTATTTTCTCGTACGTAGTCCTGACCTGAACCCTCCACAGAGACATGGAAAGGCCATTTTTGCTTGTACGAATACTTGAAAAAATCACCTCCGCACGGAGTGGAAAACTAGGATAACTAGCTGCCGCACAGAGCAGAACTCAATTACAACCAAATACTTCCCGTAACGCAGTGAACGTGTTAAGCATTCAATCAAAACCACTGACGAAATTCCAGTTTACACCAAAAGTTACAGATATCCATATATTCATAGATAAGAGGTTCAGGAACAGATTGGTAAAATGTTAGAACAAGGTATAATTAGGTCTTCAAATTCCGCATGGAGTTCCCATACATAGGTAACTGCCACTATTCCTAGTCTATTTAGATGACATATATAGTGTTCAGGACATCCCTTCAGGAGCACATAGTTAACCTCCAAAAAGTGTTCGAAAAACTACGCGAGTCTAATTTTAAAATTCAGATGGATAAATCAGATTTCTTTGATATTAGAGACAGCTTATCTTGGACACATTATAAGTAAAGACAGGAATTTTAATCAATTCTAAGGTTGAAGTTCTATTAACCTATATATATACCTAATATGAGGATTGGGCAATTATACACGAGTATTGAGTAGCATGGTTTATTCGCGACTCCTTATACTTAACTACTTTACATGTGTGTCCCTACGCTTAGTTTAAATGTACTCTATAATACCAGTTACTCAAAGGACCTTCAAAAATTCGGCAATGAAGTTAATCTTAGTTAAAAATGAAATTGAGAACGTCAAAGATTATTTAAAGCAATCATTGAAAATTACCACGAGGGCAAGGCCAACCATAGAGGCATTAATGAATGTTATCTCACTCTTTCACATAGGTATTATTGGCCGAAAATGAAAGATTATGTCACAAAATACATCAATGAATGCTGTATATGCGGACAGGCTAGATACGACCGTAATCCAGTTAGACCAAGACTTCAAATTGTACCACCTTCAACGAAGCCTTTTGAAGTCGTGCCCTTAGATTTATTTAATGTAGAGACTCAAAAGTACCTAACCATAATCGATGCTTTCTCGAAGTACGCTCAAGCGTATCCACTGAGAAATGTTCCAGCCGTTAGTGTAGTTCAGGCTTTATTAAAGTTCTCATCGCATCACGGTATGGCTCTCAGATACGTCACCGATAATGGCCCAGAACTTACAAACGATCTTTTCCTAGACTTCACTAGATTGCATAAAATTATCATTTTAAAATTATCACAGAACATGCCCCAATACACAGGGAAATGGAATGGTAGAACGTCTACATTCTACTCTGTTGGAGCATTTACGTATTTTAAAACTCGAACATCGAAAAGAATCAGTTTCTAATCTTATGACGTACGCCATATTAACCTACAATAGTTCGATACATAGATTTACTAAATGTCGACCGATCGACATGATAACTGGCCATCTAGATCCTAGAGATCCCTTAGACATAAACATAACTGAGCATTTGCTATAAGGATATATGCAGGAACATCGTAAGTGCATGTCGATGGTCTACGAATTAATTAACGTAAGTTCACTCCATAATCGCACAATGATAACCGAGAACATTAATAAAGATCGCGAACCCGAGCAGACTTATACACCCGAACAACAAATCTTTATATCAAACCCTTTGGCTCATAGGCAAAAGATTGCTGCACGTTAGAGTTTTTACAAGATCTACCAATTCACATTTATACTAAGAAAAACACGGACTTGTGCCCAAGTCTCGTCTAAAACAGGTACCTAAAAGTGCTCGTTCTGGCCCAAGCGGACAAGATAACACTTGAAAGTCTATAAGATGGACCTGGTATCCTTCCCTTCAACTTAGGACCCACTAGAGTTATCTCACACTACCACTCATTCGTCCGAACTATAAACTTAGATGATGCTCGTACTTAAGTGAATTATGTTAAAGAACAGTTGCTCGATCTCATACCGCAGTTAAATAATAAAACGTCATCATTATACGCCCCTCACATTAAATACTTAGAAATTAAATTAAGAAGAATTTCAGATCAATTAGCTACTTTTGAATCAAGGCGCGTAAAAAAGAGGTCTTATAGACGGTCTTGGATCTGTGATAAAAAGCATATCCGGGAATTTAGACTATACAGATACACTTAAATATGATAATGCCATTGCAGTTCTGAAACGAAATTAGAACAATCTAGCCAATAAATAACCAAATCAGCTTAAGCAAGCAGTGGGTTTCGGATAATTCAAACGTCATGAGTAATATCGTTGCGAATCAAAAAACAGTTAGAAGAAACTATCAACTCTATTTTACAGAGTGATGTTTAACACGAACCTGACATGACATTTTCATTTAGCCCAGCTACTTTTAAAGATATGTTAGGCAGATTAAGCATTTTATATAATAAGGATGTCATTTTAAACGTTAGCTTCAGAGAATATTTCGATATAATAAAACTAGGATATATAATCTTGGTAGTTCAATTTCCAATTGTCTTTCCCACTAACTACATCCTATACAAGTTATCCTTAGCTCCAAATCATGATAGTAAACTCCTGATACCTGCCTATCCATTTGTAGCAATCCACGAGAAAGGTCTATTGTACATAGAGACAGAATGTCCGAAGTACTACCACGATCACTTTTGCGAGGACAACTTAAGCCACCACTTTGGAGAACAATCAAATTGCATCCATCAGCTGATACTACAACAAAACATGCACGAGTCCTGCCGCTTCACTTCAGCAATCCTGTCTTCCGAAGCTATGGAACAATTGGACGACCGCCACTACGTGCTGAGCGTTCCCATCCCAACAAAAGTTCACTTAACCTGTTCTCAAGACCAATATGAAATGTTGCAAGGAAGTTATTTGGCCATCATTCCAAAGGATTCGCCCTACACGCCCCATCATTTTCTACGCACAACTATCACGATCAAGTTAAAGGACATATATTTAAATATCGCAGTTAGCAAGAACTCATACAAAGTACCTGCAAAGAAAATTTTGAAACTGAATACCATTGACCTGAGTCATCTACACTCGACTAACTCCAGGATAACAGTACAAGAATCAATGCCTTTGGAATCAACGAACGTGAACACTATCTATCATACTACCATACCTGTCTACGTGATACTCGGTGCATCAGTACTAATTATCCTAGCAGTATTCATGCGACGCCGCAAGTTACAAAGGAATGAGCTGAAGATTAATGACAACGAAACGCAAAATGGTCAAGAAGCCATGGATAGCAGCTCCGGAGATCCCTTGTCTCTATCCGCACTATTTTCGACAAAAGTCTACAAATAGATGCTGATCTTGCGGAGGGAGATGTTAAGTAAGGACCCACCGCGCGGTTGGATGACGTATTGCAACACCTCGCCACCTACCAAGAATTCGTCACTTCCCATGGATGACAACAACACCTGCACTGAGTGGAACTCGGTAGCACCTGCGTCGCGTCATTGATGATTGCGAAACTAAAAGATATATTAGATACCGTAGCCCGGCTTCAAGCACTCTTTCGCTCTAACATTGACGGGGAGTCAACCCTTTAGCATGTAGTTTAATTGTAACTTTTAATTAATAAATTAGTTTGTAAGAAATTAAATCGTATTTTTTTGCATCTTCAACGACGGCCCAACGTAATTAACTCAAAAATATGTATGAAAGAATTATTCCTATTTAAATGATCTAAAAAAATGACCGCAATAGTATATGTCTATATTTTAAGATTGACTCACTATAACCCCTTCTATGGTAATCAAATTTGGTTGGAATTAATGCATCATTGCCAATTATTTGCCAAAGAGCTTTTGAAGTGATAACTTCTTATGGGAGGGTGAACCGAAACGTTCCGTAACGCGAGCGGCCCATCGACCAGCCAGCGTTAGCCGACCTCCCTGGAACTTCGATAATTTCGAAGTGCCAGGTGGCGTCACACAGTGACCAGTCGGCTTGGACAGGACTTTGACCGGACTTTCACAGGACTTTGACAGGGCTCTGACCGGACTTTGACAGGGCTCTGACCGGACTTTGACAGGACTTTGACCGGACTTTGACAGGACTTTGACCGGACTTTGACTGGACTTTGACCGAACTTCGACCGGACTTTGACAGGACCTTGACCGGACTCTGACAGAACTTTGACAGGATTTTGACCGAACTTTGACCGGATTGGAGTGCAGTGCAGTGCGGTGCAGAACAATCCAATGAAGTGATAACTTCTTATGGGAGGGTGAACCGAAATGTGCCGTAACGCGAGCGGTCCATCGACCAGCCAGCGTTAGCCGACCTCCCTGGAACATCGATAATTTCGAAGTCCCAGGTGGCGTCACACAGTGACCAGTCGGCTTAGACCGGACTTTCAAAAGACTTTGACAGGACTTTAACCGGACTTCGACCGGGGTTTGACAGGACTTTGACAGGGATTTGACAGGTCTTTGACCGGACTTTGACCACACTTTGACCGGACTTTGACTGAACTTTGTCCGGACTGGAGCGAAGTGCAGAACAATCAAATGAAGTGATAACTTCTTATGGGAGGTAAACCGCTTCGTAACGTAACGCGTTACGGCGCCACTCTGTCTGGCTTCCCTTTCTCTCACGCATACGGTAGCAATAGGCAGGCTCCTCCGCTCTCACTTTAACCCACATTAGGTTAAGTTATGACGTCTGTCGAGCGTCCCGAGACGCACACTTTTTTTTTATAAACATAATATTAATACTTTTCCAAATAAATGTGTTGTTGATTAAGAGTATTTAATTGTAAACAATCCTACGAGGGTGTTGGTGTTTTAAAAATAACTCTGTATATACTACAGATTTGCTTTTTCGAAAAGATGATTCATACATACGTACACGTACCTATAACGCGTTGTGCAGCTTTTGTGTATCACGCGGTGTGTGTGTGTGTAGTTTGCACATCTCGCGGAGTTTATTTCCATCCCATGATGTGATGGGGGCAAGCCTATCTCCATACTCGGCACAATTCCAGTCTCCGGGGTTTTTTTAATAGCATAGGCCGGCAAACGAGCAAGTGGGTCACCTGATGGTGAGTGATCTCCACCGCCTATATACGCCCACCACCAGAAGAATCATGGGCGCGTTGCCAACCTTAAAGGAAAGGGATAAATAGGGATTGGGAAGGGGAGGGGACTTGGGCTTCCGGATATCTCACTCACCGTACGAAACGCAGCAGCAAGCCGATACTTTATGTCGATTTTCTGTGAAACAGTGGTAACGACCCGGTCGAGCCAGCCCATTCATGCTGTTGACAAAACTGTCTACAGCGTGGTTCTACCACTCAAACTTTTAATTTGTATTTTATGATAGAAAACCCTAACATAACTTTTAACCGTTTTGGGGATCGAACCCGAGCCCTCAGCACAGCAGTCATACCGTGTTAAGTAGATGTAGTTATGGCATGTAAATAAATAAAATAAAATAACACAATCGCGACGAGTGTGCTGTTTTCTGTTGAGAGGTTTCATTTTTTTTACATTTGTTATCAGACCTTAACCAAATTTATATGGGACCATATCGTAGCTAAACTCTATAGAAGTTATTTACAAACACAATAATTCCATAATTAACGGAGAAATCGTTGGACATACATAAAAAAGAAAAAAATGCGCTATATTGAGAGCCTCCTCCTATTTTGTAAGTCGGTTAATAAAATAACGGTTATTGTAGCTTTCAAATATAATGTTTTTATTCCATTGTTAAATACTCTATCCTACTAATATTATAAACGCGAGAATAAGTAAGTATGGACGGATGTATGTTTGTCACTCTTTCACTGAATGGATTTACACAAACTACTGAATGGATTTTAATGAAACTTTACAATAATATAGCTTACACATCAGAATAGGACATAGGCTACTTTTTATCCCGGAGGCAGATCACGCGGGCGGAGCCGCGAGCAAAAGCTAGTAGATTATAAAGCTGAAGAGTTTGTTTGTTTGTTTGTTTGTTTGAACGCGCTAATCTCAGGAACTACTGGTTCGAATTGAAAAAATATTTTTGTGTTGGATAGTCCATTTATCGAGGAAGGCTTTAGGCTATATAACATTACGCTGCGACCATTAGGAGCGAAGTATCAATGTAAAATGTTGCAAAAACGGGGAAAATTATTCATATTTGAAGGCATCGACTTATAAAAAAAGGGGGACACCACGTCCCATACATCGAAAGTGAAGTGACCCATAGTGTGCCAGAATGCTGTACGTATACGGTCCTCACGCACACACTCTCATCATAGTGCACCAGTTTCCGCCATTACGCGACACGACCACCTTGGGTAACGTTCACTCCAACTTGGATTAAAAAAAATATAATAATGCCGACATGTGTCATAAAACATTGTAAAAACAGTTCCACATCGAAAAAGAAATACCTATCAAGGAATTACTTATCACAGGTAACATATGAATTTATATTTATTTTATTTATTTATTTTACACTTTATATACAAACTGTATAAAGGCGGACTTAATGCCAAAGGCATTCTCTCCCAGTCAACCTTAGGGTAGTGCAGAGATGAACAAAGTAGGTGCAAAAAAGAAGAATACATATTGTAGAAGTATTAAAACATTAAAATACCATAAATAAAAAAAAATACAATAATACTAAATATAATAAAATATACTTAAATACAATATAATACATATATTACATAATATATAAAACAAATTAATGTGATTCTGCCACTCCGTCCAACAATAGTTGACGAACTCGTATTTTGAAAGCTACTCGTGTAGTGCACAACCTGATTTCGAGTGGGAGTGCGTTCCAGAGAAGTATAGATTGTATAGCGAAAGAAGAGTGGGTAAAGTCAGAGGTATGAGGGGGACATTTAAGGAGAAGATTACTAGAAGAGCGAAGATTCCTGTCATGGCTATCAGAAAGGTAAGTAAAGTGACAAGACAGATAAGAAGGCGGGGAGGGGGATGTAAGTAGCGAGAAGAGAGTTGTGAGTGCTCGCAAAGATCGTCGTTGGCGAATAGGTAGCCATTTTAACTGCGCGCGATAGAAAGAAACATGGTCATATTTACGAAGATTATAAATAAATCGAATGCAGTTATTGAGAAGACGGTCAAGTTTGTTAAGATGATCTGCATTCAGATCAAAATAGCACACATCACCATAATCGATTACCGGAAGAATAAGGGATTGCACAAGCAAAGTCTTCGTCTTAGAAGGGAGCAAGTTTTTTAGGCGATATAGAGCACGAAGAGTACCGGTGACCTTCTGGCTAACAGAGTTTATCTGGGATCGCCAGCTCAGGGTGGAGTCGATATGTAGTCCAAGATCCTTGACACTGGGACACCAAGGGATGACAGATCCATTAAAAGTGACAGATGGAATCTTAGTGATATCTAGTCTGCTCATCATCCTTGGGCTACCCACAATTATTGCCTGACATTTAGACGGGTTCACAGACAGACCGAAACTATCAGACCAATTCTTAATATGATCAAGATCTCTGCTCACCCTGTCTACAGCTTCGACCACATCATCGACGCCAGCCTGAGAATAAATCTGCAGATCATCGGCATATAGATGATACGCACACTGAAGATTACAAGTTATGAGGTTAATAAAAATAGAAAATAACAACGGAGAAAGAATGCCGCCTTGAGGGACACCAGAGTCAGTATGGCACCAATTTGATGATGACTCATTGAGCCGCACCGACTGCTGGCGTCCCTGAAGATAAGATGAGAACCATTCCAGTGCCGTAGGAGAGATCAAGAGATGGGAGAGGATAGCAAGGAGGATATCGTGACTGACGGTACTGAAGGCGTTTGAGAAATCAACCAAAGCCAACACAGTGACTTTGGTGTCTTCCATACCCGCCCTAATATCGCCAGACACTTTGAGGAGTGCGGACACAGTACTATGACCAGGCCTGAATCCAGACTGCAAGGGGCACAATATGTTGTTGAGGTGCACGAACGTGGAAAGTTGCTTGTGGGCACAAGCCTCCAGCACTTTGGACAAAAAAGGAAGTATGGAGATGGGACGGAAATGGCTTACGACTGAGGGGTTTGGGGTTTTGGGAAGAGGGATAACATAGGCTTTTCGCCATAAGGACGGAAAAACATCAGTCGTAAGTGAAACATTAATTATGTGGGATATAGCAGGGAGAAGATGATCCAGGATTGGGATTATCATGCGACGGCTGATGTTGTCGCAGCCGGTTGCATTGGACTTAATGGAAAGGATTATCTTTTTGACCTCACCAGACGTATCAATCACTTTTCATCACTTTTCATTTTATAATCACTTTTATAATGTTTTTGCTAAAACTATTTACGTAATATTCGGAACATAAAACGTCAACTTCACGTGTATGTGTTGCCAGAAAATAAATGAGGTATTTTCCCCAAAGTGTGAGTATTCCGTTGTGATTAAGAACATTAGTTCAAGCATCGACTTATAAAAAAAGGAGGACGGAGCGCTACTAATATGGACAGTGATGCAGGTTCTTGATGTATGTGTGCGAAAGTTGAGGGATACCAGATAAATGAAAATATTCCCCATTTTTAACCAACTCCTAAAAGGTTTTATATTCGACCCGTGTGTATTGAATAAAGTATGTACATGGTAATTAAGTACTTAGTTCAAACAATTAATTGATTCGTGTAATTGTGGGGTAGGTATATGAAAAGATAAAAATTAAATTAAAATTATTTAATTTTTTATAAACATGCCTTTTACTTTGCACGGACCGTTCAGTAGCTTCTAATTTGGAAATATGGTGATCTCGAATGCTCAAATATTTTTCTAAAATACATTTAATTAGATTAATCCTATATTCGGTGCCTGCCAGAGTGTGTTTTAATTCCAAATTGAAAAAAAAAAATACTATTCGCTATAAAATGTCGTCACCATTCCGCATGACGAGAACCTCGTAAAAGCCAAAAAGATAAAACTACCAAATATTTAGATGTGGCACACGAGGTTACCGAGATGTGGGATGTTGACTCAACAATAATTGTACCGATAGTCGTCTCTGGGTTGATACCGAAGAGCCTCGACAAACATCTTCAGAGGCTCTCAATTGGTCTTTGGGTCAAAGTCCAGATACAGAAAGTGGTGTTATTGGACACAGCACGCATTGTGAGGAGGTTTCTCTTTCTTAGGTCCTAACCGCCGGTGGCTTGGGTCCTAGGCCTCGCCATTGGAGAGTAATATTTTTATATTTTTAAATGTTTTGTTTTTTGTTTGTAACTTTTATTTAAAAATGTAAAACATCCTTTTAAAATAAAGAGTACTGTACAAAAAAAAGTTCAAAACGCACTGATAAATAAATAGTATACGTAATATGTTAAATAATTTTATTCTAATATGTGTAATGTAATTATTATGATCCATGTTGGTTGAAATAAATGATATTATTATTATTATTATAAATAAAAAATGTCGGGGCTCGTGCCGCTGCCGCGCAACACAAATTTTACCGAATCCAAAAATACCTTTAGACATTAATGTTATTATTTACTTCTCACAGAGTTTCTAAAGAACAATTTTATGTTTTGGTTATCTTGATAATATGAAGCCGGTTAAGCTTCAAAAAAGAAGGTTCTCAATTCGGCGAATTTATTTTTTATTTATTTGTTTGTTCGAGGAGTTTAATATCTTTACTCCATATTCCGTTATCAGATTTTAACAAAATATATATGAAGTACCATAGCTAGGAAGGGAGAGGGGGGCACTCTACCCCGGTTGTCACCGGTTTTGGGAAATCGACCTGATATAACCCGAAATAATATTCAAAAATTGGGAAATCCTCTCCTCTATCCTCCTTTTTTGAAATCGGTTAAAATACATTAAATCATTTTAAAGCTTTCATTCTTAGGGTGACAGCCAAATCAAATCCACCCCGGGTGCCACCCGTGCTAGCTACGCCACTGTATATAGGAGACCGCTTAGTACTTAAACTTTATCGAACATCAACATATTTCAACAAAGCGGTCCATATTTGATGGGAAAATATATGTTCGTACATTAAAAATAAAATAAACGCTTAATTGACAACCTCCTCCTGGTTTAAAGTCGGTTAGTAATTTTTGAACTAATGTTCTTAATTACAACGGAATACTCACACTTTGGGGAAAATACCTCATTTATTTTCTGGCAACACATGCACGTGAAGTTGACGTTTATATTCCGAATATTACGTAAATAATTTTACCAAAAACATTATAAAAGTGATTATAAATTTATATGTTACCTGTGCTAAGTAATTCCTTGATATTTCTTTTTCGATGTCGAATTGTTTTTACAATGTTTTATGACACATGTCGGCATTATTATATTTTTTTAAATCCAAGTTGGAGTGAACGTTACACAAGGCGGTCGTGTCGCGTAATGGCGGAAACTGGCACACTATGATGAGAGTGTGTGCGTGAGACCCGTATACGTACAGCATTCTGGCACACTATGGGTCACTTCACTTTCGATGTATGGGACGTGGTGTCCCCCATAGTCTATGAGTTCAAGTAGTTCAGGAGGAGGTTGTCAATTAAGCGTATATTTTATTTTTAATGTATGAACATAAATTTTCCCATCAAATATGGACCGATTTTGTTGAAATATGTTGATGTTCGATAATGTTTAGGTACTATGCGATCTCCTATATACAGTAACGTAGCTAGCACGGGGTGGATTTGATTTGGCTGTCACCCTAAGAATAAAAGCTTTAAAATGATATTTTGAATGTATTTTAACCTCCGTGGCGCAGCGGGCGAGTAGCTGGCTGTGAAGCGAGAGGCCGCGGGTTCGATCCCCGCACCGAGACAAATGGACGTGTGATCCACATTTATTTGTTTCGGGGTCTGGGTGTTGTGAGACCGAAAGTCTCTCGTAGTTCCTGATACCCACGACACAAGACTCGTATCTTAATGTGGGGTCAGGACTATGTATGTGACTGTTGGGTGTATATTTATTTTAACTGATTTCAAAAAAGGAGGATAGAGGAGAAGATTTCCCAATTTTTGAATATTATTTCGGATTATATCAGGTCGAGTTCCCAAACCCGGTGACAACCGGGCTAGAGTGCCCCCCCTCTCCCTTCCTAGCAACGGTACTACATATATATATATATATATATGACTAGATTCCTAAGGTCATTTGCTACTACTTTTGTTCTACGACTTTTCATAATTTGTTAGATTTTATTCGCATACAAAAATAATTACGAATTTAATTTCCGTCTTGAATTTTACCTACGCGCAGATTACGTAACACACGCGGGCGCGCGCGTCAGTTCAATGACCAGCCGCGCCGTCTCGATCGATAATACCTACACGTAGACGTACGAACAAAATAACTACATAACAAAATCTTGTAAAATCATTTTTTTTCTTATGTATTGAGTTATGTCCAAACTCGTAGAACAAAAGTTGTTCCTTATGGGGTCAGCTATATGGCCCTGCGAGGTTGTCAGTGTTTTAAAAATAACCCTGTATATATACTAGCTTTCCGAAAAGGTTATAGTACCATAGACCACATTCATACGCTGCGGCAAGTTATACAAAAAACCGAGGAGTATAACTTGCCACTTTGCTTAGCGTTTGTGGACTATGAGAAAGCCTTTGATTCGATCGAGACCTGGGCAGTGCTGCAGGCTCTCCAGCGGTGCCACATCGACTATCGGTATATCGAAGTGTTGAGGTGCTTGTACAACAACGCCACCATGTCGGTCCGAGTACAAGAACAGAGTACGAAGGCTATTCCACTACAGAGAGGCGTGAGACAGGGAGATGTTATTTCTCCGAAACTGTTCACTGCCGCGCTGGAAGATGCCTTCAAGCTCTTGAACTGGAAAGGATTCGGCATCAACATAAATGGCGAGTACATGACTCACCTCCGCTTTGCCGACGATATCGTGGTCCTTGCGGAATCGCTGGAAGACCTGAGTACAATGCTCGAAGACCTCAACAGAGTTTCTCAACGGGTGGACCTCAGGATGAACATGGACAAGACGAAGGTCATGTCGAATGTCCATGTTGTGCCCACCCCGATTACTGTTGGAAGCTCATCTCTCGAAGTTGTCGACGAATATGTCTATCTAGGACAAGTAGTCCAACTAGGCAGGTCCAACTTCGAGAGAGAGGTCAATCGTCGAATCCAGCTCGGCTGGGCAGCGTTCGGGAAACTTGGCAAGGTCTTCTCGTCCAAAATACCTCAGTGCCTGAAGACCAAAGTCTTCGACCAATGTGTGTTACCAGTTATGACATACGGCACTGAGACGTGGCCTCTGAATATGGGCCGTATAAGACGGCTCACAGTCACTCAGCGAGCTATGGAGAGAGCTATGCTCGGTGTTTCTCTACGTGATCAAATCAGAAATGAGGAGATCCGTAGAAGAACGAAAGTCACCGACATATCCCAGCGGATTAGCAGGCTGAAGTGGCAGTGGACAGGCCACATAGCTCGCAGAACCGATAACCGATGGGGCAGAAAGGTTCTGGAATGGAGGCCGCGTGCTGGCAAGCGCAGCGTTGGACGTCCACCTACAAGGTGGACAGACGACCTGATAAAGGTCGCAGGATGTCGCTGGATGCAGGCCGCTTCCAACAGGTCGGTCTGGAAATCTTTGGGGGAGGCCTATGTTCAGCAGTGGACGTCTTGTGGCTGATGATGATGATGATGATATACTAGCTTCTCCTCGCGGCTCCGCATGCGTGATCTGCTTTTTCCGGAATAAAAAAGGTAGCCTATGTTTATTAGGGATAATGTAGGGTTCTAATGGTGGAAGAATTTTTCAAATCGGTCCAGTAGTTTTTAAGTTAATTCGTTACATACAAAAATACAAATATTTCTTCTTTATAAATTATTGTTTACAATGAAATACTCTTAATCAACAATACATTTATTTTGATAAAGAATAATATTATGTTAATAACGCTTTGGAATCAAACAATTTCATTACCATAGCAACAATTTGATTACCATAGCAACGGAAGCCTTCAAATATAAATAATTTTCCCCGATTTTGCAACATTTTTCACTGATGCGTCGCTCTTAATGGTTGCAGCGTAATGTTATATAGCCTAAAGCCTTCCTCGATAAATGGACTATCCAACACAAATAGATTGGTCTAAACGAATTCAGCGATCTGAATCCGAAAACATGGATTCGCCTGCGTCCGATACGAACAGCGATGACGTTAGCCGCGCTAATTACTGCGACTTAGTTTCCGAGGCATCGAGTTATTTAGCCAAAATTAATGAACTTGTTAACGATCAGGGCTCGCGAATGAACGTGGCAAATAAGTCAGCGGTAATGGATTTTACGCAGTGAATCACGTCAATTGTTTCACTGCTCGCATTAAAGTCGTCGTGTACCGAAACAAGGTTAGCCAACACGCAACGGGAATTAGATATCGCGAAGCGTAACTCATCCGTTAATTCATCCAACGAGAACAATAAGTTATCGTACGCGGACCAACTCAAGCTTCGTTTACCCAAACAAACACCGGTAATGCAATCCCGCGCTCCACTCCCGTGTATAGTAGCTTATCCGACTAGCGAACAAACAGCTGTTATCGCGTCATCGTCTGCTACCAAAGAGGCACTGTTTAAAGCCATAAAACCAAGTGACGACGGATTCCAGATTGTAGGCGTTAAAAAAACCGCGAAAGCTGGCGTCGTACTTCGCGTCGCGAATGAACGTCAAATAAAAAAATTGCAATCCGTTGAGGCAATAAAATCTGCCGGTTTACGTTTAGAAAAACCTAAGGGTCGTCGGCCGCGTTTACTAATTAAAGACGTGCCATCATCAATGGAAGATAGCGCTTTCCTAAATGCATTGTATCGGCAAAATATTAAGGACGAAATGCCTATTAAAGAAGACGATTTCATAAAATCAATTAAAATTGTTCGAAGGCGTAAATTAGATAACGGGCGTAAATGGATAGGTGTAGAATTAGATTCGGAAGTACGCAAACATCTAGTCGCAACAAAAGAAAAATTGTTCATCGATTGGGCAACTTGTCGATTTATAGATGATGTCGAGATAGTCCGATGCCTTAACTGCCAACAATTCGGACATGTGCATAAATTCTGCACAATTAAGACACCAACATGTGCCATCTGCGCCGAGGCACACGAGACTAGGGCTTGTCCTCATAAGGCAATCTCGGATTTTAAGCCGGTATGCGCGTCATGTAAGCGTTTTAAAAAACCCCACGATCATCGGTGCGGGTCTCAAGAGTGTCCTTCTTATAAACATAAGTTGGAACTTCTCATTCTCTCGACTCATTATTAATATTTTATAATGGATAATAGCCTTACAATCGGTCAGTTGAATCTCCATAATGATAGAATAGCGACGTCGGAATTAGAAATATTAACTCAGGATTATAAACTCGATATAGTACTCGTCCAAGAGCAATACCAACACGCGCGATTACGTAATAGGGTAGTGCAGCTAGATAATAGTTCACGAGCAGGTATTTATGTATCCGACTCAAGTTTTACTATCACATCAGTGCGTAATCTTATGACGTCACACTGTGCTGTCGCAGAAGTTTCAACACCGGTTTATAAAGTTTACATCGTGAGCTGTTATTTTCAATATTCGGACCCCGTGGGTCCCCACATACACCATCTCCGTCATGTATTGCGATCGCTTGTAGGTCAGAAAGTTATTATAGGTGCCGACGTCAATGCGTCGTCTATCCTTTGGTATGGCAAATATCGTTCCACTGATACCGAAAGACGTTGTGCCGTTGAAGACTTCATCGCAGAGATGAATCTAGTCATACACAATACCCCTGATGCACCACCTACGTATTGCAGCCCTACGGGCGAATCTTCTATTGACGTCACACTTTCTAGTGGAGACGTTCGCCTTGATAGGTGGCGCGTTCTTCCAGACGCGTCGTGTAGTGACCATCGCCTGATAGTGTACGAGTTCGTTCCTGGTTTGACGCAGGGTCCTCATTATAATAACTTTAACTTTAGATATAAGTCTAAAGGAGCTAATTGGGATCTATTTAGCTCTCTATTTGCTCATCATGCTGGGGACTTTACTCGCAACGACCTCTCCGCTGAAACGTGCGCCGAAATTATGACGGATACATTTACTTACTGTGCGGACATTGCTATCGGCCAGGGCGTAATCACTAGTACCCGTAGATGTGACTGGTGGAACAACTATCTAGTCTATCTTCGTCGGACGTTTCGTAGGGCACGTAGGACGTTTAACCGACTTAAAAAACGTGGTGTAACAGGAGAAGCGTTTACAGCTGCTTTTAATGCACTCAGGGTTGCCAGATCGCATTATAGGGCCGCGGTTAAAAAATCTAAAGGCGATTTATTACGTAAAATTGTAACACGGTTAGAAAAGGAGGGCCCGTGGTCTCCTCTATATCACGAGTTTAAAGCAAATAGGTCAATTAATTTGGCCTATGTACAAAATATAAAAATCAATGACACCTATACAACTGGTATTGAGGAGACAACGGAAGCTCTGCTCAACTCGTTGATACCCGATGATGCGGTAGCGCGTGATAACGAGTATCATAAACAAATACGGATGTGGGCTGCGGTACCACCGAATACTCCTTCCTCGGACTTACCATCTTTCGAGCAGTTTATTGATATTGTTAATTCATTGCCATTAAACAAAGCCTCCGGTGAGGATAAAATATCTAATAAATGATTAAAGAAGCGTGCAAATCAGCGGCTGAATCTATATTAATAGTCTTTAATCGATGTATTGCGGAAGGCATTTTTCCCCGAATTTGGCGTAGCGGTTTTATTCGGATAATACCCAAAAGCGGCGATAAGCCCCCCGAAGACCCAAAATCTTATCGACCAATAACATTGTTACCATCTTTAGGTAAAATGTTTGAACGTCTGATTGTACCTCGACTGGAGCCGGGCGGTCCAAAATTTCATGACAAACAGTTCGGTTTTTCTATAGGAAAATCTACTATAGACGCAGCAATATCAGTTAGAAGGACGGTTAGCAATTCGGTGCATAAATATGTTTTAGGGATCTTTCTGGATATCTCTGGTGCCTTCGATAATGCTTGGTGGCCAATGATACTACTCAAGTTAAAGATCCGAGGTTGCCCTAAAAATATATATTCACTTATATATTCATATTTTTCCTTAGGCATAACCAAGTTAAAACTTGGTCACCATGAAGTGTCGAAGGCACTGACGATGGGTTGTCCTCAAGGCTCTGTACTCGGACCGTATTTGTGGAATTTAGGCTTCGACGACTTTTTTGCTCTACCTCTTCCCCAAGGATGTACGTTAACGGGTTATGCCGACGACGGACTCTTACTTATACAGTCAAATAGTAGGTCGGGACTAGAAAGTTTAGCCAGCACGTGCTTAAGCTTGATTTCCACCTGGGGTGAGAGAAATCGTCTAGCGTTTGCCCCACAAAAAACATACCAATTACTTTTAAAGGGCATTCTAAAAACACCGCCGCGAATAAAATTTAACAACGTTTTCGTTAAAAGAAAAGAATCGGTTTGCTACCTTGGGCTAGTTTTAGAACGAAATTTTTCATTTTTGGAGCATATTAAAAACGTGGGCGAAAAGTCTAAACGAAACTTTTATGCCTTGACAAGGATATCGACTTCGACGTGGGGTCTATCATTTAGCACATTAAAAGTCATCTACGGAGCTACTTACTTGGGATGTATATGTTATGGATCACCTGTATGGGCTGATAGGGCTACTATCGGTGCCGTGCGAAGAAAAATGCTCCAAAGCCAACTCCTGGCGTTGATATTCTTGTGTAAGGCGTATAGAACAGTTAGTACCGAAGCTTTGCCTGTCCTTGCGGGTGTACTTCCAGTCGATCTGGAGGTACAGCGTCGCGCCGCTATGTATTACTCAACGAAAGAAAATATAGACAAAAGTTTTGTTACGTCGCGGGAGCTATTAAGAATCGATCGACTATTCAAATCGTGCTCCGAAAATTATAACGATCTACTAAACGAATGGCAATGGCGATGGGATAATTCTACTAAGGGACGGCATCTATATCAGTACTTTCCGTCGGTTCGCGATCGCCTAACAAAAACTTGGCTAGAAGTTGATCATTGTGTTTCCCAATTTCTCACGGGTCATGGCAACTTTAAGTTCAAACTGTTTTCATTTAGGTTGGTTGATTCGCCTGCGTGCCCATGCTCTACACTAAACTGTCGGTACGAACAATCCGCACATCATATTCTTTGGGAGTGTAGTCTCTGGCAACATGAGCGTAACATTATGTTAGACAGTATGCAAATAACATCTGGAGTTGTATACTATATGGATCTTGTGGAGACTAGAAAGAATTTCCGTGCTTTCCGGCGATTTTGCCATACCTATTATTGGAATCAAGTGTAACAGCTCGCGTGATAGGACCCACTTAAAGACATCCGTGGTGCTTTACATCTGGCTTCTCCAGTTGTAACTGTCTTTACACTTGAGGTTAATACCTCCTCAATTCATTATTTTGTCTCCCGCTTTGCTATGGAGGGAAGTGGACAATTAATATTTCCAACTCCTCCCTAACCTTCTATCTGATTAATTTCGTTGCGGGACAAAGACATTTAGGCATTCCCAGAGACTCGCCGAGCTTCACTGCTCGGTGTCAACAAAATGCGTGCCACTGTTGATCCTGGTTCACAGGAGTTACAGTGGCGGGTGTGTGGGCGGGATAGTCTCTATCCAACACAAAAATAATTTTTCAATTCGAACCAGTAGTTTATGAGATTAGCGCGTTCAAACAAACAAACAAACAATCAAACTCTACAGCTTTATAATATTAGTATAGATAATTTCTCTGGCTTGCTTACCAAAAAAAATGAACCTTCAATAAAAAGTGTACAATGTAATGAAATAAATGTACTTTTTTTTTTATATAAGCCCTATATATTATACTAGCTTTTGCTCGCGGCTCCGCCCGCGTGATCAAACAAACAAACAAACAATCAAACTCTACAGCTTTATAATATTAGTATAGATTTGGGTAGCTTAGCAACGGAAGCATTCAAATAATATTATTTGGGTAGCTTAGCAACGGAAGCCTTCAAATATGAATAATTTTCCCCGTTTTTGCAACATTTTTCACTGGTGCTTCGCTTCTAATGGTCGCAGCGTAATGTTATATAGCCTAAAGCCTTCCTCGATAAATGGACTATCCAACACAAAAAGAATTTTTCAATTCGAACCAGTAGTTCCTGAGATTAGCGCGTTCAAACAAACAAACAAACAAACAAACAATCAAACTCTACAGCTTTATTATATTAGTATAGATTCGTCCCACGGCTGGGCACGGACCTCCTCTACTGAATGAGAGGGATCAGGCCTTAGTCTACCACGCTGGCCTAATGCGGGTTGGCAGACTTCACATACCTTCGAAAAATCTTATCGAATTCTCAGGTATGCAGGTTTCCTCACGATGTTTTCTTCACTGTTAAAGCAAGCGATAATTAACAATTAATATACACGTAACTTAGAAAAGTCACTGGTGTATGCTCTTGGGGCTGGTTTCGAACCTGCGACTTTCGTCTCGACAGTCCATACCACTCCCTGCTGAGCTATCGCTGCTTCAATGTATACTACCTGCAAAAAATAGATTGCCTACCTATTTCTGGCCACTACTACCTGGTTGCCGTGTGCAAACAGGTAACTAAACTCATCTAGCTCCTAGCTTTTGCCGGTAGTATACATTGTAGGTTTTCATTGAAGGTTCATTTATTTGGTGAGCAATTCAGTGAAATAATATCTTTTTTTTTTGTTTTAAATTCGTAAAACATATCCTTGGCCATATTTTTTTTGGAAACCCTATTGGTATGTGTTCAGCAACACACTTTATACCCTAAGATATATTTTTCATTCGGTAAACAGATGGGTGAAGGTCGACGTTACCCGGGATCTTAGACCATTACGCAAAATCAGTAAGCTATAAAGTCGGCTCTACACTCGCGCGTGACGTCGCGCCGTGAATCCACGGCGTGAATAAACGCCGTGATCCGCGCGTGAACTGTGTCCCTCCACACTCGCAAAACTTCACAGTCTTATTCGCGACTATGATGGACGACGACGTGATTTCTGCTGCTATCTCCCTACGATGTCTTGCAGGCTACTGCGGCAAACTGCGAGTGTAGATGCGTTCGCGTTCGCGCGCCGCGAACCCTTTGTCGCGGGCCAAAAAACCGACACCGATCGGGGAACGGTGCGAAGCGCGAACGAGAAGGCGTGAACAACATCTACACTCGTGATTCGCAGTTGTCCCGGGCTTTCGCGGCCGTTCGCGGCGCGAGTGTAGAGCCGCCTTAAAGCAATTTCTGATGGTTTTCACTTATACTCAACAAACGTCGCATATGTCGCTAGCGTCGTATTAGATGACGCTATGGTTTACTGCATAACGTAATCATAAGTGGTCATCACGAATCGACAACAAATTGTAAAATTTGTGACAAAATTCGTATGATATCTACCGATAATAATTATTGATGGCTTCGACAGTAGAGACTACCAAATATCGTTTTAATCGAATAGTTAGTATATCAGTTGTAAAGCGATACTTATCTGTATCATAAACAACATTTTTGATTCTTCTATGTTTATGTTGAGACTTCGACGGTTGGTTTCAAATAGCGGCAGTATCTAAAGTTGTGAATCTGAGAAATTCCCGAAAAATTATTTTGTTGGTCGAGGAGACCCGTGCCCAGCATTAGGATAATTTGATGTAAATGTAAGAGGGAACTAACAACTAATTTGTTATTTGTAAATCTATACCTACTTATAAAATAACATGTCCTGACTGACTGACTGATTCATCATCGCCGAGCGCAAACTATCAAGGCTACAAGCATGAAATTCGGACTGTATATTCATTTTGTTATATAGGCACCGACTAAGAAAGGATTTTAGAAAATTTCACCCCAAAGAGGTCAAATTAGGGGATGATAATATGTATGAAAGTCCGTCTTTTTGAAAGTTACATAAACAAAATGTTGTATTTCGGTTATTGACGTAAAACAAATAAATACGTATTTCAGGAATGTCGGAAATTTTATTTAATAAGGGATGAAAAACGGGGTGAATGTAAATGCAAAAGTGAGTTTGTTTGTTACGATTTCACGCCTAAATCACTGAACCTATTTTGATGAATTTATCTACAGAGACAGATGGGACCCTGGAGACGGTTACAGGCTACTTTTATCCCGGACAATGCTGTTCACGCAGGCGGAGCCGCGAGCAAAAGCTAGTCTAAATATATAAAACTCAAAGGTGACTGACATAGTGATCTATCAACGCACAGCCCAAACCACTGGAGGGATCGGGCTGGAATTTGGCATGCAGGTAGATGTTATGACTTAGGCATCCGCTAAGAAAGGATTTTGATAAATTCTACCCCCAAGGGGATAAAATAGGGGATGAAAGTTTGTATGAAACTTTGTCAATTTTAAACGTTCACGCGGGCGAAGCCACGAGCAAAAGCTAGTTAATTTATAAAAATAAATATAATAATGATTTCTTACGTTTACGCGAATGTTACTCATTGAAATAAAACTAATTTAAACGGATTTTATCGCGGTTTTTTATTAATTTTGATCCCGACGTTTCGAAGACTTTTCAGCCTTCGTGGTCACGGGGAGGACTGAGGTGTAGGTTGTCCAAAAATGTTAATGTTACAGTATCTACCTTCAATTTACAATTGTAAAAATCTTCATGGTTTGGTCCGATCTACGCAGAAGGAGCTCACAGTGTCTTGAGGTCTGGCAATTGGTCTTTTGGGTTCCGATTTAATTAAATGTATAACCGGATCCCAGGCTTGTGCTAGCTTCCAACCATCTTCTCTATTGAAATTTGGATGTTTTTTAATTTCAATAGCCTCACGAATCATCCTAGGTAGGAATCGGTGTTCTTTAGCAAGGATTTGTGGTTTGTCGAATCTAAGATAATGATTGGAGCCTTCCTCAGAATGTTCAGCAACTGCAGACTTCGTAGAGCGTCGGTGTTTAACATCAGCTATGTGTTCTTTTACGCGGGTCCCTATGCTTCTTTTGGT
This sequence comes from Amorpha juglandis, assembly GCA_949126905.1. Classification (NCBI taxonomy): domain Eukaryota; kingdom Metazoa; phylum Arthropoda; class Insecta; order Lepidoptera; family Sphingidae; genus Amorpha; species Amorpha juglandis. Next base: position 5,781,088 of record OX421393.1, read on the forward strand.
TTGACCGATATAGGAGAGGCCACAGTCACAGTCGATTTTGTATACTCCCTGTTCCTGTAGAGGTATATGGCACTTGACAGGTGGTAAAAATTGACTAATATTCTTGGGCGGCTTGAAGTAAGTTTTAATTGAAGCACGCTTCAGTATGTAGCCAATCTTGTCTGTGACTCCTCTTACAAAAGGTAACACAACAGGTACACGTTCAACTGTGGCTGGTTTCACTCGGTTTCTGTGACGACGGCGTGGAATTTGGAGCTTGTTGTCTCGCAGTGCTTGCTTGACATGTTGCAGCTCGGCAGCCAGATGTTCCTCGTCACAGATTCCTTGTGCTCTCTGAAACAAAGATTTACCCACGGTAGCTAACTGTTTTGGATGGTGGTGAGATTGACCATTCAGGTATTTATCTGTATGGGTCATTTTCCTGTATACAGTATGGCCTAAAGACTGATCAGGATTACGAATAACTAAAACATCTAAGAAAGGAAGAGATTTATTTTGTTCTAACTCCACAGTGAATTGTATTTTATTGTTGATGGAGTTAAGATGATCTAAAAATGCAGATACTTTGTCAGATGGTAAAATTGTGAATGTATCATCTACGTACCGTTTGTAAAACCTGGGAGTGACGGGGGCTGTGCTTAGGGCTGTCTCCTCGAAGTCCTCCATGAAAATGTCGGCGACTACTGGAGACACAGGTGAGCCCATAGCTACTCCATCCACTTGTACATAAAATTGATGCATCCACAACATATAGCCAGATGTGAGGCAATGTTTGAGTAATTCTGCATATTCTATGGGCATGTTATTATCTGCTAACTTCTTAGATACAATTTCGATGCAGTCTTGTACGGGTAAGCTTGTGAATAGAGACTGGACATCAAAATCGGACCAAACCATGAAGATTTTTACAATTGTAAATTGAAGGTAGATACTGTAACATTAACATTTTTGGACAACCTACACCTCAGTCCTCCCCGTGACCACGAAGGCTGAAAAGTCTTCGAAACGTCGGGATCAAAATTAATAAAAAACCGCGATAAAATCCGTTTAAATTAGTTTTATTTCAATAAATATAATTTCAGGTGAAATTTCAAATTCAAAATTACGTGAGATTCACTACAGCAATACTTATACTGTTGATGATATTTGTGACGAAACAGGTGAGGTCGAGTTATGTTAATAATTATTTTGTAAATTACTTAACTTTTAAAAACCCTCGGCCGCGCCGCACCGCCTCATGAATTGTAATTAGCAGCAATATAGATATTATTTCATTTTGAAAGGAAGATAAAAGAAATAGTACTGTGATTTTATTTATGCGCTTCGGCAAAACTTGTATTTTTCGGAAATAAGGACGCGTGATTACGATAATCTAATATAACCTATAAACCTGTTCTAATGATCTTATTAGTACTTTTGTGATAGAAAAACCCCATAACACTTTGACCCGACCCGGGGATCGAGCCCGAGATCTCAGCACGCAACCGTACTGCGTACGCAATACAACTACACCCCTGAGGCAGGCGTGTTATTTCGTATACAACACACAATATTGCCGAAGCGTATATCTTAAATCATAGTACTTACTACACGATATGTTACGAATATATCGAAATGTTACGTCGACATTGTGGACAACACTATCGATAAGCGAAAAACCAGTGCCGATACCATGAAAATGTAACAATTTTGTTTGACAAGCTATATACAAGGTTATTTTTAAAACACTAACAACCTCGCAGGACTAGATTCCTGAGGTTATAAGCTACTACTTTTGTTCTACGACTTTTGATAATTTGTTAGATTTTATTTTCATTCAAAAATAAGTATTAATTTAATTTCCGTCTTGAATGTTACAACACTGCGCGTATCGCAGATTACTTAAACAAACCCGACCGACTGACCCGAAGCGTGGGGAACCGGGCTAGAGCCTTTGACCTTGACCGCCGAGCAGCTGACCGCCGCCTTTGATGTCGTGCGCGCACGCCGCGCCGAAGTCCCGCCGATCGATCTATTATTATTATTTTATTGTGCGTATTGTGCCTATAGGTACATACAGTGTAATTTTATTACCATGGCGTATCAATATTCCAATATTGAATACACAGAAATAGTGAGGTGCTTGTGTCGTCCATGTGTCGGAATTTATTATTTAAATACTGTATTTGTTTTTAATTGTTTAATGTAGCCAGTCCTAAGTCTGCTAAAGTATGAAGGTATTGTGGACTCAGTGTAGGTACATACTGGCTACAAACCCCGCGAGCAATTTAAATTAACTAGATTATTATTATTAGCAGCGCAAGCGGGCGCGAGCGTCGGGTCGTTCGTTTATGAATAAAACATAGAACTACGAAGAAAAACACTGCACAACAAAAACTTGTAAAATCATTTTTTTTTAAATGTATTGAGTTATGTGCAAACTCGTAGAACAAAAGTTGTTCCGTATGGGGTCAGCTATATGGTCCTGCGAGGTTGCTGGTGTTTTAAAATTAACCCTGTATACATTGCGCATTTACACTACTTGTATGTGCCTAATGCGGGTAGTTTTGTGTAGTCGCACACTTTCGTCGAAAAGTAATAGAAGAAAGTCTTACATGGTCGCCAAATGGCGGACCACCGATCCATTTTGTGCGGACCGAGAACACAGCAACTTGCACTACAGAGTACGTAATTTAATAAAAATGTATCCCGCATTATCTTTGTTGACGGCGTCAGTTCGAAAACGGTCGGGCGTGGTAACGAGCTAACAAGCGAGAAAGAGTTCGCGGATTGCGAAAGCGTTGATCGTCGCGGTGGGGAAGCGCGCGGTGCGTCGCTAGGGCGGGGGTAATCACGCGATCGCGCTGCTGGCCCAGCGTTGCCACTTTAGCGATTTTATCATAGATTTTGTGATGTTTTGGAGTACGACAGTGACTTTTTGAAAAAAAGTTATTGAAATTTATTTAGTTTTGAAAATTTTTAGTGATAGTTATCGATTCTCGAAAAATTTAGAAGTTAAAAGTTGAAGATAATAAAGAAAAACGAAACATTGTTTAAAAATCAAAAAAATCTAATTAAACTGATCCATCTCGGCCTTCTCTATATAGATATAGCTAAAAAAAAACAACATCAAATACCAGAACAAGTATTAGATGTTGTTTTGTTTTTAGCTATTCGATATTATTTTTGTTAATTATTTTCGCAATTACATTGTTTTGTAATACCTATTGTGTAATTTCCTTATAAACTATTTAGTGATTTCTAGTGATTTTTTAGTTACAAATATCCCGAAATCTAGGGAGTTTTGAGACCAAATCTAGTGATTTTTTTTCTGCAAGGTAAGGCATCACTGTGCTGGCCGCCGGGGGCTCAGTGTTCTGTTTTAATTTTGAGTGACGGACGCGCCGCGACGAACCACGTGCTTGAAATAATATTATGTTTGCTTGTTTACTTTACGAGTTTTAGTACCTACCTGTTTACATTACATTTGTTTAATAAATATTTTTTTCTATAAAATGTTGAGCGGTCCGCGATGGTCATTACATTTCTTAAAACGGACCCCGAGCGTAACTAATTGGTGACCCCTGGTCTAATGGATATTTCCGAATAGGGTAAATCTGAAAATCCTGATCTGAATGGATCCGAATCTGGATCTGAGTCCTAGATTATTTTAATATCGTCGATATTTTTTATGGCTTTGACTAGCAAACCAGTAAGTGGGTCACCTGATGGTAAGTGATCTCCACTGCCTATGTAAGCCCACAATACCAGAAACAACATGGGGGGCGTCTTGCCGACCTTAAACGGGAAAATTTGGACCTCCGGATATCTCACTCACCGTACGAAATGCAGCAGCAAGCCGCTACTTTACGTCGGTTTTGATCGGTTCACGGTCGGTTGAGACAGTGGTAGCGACCCGGTCGAGCCGGCCCATTCATACTGAAAGAATTCACTGTTGAATTTAAAAATAATTATGAATGTTATAATGTGTGTTACAGATGATGCAGGAGACATAATTACAAAATATAAAATATTGAACGGCACATCCTATAATCAAGAAATAAAATCAGAAAATATAACATTGACACCCGCTGATTCAGGTGCCGAAGTATTTTGTGAAATTATCCGATACCGCGGTCTATCATTTAATATCCATCACTACGGAACTGAGGAGTACACCCGGGATATTCACCACAAGACTATTTATGTATACACGCCGGGGTTAACAACTGAAAGTAAGTATGCTATACTTATATCATGGCTAAGTGAAATTCACAAACTCACAAACATTCAATATTCACATTTATATGAAGTAGGTTTAGTAGAATTGACGTTTTTTTGAAGTCCAAACTTCTTTTACCGTGGTACGCATATTTTTTTCATGTATTTAGTTAGTGCAGTACAATACAGTATAGTGCAGTGCAGTACAGTGTAGTACAGTGTAGTATAGTACAGTACAGTGCAGTGGGAGGCAGTACAGTGCAGTGCAGTGCAGTGGAGTGCAGTACAGTGCAGTGCAGTACAGGACCGTAGAGTACAGTGCAGTGCAGTGCAGCGGATTGCAGTATAATGCAGTGCAGTACAGTATAGGACAGTAGAGTACAGTGCAGTACAGTGCAGCGCAGTGCGGTAGGGTACAGTTCAGTACAGTACAGTGCAGTGCAGTGTCGTGCAGTGTAGTGCAGTACAGTAGAGTACAGTGCAGTGCAGTGTCGAGTTGCGTTGGGTTACTGAGTGAGTTGTTTTTTTAGCACGGCAAAGTGACTGCACTATACCTGATGGTAAGCGCAGTGCAGTCCAAAAGCCAGCGGCCACAGACAAAAATGTGTTTATCAGAATCAAGCCGGCCTGTATAAATGCTCCTTCGCACTGCGAAGAGGGAAGAAGCAAATCGAAGGGCCTGCGACAGGACAGGCGGATGACCGAGGCAGACACAGGGATACAAGGATGTACCGCTATACCCGACCCAACTGTCAAGTCAGGTCGCAAGCCCCTCGGGAGAACCGTATATACACTGACTGATCCTGGAACTGGAACGTGATCCACACAAGGTGTGTGAGCCACTATGGCTGGTTTTAACACTATGTGTATGGTGGTCGCTATCCGGGCGGATATGAATATCCTACCACCAGTAATTTGTTATCTTTTAAAGAACATTATGTTTTATTTTCTAAGGTCTTTATGTTTCTCTTCAACACACAAACACGCTCGCACGCACACACACACAGTGGATTAAAAAACAATCCATTCAACAAACAAAAAAAAATAGTAAATGTTTAATTTATTAATCGGTATGTACTCTAGGTATACTGATCACCTTTTGGCACCGTTTCTTCATACTCGGAATGAGGATGTCTATTCTGTCTTGTTAAGTTCCCACACTCTCTTTATTAATATGAGAAAAAAATTGCCCCTCTGTCGATACCTCTGAGGGTCGGACACATGCTCCTGGAACTGCCTGGTTAACCGCGCTTAGGAGAACATCTTTTCCGCAGAGCTCCGCACGGAAAAATTCATAAAAAATAATACACGTGCTCCAATATTCAAGTGTTTGGTGTTGTTTTATGCGCAACGATAAGGCCCACAAGGCCAAAGTGTTTGTGACATCCGGGCACAAAAGTTAAATGTACAAAGGGCGAAAAACCGGAAAAAGTCAAGTTAAGTGGAAAGTTTTTGGCCCATAACTCGGATCTGTGACCCCTATAAATTAGTATACGGCCTCCAAGGTATCATTGAGACCTATCCAACGGTACCTCACGTTCCGAGCTGTGAGTCATACTTTCATGGCTTAAGCCAGAAAAACAATAAACCACGTGGCACGTGCTTGGTGAAACAGACCATATAGCGAAAATCCAAGTATGCAGCGGGCCGCGTAGTACAAAAAGAAGTTTGGAGGCACTTTGTCACACTCGAAACCGTCAGACCAGACGGAGCTACGACGGAAAAACCGGATTTCTCGGAAAACCGGGACTTGTTTTTGGCCATAACTCCGCGAAACGATCAACGACACCGCAAATAAAAATTACCATTTTATAGCGCTTGCTGAGGCGCTTCTGGCGATACCTCATACGCCTGGGTGTCGTTCGTAGTTTCGCGGCTTAAGCCAAAAAAACAAGTTCCCGGTTTCCACGTGGTCAGTGATCCGGGGCAACGAGGAAAAAACCAAGTACGCAGTATCAAGCGCGACAACAGGACCAGGCAGAAGGCAGTTCAAGACTTCCAAAAAAGAAGACAAGATTAGAGCAATAATTGTTTTTGTGACTTAAAACCGTTTTTTGAGCATAACTCTTCCGAAAGGGGTGGAAGACCTTGGTCTCCTAGCGTCATTTGAAGCGCCTCATAAAACCCCACATTACCACCAAATTTCGTGAGAATCGCTCAAGAAAACGATTTTTCAGAGGCTATAATCTGCAAAAATCTGTAAATTTACAAAATTGAAAATATCTCGGAAGCGAGATAGTTAAAAAATAACGCTAGTATTACATTGTATATATATACAAACAAATTATACACTAGGACAAGCTCAATAAGAGCATTGACGAAGCTCAATTGTCGGACGCGAGTTGACTTCTACTCCCAAAGTGACGTGTTAAAACAACACAGTATACAGACTCCCTACAAGCCGTATACACTTGTAGGATACTATATTTTAGGTGACGCATACCCCTAACGGTACCTCCATCCAGACCAAAATGTTTGGAATTCGTACACCGGCAAAAAGCATGAGAGCCAAAAGCAAAACCCCTGAGAATTCCAGCCCAGAAGAGACAGGGGGAAACAGGGTCGCGCAGGCGCGGAGGAGCCTGGAATCTCAAATTGTAAGATCTGAGGGACCGAGCGTCGCCGGGCCTGCGCAACCGAAACCCACAGTCTCAGCCGCAACAGCGGCAGTGCCGCCATTGGAGAATGCAGGGCACATGAGCAGGACAGTAAAGGCCAAAGCATGTTTGACAAAGCTAAAACTGCAGTTAAATAATAGCAAAAACCTAAAAACAGAAATCAAGACAGATGTGCTTGAGGCAGCGGAAAGATTGTATAGATTAGTGAAAGAAAGTGAGGAAGAAAGGAATAAAGAAGGAAAGAAAGAAAAGAAGAATGAAGAATTAATAACAGTAGGGAAACCAGATTTAGAAATAGGGAAGGAAGTAGGAACGCCGGGAATCGACCTAATAAAGATGCTAGACGTGCATAGTCAACTATTAAAAGAAGGCAAAGAGGAAATGGAGAAACTTAACCAAGAGATGAAGAGGCAAAGGGAAGAACTGAAAGAGAGAAGGACATACGCAAGCGTAGCCACCGGACCGCGGGGGAGACTACAAGCGGAGGCAGTAACGCACTCCGTTGTGATCACCTCAACGGACCAGGACGCCACCGGGGAGCAGGTGTACGAAAAAATAAGAGAAACTCTAAATGCTAAACAGGAAGGGTTGAAAATAGACAACATGAGGAAGGGTAAGGATCGAAAAATAATACTGGGCTGTAACTCCAAAAACGAACTGGAAAGAGTCAAGGATAAAATAAAATCGGTGGGCAAAGATCTGCACATGGAGGAGATCAGAAACAAGGACCCCATGTTATTATTAAGAGACGTACTCAACTTTAATAAAGATGATGATATCGCACAAGCAATCGTCAAGCAGAACGAACATCTGCTGGGAGGGGTGAGTGTGGACGCAAAAAACCTAAAAGTCAAGTTTAGGAGAAAAGCGAGGAACCCGCTCACCTCACATGTAGCGATACAGGTCCCGCCGGCAGTCTATCAAAGACTCATGGAAGCAGGCGCAGTGCACATAGATGTGCAAAAGGTTAGAGTGGAAGACCAATCGCCCCTAATACAGTGCTCACGGTGCCTGGGCTACGGGCATGGGCGACGCTTTTGCCGAGACCAGGTGGACGCCTGCAGTCACTGTGGGGGTGCACACCACAGGTCAGAATGCGCTGACTGGATGGCGAAGGCACCCCCATCGTGCTGTAACTGTGCGAAAGCCAGGATCGGCGGCGGCGAGCACAGTGCCTTTAGCCCAGAGTGCCCTGTGAGAAGGAAGTGGGAAACCCTGGCTAGGACCGCAGTAGCGTATTGTTAAGGTGGATCCTAGGAACTTCCCGTATCAGAAAAACCCCCCAGTAAGCGCGGGGCCGACCTCCGTCGCCCAAGCCAATCTCCAGAGGAAACAACTGGCGACAGTTGAGTTCCTCAGGGAGGCCAGGACGAGGAGGGTCGACTTCGCGCTAATCCAGGAGCCCTATGTGGGTAATCAAGGTAGGATGAGGGACCGCCAGGGAGTAAGGATATACCAGGGAGCGGCCGGACAAGGGGAAGTCGTCAAGTCGGCCATTGTGGTTTTCAATGACGACTTGAGGGTGACCCAATGCCCGACGCACACCACAACCAACATCACGGTGGTGAAAATCCTAACTGGAACCCGCGAACTGGTGGTTATCTCATTCTATTTTGAACCAGACAAACCCATAGGGCCATACTTGGATCAACTGGGACAGGTAGTTGGAAAACTGGGACCCCATGGAATTCTCATAGGGGACGACACCAATGCTAAAAGCATATGGTGGGGCGCCGTGAGAACTGATGGCAGGGGTGAGGAAACCACAGCCATGCTTGAAGAGCACGGCTTACAGGTGCTCAACGACGGCCAGACCCCGACGTTCGAGACAGTGAGAGGGGGGAGGCTGATCTCGAGTCACATCGACGTAACGGCATGCACAGAGGACCTCCAGAACCTGGTGGAGGATTGGCGGGTGGATGATTCCATGGCAAGCTCGGATCACAACGCGGTAACATTCAAAATAAGTAGAACAAAAACAAAACACACTAATCCAAATTCAAAAACAACTAGAAAATATAAAACAAACAGAGTCGATTGGACAAATTTTAGGGAAATTTTAAAAGAACAATTAGAAAGAAATAAACTAACGGAAGCAGAAACGAATAGCATAAAAAGTAAAGCTGAACTAGACAAACTAACAGAAAAATATATAGAGACAATCGTGGAGACATGTAACCAAACATTGCCGCCCATAAAATTTAACAATAAAATGAATGTGCCGTGGTGGTCCAAAAAGCTTGCCAGGATGAAAAAGGAGACCACCACCAGAAAACGGAGAATCCGATGCGCAGCGCCAATTCGAAGACCCAAGGTCGTCGCTGAGTACCTGAAAGCCAAGGAAGAATACGAAAAGGAGGCAAAAGAAGCACAGATAGCAAGTTGGAAGGAGTTCTGCACCAAACAGGCGAGAGAGACAATATGGGAAGGCGTACACCGAGTAATCGGAAAAGCCTCGAACAAGTACGAGGACTTGCCGTTGGTGCAGGGAGGAAACCCCTTAACCGCTAAAGAGTCGGCAAAGTTGCTGGCAGTGACGTTCTATCCAGAAGACGAAGATAAGGATGACAATGCAGAACACCAGCATATCAGACAGCTAGCCGAGAGCATAAATGACGAGGTCGATGGTGTACATGACCCAACATTTACGATGGAAGAACTCAAAGCGGCAGCAAATAGCTTTCATCCCAAGAAAGCCCCGGGAGCAGACGGCCTTACGGCCGACATCTGTAAGCAAGCCATAGAGAAGTACCCAGAATTGTACCTATCGCTAGCAAACAAGTGCCTGGAACTCGGCCACTTCCCGACCATCTGGAAGGAGGCGACGGTTGTGGTCCTCCGAAAACCTGCTAAGGAGGACTACACCAACGTAAAGTCGTACAGGCCGATAGGACTGTTGCCGGTGATGGGGAAGATACTGGAGAAGATGGTGGTGGGTAGAGTGAGGTGGCATCTACACCCGAGGATGAGCCCCCGTCAGTTTGGCTTTATGCCCCAGAGGAGCACCGAGGACTCCCTCTATGTCTTGATGAAATACATTAGAGAAAAACTAAAGGAAAAGAAAATAGTAGTTGTTATCTCACTGGACATAGAGGGAGCCTTCGACAGCGCCTGGTGGCCGGCAATAAGGGTCAGACTGGCGGAGGAAGGATGTCCTGTAAACACCAGAAGGATGATAGACAGCTACCTCGAGAGCAGGAAAGTCAGACTGAAGTACTCCGGTGAAGAGTACGTAAGGTGGACCTCCAAGGGATGCGTGCAGGGCTCCATTGGAGGACCAACTTTCTGGAACCTGCTCCTCGACCCACTACTATCAGAGCTTGATAGACGGGGTAGTTACTGCCAAGCGTTTGCCGACGACGTGGTGATAGCCTTCGAAGGGACAGAGATATCCAAAATACAGCGACAGGCCAACGAAACACTGACCTATGTGAAGGATTGGGGAGTCAAAAACAAACTGAAGTTTGCCCCACAGAAGACAAAGGCGATGGTAATTACCAGAAAATTGAAATACGACAACCCAATCCTTCACATGGGCGGTGTGGATATAAAATTGGAAAGAGAGATCAAGATACTGGGAGTCACTATTGATGCCGGGTTGACCTTCAACACCCATGTCGCCGAAGTTTGCAAAAAGGCAATAAGCTACTACAAGCAACTCTCAAGAGCAGCAAGGTTGCAGTGGGGCCTGGGGCCAGAAATAATAAAACTACTGTATACGGCTGTAGTGGAGCCAGTAGTTTTATACGCAGCGAGCGTTTGGGCACCGGCTGCACACAAAATGGGAGTTAGAAGGAAGCTCGCGGTCGTACAGAGATCTTTTGCGCAGAAGATTGCGAAGGCCTACAGGACCGCCTCACTAAACTCGGCCCTGTTACTGGCGGGAATACTGCCCCTTGACATTAGAATTAGGGAGAATGCCTCCCTATACGAGGTCAGGAGGGGGTATTCCCAGCGAGTGATAGGTGACCGGGAGGTGGAGCGGCCTGTGGCCTACGCTAATCTTCCACATCCGGCGCAGCGCTGTATGTTGCAATACCGGTGCGTGGAGGACGGTGCAGAGGTGAGTCGAATTATAAATCGGGGGCTGACCATCTTTACAGATGGCAGCAAGATTGACGGCAAGGTCGGAGCGGCACTCTCCGTTTGGAAGGGCGCCACCGAGACCAAAACGCGTAAATATAAGCTTGACTACTTCTGCACTGTCTACCAGGCAGAGCTGCTGGCCCTCCGCCGGGCGGTGGAGGAGATGGCGAAGAGTGGGGAGGAGAGGGGCAGCATCCTGAGCGACTCGAAAGCAGCCCTCGAAACCATCACAAACGGGGTTTCCCTCCATCCCCTTGCATTTGAAGCCATAAAACAAATTAACTCACTAAAGGCGAGTGGTAAAACACTCGACCTTTACTGGGTTAAAGCTCACGCGGGGTTGGAGGGGAACGAGCGCGCGGACAAGCTCGCGAAGGATGCAGCACTAAAGCTCAAAGTCAGACCCCATTACGATAGCTGTCCCGTTTCATACGTCAAGCGACAGATTCGTCTGGAGTCGATTGACGAATGGAACGGGCGCTATTTAGATGGGGAGACGGCTTCAACCACCAAGCTGTTTTTTCCGGACGCGGCGGAGGCCCATCAGCTCATAAAAAAGATCCCAACAAGACCGACACTCACACAGGTGTTCACGGGGCACGGCGGGTTCTCCGAGTACTTGCATCGGTTCAAGTGCAAGGAGAGCCCGGCGTGCATCTGTGACCCAGATGCGAGTGAAAGCATAATCCATGCGCTGACGGAGTGTCCGGTATTCTTGAAAGAAAGAACGGATTTAGAGATAGAATTAGGAATACAAATAACAGATAGAAACTTAAGTATAATAATTAGAGATAAGATCTGTAGAGACAAGTTTATTAAATACTGTATTAAAATAGCTAATAAGGTAATAAATAGGAATAAGTAGTAATAAGTAACACTAAATATGTAATATAGAATTACATATAATTAGTACCTAAGAAACTGTAGCAATAATATAATAAACTAAATAATAAGATAGATATAAGTAGATAAAGTAGATTAAGGAAATAATGTAAAGAGATGAAATAAAGGAAACTGAAAAAATTATTACCCAAAAAAAAAAAAAAAAAAAAATATATATATAGCTAGGCCAAATAGGAAATAGGATCCCATCCGGGATTAGCGTTAGAGTAGATAGGAGGTAAGTGGAAATACAAGACAGCTAGAAATAAACTCTGACTTAGTTAGGGGTACGAGAGTGGGGCACAGCACCCCACATAAAAAAAAAAAAAAAAAAAAGACACATGCTCCTGAACCACCACTGTAACAAGACTTGCCGTGTGCGGACGGGCATTGTCGTGCATCAGTTGAAAATCTGAGCCTATTTGTATTCTGTGTGGTGTGATAACAGGTTCAATCACCTCATCACAGTACTTCCGGGCGGTCGTGTTCCTTATTCAAACGAGGTCAGTTCGCGCAGCCATTTCCATTCCCGCCTATATCATTATCGTCCCACCTTGATAGGAATGAACCTCATGGGGGTGATTCAGATGATTTTCTTTGCCAGACAATCTCCAAACACGTATTATTGAGAATCACCGATCTTCCATTTTCAAATATTTGTATAAAAAAATTAAAAAACATGCCCACATTCACAGGTCAACGTAGTTTTTCAGCGCTAATAGGTATTGGTGTAGGAGTGATGATCTGTGTCGTACTAGTGGCGAGTTTTCTACTCGTGCGATACAGGAGCAAGAAGAACAGACCTGTTGAGCCGATATACGAAGATATTGAACTTCACGTGAGTCATTCTCAATCCTTTTGTTAGGGCTTACTATTTATTCATTTGGAAACAATAGGAAGGGAAGGGATAATTAAGGGATTGGAAATGGGAGGGGGATTTGAGCCTCCGGATATCTCACTCACCATACGAAACGCAGCAGCAAGCCGCTACTTTACGTCGGTTTTTTGTGAGACGTGGTAACGTCCCGGTCGAGCAGGCCCATTCATGCTGTAGACAAAACTGTCTACAGCGTGGCTCTATTTATTTATTTAAACTTTATTGTACACAAGGAGTACAGGACAGAACACAAAAATATAACTAAGTTGAGAAGTACAATTGAACAATCTACCACTCAATTACTTTAGTATTCCTGTAATATCGAGGCGACTTTACAATATATTTTAAAAAATTGCTCGTGTTTTGTTTCCTTAACTTAACTATCTTCAAAATGAGGAGGAGGTTCTTTACTCATTTTTTAGTTTTTGTATCTTAATCGTTTTCTCCGTTAATTTTATTATGAACTATAATATATATTATTATGCTATGCGCATTAAGCTGCGATGTGGTCCCATATACATTTTGTTAATATCTGATAACGGAGGGTAGAGATAAAAAATTAAACTCCTCAACGGATAACAGCACATTATTCGCGATTGTGTTGTTGTATTTGTAAAATAAGCTAAAACAAAAACACTGAACAGACAAAAATAACAATTTCTTGAGGTCTCTTTAGAGACGGTGCAATTTCAGTTGACCGGCAGCATAGCAAATATAGATTTCATCTACGCCGGCGGCGGCACAGGCACCAACTCCAAAGAGAAATTGAAATTGTAATTGTTGTTCTTTCAGTGTTATTTTTCTGCCGTCGATGTTGTCTCCTTGCATTTTTGCCTGAAACTCTCAAGTTGTCATACCCGCCCGTTTAATGTCAGTATAGTTGTAGTCGTGATAAATATTGCAGAGTATAGTGCGCGTGGGCCAGCCGCAGCCGCCGGAGCCGCGGGCCCCCGCCCCGTTCCCGCGCTCCCCGCGCCCCCTCCCCGCCCCACCTGTTGAAGCAACCGCACTCCGCCACACTGGACAGACGCCCGACACATCGGAATACGTGAGTATCTGTTGTAATGTTGTTCAATATATAGAAACGCATAAAGGTATTAAAACGGGCTCTTTCAGAAAAGAAGAGTAGGTATATAAGTTATAAAAAAAATCTAGACTAGAGAGAAGAGCTCTTTAGATAAAATTTACATTAACACATCTTTACTTATGGTTCGGAGATGCACTGGTACAAGAAGCATCAAGAAAGTCAGTGGCTAGTGTGTTGATTAAATCAATTCGTTTGTGTTACTTTTCCTCATATAATCTTCTTAAGCGCCCACAAAAACAATTGTTTTATTTTTTTTATCCTGGCTCGGCAAAGTGACTACGCTACACCTGATGGTAAGTGTCGCGCAATCCAACAATAGTGTCGACCAACGATAAACAATGTGTCCATCGTAGGTCGGCAAGATCTTGCCGGCCTGCCAAAGGGCCAAGGGGGAGGGGAAGGAAAAAGGGATGGGTAAAGGGTTAGGATCAGGGGGCAAGCCCCCTGGGGAGAACCGGATATACACTGGCTGACCCTGGAAAAAACCTGCCATAGTGACCCACACAAGGTGGGCCACTATGGCAGGTTTTAGCACCAGTGTACGGTGGTCGCTATCCGGTCGGTCACAAGTATCCTCCCACCAGCAAAAGTTTAAGTGCTTTGGTGCTTTAAGTTTGGCCCCGTTTGTCTGTGTGTGTGCATGTTAGCTCGCGCGCGCGTGGTACGTGCGTGTATGTGTGCGTGTTTGTGTGATTATCAGGCATGTTGTGTATTCCTACCGCAGCGTGTGTGAGCACTTGGTACCTACATTATGCCGATATATGCTGAATTGTATATTGTATATTATGCATGTAATTTCTTTTAAATAAAACATAGATTTCTATTTTATTATAATTTTCATTCCAGACGTATGACTACGCGTATTCCCATTGGAGGAATCCAGCAATGCGGCGCGCGATACCAAGTGCCGTCTGTCACGGAGGTGCGTTTAAGGATGTTGAATTAATGACGATGTATCGATATTTTTGCGATATGTTTTGATTATACATCGATATTTTTATTAAATATTTAAATCGTATCCAAATCGATGTCTTGGAATTGATAAAGTTTTTAAAATGCAAAAACCGCTCATCATAATATTGTCAAAATATATCGATATTTATGTTCGATATATCAAAATCGATACTGATAATTTTTACAAATATCGCTTCGATTATAATATGAGCTTATACTTCTTTACACTTCCGACATGCCTAGGTGCGTGGCGGCGCCCCGTCCCAGTCCCGCCTCCTGAAGCGAGCACACAACACACAACACACGCGCACACACCGAAGAGACGCAACACGTGAGTGTCTGTTGTAACCGATATTAGAACTGTTCATGGCTGTCTCATTTTACTATTACTATAATTTTTTTATTACTATTATATTTTTTTTACCTGTAGCCTAATGAACCTTACTTATATACGTTACTTAAGCATTGATTAGTTAAACACTCTTATCTTTCTCTGTCAACGCGCTTTATAAAATGGCTAGAAGGTTAGAAAAAAGTGTTTTAACTAAGCAGTACTCCAAAAGTTTACAAGTAAGACTCAATAAAACTGGGGCAGTAAATTTAAAGTCGTTTTTTATTCCGTTTCTATTTTCTTAACAGAAGGCTCGACTACCGGAGTAGATCGTCTCTATAACAGTTGACGACTCGTCCGGCGCCAGTCGCCACCGCTGCACCTGGCATTTACTGGCCCTACATTTCATCAGCACCTACGATCTGGGTTACCTGAGCGGGTAAACGCCGCCTATAGTTCCTGGTCCTTCAAGAGCCGTATCAAAGAAGCCTTCGGAAGATTCAAGGGTCGTCGCAAGAAGATCAACGTGAGAAGGCGCGTTGATAAAGTGACGAGAAGAAAGAAATCTTGAGAAAGAATTTTGAAGAAATCTGCGCTGCGTGACACTCAAGGCAGTGAAGACCGCGCACAGACAAGAAGAAATTTGCGCTGCGTGACACTGAAGGAGTGAAGACCGCGCCGAGTATTGAAGATCACCCAAAGGCGCGCCGTGGTCTCGTCGCGAACTGACGAGAGTCTTGAAAAAAAAGGAATAGCAATTACGCAACTAAAGCGTTTGACTACCTAACGGTGTCAAACGGTCAGTAGCTTTAGTGAACGCCTTTCTCAAGTCAACAGATTTAGTGGAACTACTTAAATCAGCGGGTGTCAATCTCCGTAAGTGGTCGTCTAATGATACCAGATTATTGGAGAAAGTACATACTAATCAAGACAATTTTGACTTCAAGCATCAATCAACAACGAAAGGATTAGGGTTAACTTGGAACGCAAAGGATGACACATTCACGTTTCAATGTAAAGTGACATTACAATGACAATCAGCAGTAATACCCACTAAAAGGATTCTTTTATCAGAAATCTATAAAATCTTCGATCCACTAGGATGGCTGGCACCAGTCGTCGTTCAATTGAAAATGCTTTTTCAAAATGTGTATACGTCGAATTTATTGGGAAGATACCATACCGATAACATCCATGCGGAATGGCTCAAATAAAGATCAGATATTGAAAACATCGGCAAAATAGAAATACCAAGATGATTGGCAGTGGAGAGAAAGCTCACATTTAATTACATTATTTTTGCGACGCGTCCACAAAAACCTATGCTTGCGTCGTATATGCACGAGTATTTAAGGAAAACTCGGCTACAAAAACCCTATTATCAGCAAAAACAAAATTGGTAGCAAAAAGCGCAAAATCAAAATCGTTGGAACAAATAAGTTTACCGCGGTTGGAGTTAAGTAGAACTTATATACTTTCAAAGTTAATCATAAAGGTCAAACAAAGTGTCAGTAAACATAGTATCCAGGTATACGGATGGTGTGACTCAACGGCAGTCCTTGGGTGGCTGCAAGGAGAATCAAGCCGTTGGAAACACTTCGTAGCAAATCGGGTCAAGAAAATAACTGACACCATGCCACCGGAGTGTTGGCGATACGTTATATCACAAGAAAACCCCACTGATTGCGCTAGTCGTGGTCTTACTGTCGAACAATTAGGAAAACACCCTCTCTGGTGGAAGGGACCTGAATGGTTATCAATACCGGACTATCATCATCCATCGGAATCAACAGTCTATGACACAAGGAAAAAGCGCGGGAACCTTCAAGTGAAGAGGCGGGCTTAATTTTCTTTTAAAATTTTATATCGAAATAAAGTACAATATCGATAATTTACTGAAAATAAATAAAATCTACAAATAATATATAGGATTAACAAGTATTTAACACATTTCTTGCGATGGGAAAGGGCCGAACGAAAAAGCGGAAAAAGATGACTTGGGGTCTCCTGTAGAAGATAAGCCCGAGGAAACCTCAGGAGACTCGTCATCCTCAGAGTGTGAAGAAGAGTCGTTAGATGTTGCAAAATATGCTCCGTATTATGTCACAGACTACACAAAACGGTATCCTGAAGATGCTGCCGCCACAGAGTTTGTTGTATTTGTAGAATCCTCAGATAGTCAAAGGTCCATTGGATCCAGGGATCGTCTATCACTGTCGACATGTTTAAACGTTTTAACAAAGGCGTTAAATATCTTAGAAGTTTAAATAAATTTAAAATTGGGGTGTACTTTGAAAAGCCTGGTCTTGCCAATGCATTTTTAAACAATCAAACATTCTTAAAAGAGTACCATTTTAAAGCCAGTATACCTGCCCACTCAACTGAAATAACAGGCATAATAAGAAATGTGCCAATAAAATTAACAGATAAGATAAAAAATAAAGAAAATTTTAACCATGCTGTCCACATACAAAAAAATCATCTGTGTCCGAAGATTTTGGCGTAAAACTAACTCTGATAATGGTTTTATTCAACAGCCAACTCAGACCGTAGCCATCACATTTGCAGCTTCTGTTCTTCCAGACTATGTTGATTTGGCGGGTTGGAGACATGACATCTCTAAGTATGTGCCTCCGGTTAAACAATGTTACCGCTGTTTAAGGTATGGACATTTATCTAAATTTTGTAAAAATTGTGAGCGTTGCTCCATATGTAGTGAAAGCCACAATTATAAAGCGTGTACCAAACCATTGCAAGAGGCTGTGTGTGTACACTGCAAGGGCAACCATGTCAGTATTTCTGGTGTATGCCCTATAAAGAAAAAGAAAATAGAAGAGAATAGAAATAAATACATGCCCAAAACTTTTGCTGATATTTTTGATAACACAAATTTTCCTCCTCTCAACCAAATAAACGTGACATTGATTTTCTCACAATTCTCAACTCAGATAATAAAGCTTTAAACATTTTAGTGGAGTCAATAGTTAAAATTGTTACCTTAAGTAAAACTAAAGATACACCCATTTGTTCTAAAAATGTGCTCGACATAGTAAATGAAACATTCAAAGCTAAAAATATTTCTTCTTCAAATTCACCCACAATCAATTGAATATTGTCCAGTTGAATGCTCAAAGTCTTTTGTGTAATCGACATATTTTTACCCAGTTTCTTTTTGATCATTCAATTCATATAGCAGTTATATCCGAGACTTGGCTCAAGCCTCATCATCGCTGCAATATCAAAGGATATTCTGTTGTGCGGAATGATTGTGGCAATCATCATAATGGTGTTGCCATAGTCATTCATAACAGTATTCCTTATGAGAATGTAGTAACTTATAGTGATGATTCACTATAAAATTTAGTTCTCAAAATAACAATAAATAATAAGCCACTTTCAATAGCTAGCTTTTATTGTCCTACTAACTGCACACCTACATTTCGAAATCTAAGTTTGTCAACTTAATTAACAGTATTCCAAAACCAGCCTTTATAGCAGGGGATTTTAAGGCACATCATGTATTGTGGGGTCGTTGTTCAACTGATTCACGAGGCAGAGACATTCTCGATTCCCTTGATGACTGTGATTTAGTTCTATTAAATGATGGTCATGTTACTACTGTTGGCACAAACACTTGGCGACCTAATGCACTGGATCTTTCATTTATTAGTCCTTCGTTGGCACTCCATTCTGAATGGTGGGTACATGATGATCCTTTAGGCAGCTATCATTTACCAACAATGACTAAACTTCTGTTGAACAATAGTTTTCCTCCTGTTTTTCGCGAAACTGTAAACATTCAAAACTTTCGAAAATATTATCTTCGTATGATCAATTGGGAAACTTTCGATGTTCTAGTGAATAAAATGCTCGACAATCTTGATTTTTCGCCATCGGAACCACTTGAATTATATCGTCAATTCTGTAACATTATTATGACAGCCGCTGAGCAGTCAATTCCACAGAGTACTAATAAATCATTGCGTTCTGAAACTAGTTTATTTAAAAAAACCCGGCACCACCCAGTTTCTTGGTGAAATGTGAGTTCCGGCGCGTCGGCCGATGAAAATAGTAAAGATGCTTATTTACGCTTCAAACACAATCCTACGCTTGATAATTTTATTGAATTCAAAAAATTACAAGCTCGAAAAAAACTTGTATTAAAACAAGAGAGAAATAATAGCTGGCAAGAATTTTGTTCAAAATTTTCTCGAGTAACTCCTGTTTCTAAAATTTGGCAAACTATGCGAAAAACTTAATAAAACTTTCTCGCCGTCTACCAAGCCTACTACATCAGATAGCTCATGGATTAACAATTTTTTAAGAAAATATTCTCCAGACTTCGCTGAACCTCCTCTTAATTTACAACCTAGGACACCCAGTTTAAATATCAATAACTCCTATCTCGTTGATCCATTCACTTTAGAAGAATTAAATTAAGCCATTAAATCTAGGAGAGATACAGCCTGTGGATTAGACAATCTATCATATAAAATGTTCAAAATACTTTCTCCACGTAATACTTGATTCTTTTTAAAAATCCTAAATTCCTTATGGTGCTCTTCTCTTATTCCGAAAGAGTGGAAAATGGATTGCTTGGTCCCTATACTTAAGCCTGATAAAACTCCCAATATTTCGGATTCATATCGTCCAATAGCATTAACCTCGTGTGTTGGCAAAAATTTCGAACAGCTTCTAAAACTTCGTATTGAATTTTATATTGAACATAACCGTCTTTTACCAAACAATCAATTTGGTTTTCGTCGCGGGTTCTCAGCTCGGGAAAGCCTAGCTCACGTTTACATAGACGTAAACTCTGTTTTTAGTGAAAACAAACATCTGGCATGCATTTTTCTAGATATAGTAGGTGCTTTTAATAATGTCAATACAAGTTTGTTATCTTCAATTTTTTACAATTTCCTTACTGGTAGAGAGGTTTTTGTTAAATTTAACCACAAATTTTATGGACCTAGACTTTCATTTAAAGGTGTGTGCCAGGGAGGTATCTTAAGCCCTTTATTATATATAATAAACTAAACTGACCCCACTAATTTTAGACCTATTTCTGTGCTACCTTCAATAAGTAAAATCTTTGAAAAACTCATCCTTAGTCAAATACAAAATTATTTTACTTCAAATAAAATCCTGCATCATAAACAGTTTGGTTTCACACGGGGTCGCTCCACCACCGATGCTGGTGTTGAGCTTTTAAATAATATATTTGATGCCTGGGAGGGTTCACAAGATGCCTTGGGTGTATTCTGTGATTTATCCAAGGCGTTCAATTGTGTTCACCATGACATTCTTATCAGGAAACTGAGTCACTACGGAGTAAATGGCGTTGCTTTAGATTTATTTAATTCTTATTTAAGCAATAGGATTCAAAGTGTTGACGTCAATGGAAAAAGATCACCTGGGTCTACTGTTACAATGGGAGTTCCACAGGGCTCGATTCTTGGACCTTTTCTATTTTTAATTTATATTAATGACCTAATAATTACCTTATCACATAAGGGACAACTGTGAGGTAGTGTTGTTTGCAGATGATACTTCTTTAATATTTAAAGTTAATCGACAACAATCCGTTCTTGACGATGTAAACAGCACTCTCTCAAAAATAGTACATTGGTTTAGCGTTAATAATTTATTACTAAACTAGATGACCCGGTGAACTTCGTATCACCTACATATATTTGTGTAAAATGTGGTCAAAACTCAATACAAATGTTTCATTTACATTAAATGCAATTAAGTGAGGTACTGCACCATTGCACGTGTGGTAGCCCGTCGCACATTTAATTGACTTCGACCTTCCTTCCACCTCCCCCCGGTGGGACAGTCCTATCCCTGTCCCTGCCCCTGCCCCTGTCCCTGTCCCTGTCCCTGTCCTGTCCCTTTCCTGTCCTGTCCTGTCCTGTCCCAGTCCTGTCCCTGTCCTGCCCCTGTCCTGTCCCTGTCCCTGTCCCTTTCCCTGTCCTGTCCCTGTCCTGTCCCTGTCCCTGTCCCTGTCCTGTCCTGACCTATCCTGTTCTGTCCCTGTCCTGTCCTGTGCTGTCCCTGCCCCTGTCCTGTCCTGACCTATCCTGTTATGTCCCTGTCCTGTCCTGTGCTGTCCCTGTCCTGTCCTGTCCCAGACCTGTCCTGTCCTGTCATGTCCTGTCCTGTCCTGTCATGTCCTGTCCTGTCCTGTCATCAAAAAGACATCAAGTGTTTCATACCCAGGAACAGTTTGTACTGGAAAATTAAGTTGTCGTTTTTAGTGTTTTCCTCATCATACCCAGGAACAGTTTGTACTGGAAAATTCATTTGTCGTTTTTAGTGTTTTCCTTTACTTATTATTTATGTTACTCCTTTTTTCTCACCGGGTAAACCTTCCCTGAACTTCCACAAATATTTCAAGATCAGAATTAGCCAAATCGGTACAGCCAGTCTCGAGTTTTGGCGAGACACACGCACAGCGATTCATTTTTATATATATAGAAGATAGTCAAAAAACCAAATGCATTAGATTTTTGACACCTAATGTCAAAAAGGTTAACGTTAACATTTTTATGAATGGTGATGAGTTAGGCCTTGTGGAGTCAACCAAGTTCTTAGGTATAACTTTAGACCCTAAACTTCAATGGGGCCACCACATATCTGTGCTAGCTAAAAAATTAAGTAGCGCAGCTTACGCAGTGAGTAAAATACGCCAACTGACCGACGTTAACACGGCTAGACTGGTTTATTTTGCATATTTTCATAGTTTGATGTGTTATGGAATTTTACTATGGGGTGGTGCAGCTGACATCAATGCTATTTTTGTTCTTCAAAAGCGAGCTCTAAGATCTATTTACTCGCTCAGTTCCAGATATTCTCTAAGAGAAAAATTCAAAGAAATAGACATAATGACAGTAGCATCACAATTCATCATCGCTAATTTAATGTATGTTCATAAGAATATAGACCAATTTACTAAAATTAGTGATATTCATGGCATAAATACTAGGAATAAAAATAACCTTAAATGCCATAAAACTAGACTCCACAAAATTGGTAACTCTTTTAAAGGGCTCTGTATACGCTTTTACAATAAACTACCAAATCACATTAAGGAGCTTAATATCATGCAATTTAA
Organism: Amorpha juglandis; assembly: GCA_949126905.1. Classification (NCBI taxonomy): domain Eukaryota; kingdom Metazoa; phylum Arthropoda; class Insecta; order Lepidoptera; family Sphingidae; genus Amorpha; species Amorpha juglandis. The sequence continues at coordinate 5,803,240 of OX421393.1, forward strand.
AGACACTATTAAGCGAAAGTTATGCAATAAAGCATATTATAAAATTTCGGAATATTTGGAAGATCTTAAGGCATGGGAATAGCTTATAATAAATATATGAATACGTTACTATATACGCTAATTGTAAGCAGTTTGGGTATGTCATGCTCGCTTTAATGTCTATGCTTGCGGCGGCGTCGTGTGCCGGGTCGGTCACTTCCCTGTAACATGGTTGAGGAGGCCGATGGCTTGCACATGCGTCATGCTCGTGAACGGGTGCTGCTTGTGTGGACTGGTCTGCTCAAGCTCTTATTGCGTGTTTAGTTGATTTATTCATATAGTTCTTGAAGATCATGCACAAAAAAACTATTATATTATGCTAATTATTTTACTTTATGACGTTCCTCATTGGCATAAATTGAGCTGCTCTAACTCAAATAAATAATACTTCAATGTATGTAGTGCTAATATATATTGTAATAAGTTTAGAAAAGAGCAACGTTAGAGTTTCTTGCCCGTTCTTCTTTAACGAATCAGCATTCCGAACTGGCGGTAGAGTTAAAATTTGACTGAATCTAAATGATGTTTGAAATTTTACTGATTCAATAAATGATTTGATTTTGATTTTGATTTTGATAGTTTTGGGATCAAGTGTTGTAAATTTGCAATTCGCTGACGATCTGGCCATATATTGTAGCGGTGAGGACTTGGTACAAACTGAAACTAAATTAAATGGGGTGCTCCAAAACCTTCATCGTTATTTCAATTCTTTGGGTTTAGAAATCAATCCATATAGGAGCAAAATAGTGATATTTCCTAAAAAAAAGTGTTAAATCGTCGGTATTTTCAGTTTTCTATCACAACATTAAGATTTCCATTGAAACAAATGTAAAATTTTTAGGGGTTACTTTCCAACAAAATTTAAGCTGGTCAAAATATGTCGATTATTTAATAGCGAGGACTATGAAAGCTACAAATATTCTCAGATCCTTGGTGGGCTCTAAATGGGAAGCAGATCTAAAGACTCTTTTAATGCTTTATAAATCGTTAGTTAAAAGCCATTTTGAATACGCTTTCTTTTGTTATGCTTCCTCCGTTAAACTGGCTGATAAAATTGAGAAAATTCAAAACAAAAATAAGCGCTTGGTTCTGGGTGCCGTGAATACATCTTCTATTAATTCTATGCAAATTAAATGCAATTTACCTCCTATGAAAATTCGTATACTAATGTTGTACAAATTCATTCACAAATTGGTAACTATTTCTAATAATTCTCTACTTTCAAAACTTAGAAAAACTTCCGGTACTTACCTTACCGATCACTTAGACGAAATTCTAAATGTTACTACCTTTTATAATATTAACCACAATGACATTTTACCTTGCTATGATGTTAATTACGAAAGCAAGTTCCTTAATATTAAAATAGTAATTGACAATAAATTGGGCAACAAGTACGATGTGTACAACAGAATTTCTGAGAGGCAAGAACACATACAAATTTATACTGATGGAGCGAAGACTCAAGATAAAGTTTCTATGGCTATCTACGATTTGTCAACCAGAATTGGATATGGATTGAGGCTTCCTGACGTCACAAGTATATATACCGCGGAGGCATGTGCTATTCTTGGGGCTTTGGACTACATAGAAAACAAAGTTGAGTCAAATCTAGATTTGAAAAAATGGATTATAATTACAGATTGTATGAGTGTATTATTGGCTTTGAAAAATCCTATATACTCATCTGGTACTCATTTTATCATTCACGATATTCGAAAAAAGTATTATAAAATAACAATGCAGGACAAGATAGATGTTGTTCTTTTTTGGACCCCGTCTCATGTAGATGTTATTGGCAATGAAAAAATTGATTATTTGGCCAGGATGATCACAAATGCCTCGGACCTGATACCATATAAAAACATAAAAAATCCAATATCAGACTGTTTCATATTAGTTAAGAAAGCAATTCAAGATACCTGGAAGCATCACTGGGAAGACAGTCTTCGACGAAAAGGGCAGTGGTACAGTTCAATTCATCCAAATATTATGACTCCCTGGTTCTGTAAAGGACCCTTTGTTAATAGGCGTTTTTATACAACAATATGTCGTTTGCGAATTGGCCATGGACGATTTAATGAGCATCTTCATAGAATGAAAATTATATCATCACCGACTTGTACTTACTGTAATTGCGGACTAATTCAATCCTTGGATCACATATTTTTTGATTGCAGCAATTTTGCTGTACGACGACTACTATTAATCGAAGATCTTTTATGTATTTATGAAAATGCCGAGAGTATCCCGCGCTCTTAGCAAAAAATTTTGAAGAATCGGCAATGGTATTTTTCTTTATGCAACTTCATAATATGGTCCACTATTGGAGATATATGATTTTGCGAATTTTTATTTTGACATAATTCATAACACGGAGATTAATTACTATAACATGAAAAACAAACAAAGACATGGCTTCGGCCTTGTAACTTGAGATAATTATAGACATGGCTGTGGCCTTGTAACATGAGAAAATTGAAGACTTGGCTTCGGCTAAAGCCACTTAAGGCAAAGTTACTTATAAGTTATAAGTAACTTGAGAGAATTGCAGACATGGTTTCGGCCTTATAATTTGAGAGAATTGTAGACATGGCTTCGGCCCTATAACTATAAAATCCTTAGATATGGAAAATAAACAGCAGACTAGGCTGTAAGGCTGAGCGCCTTTGCCTTCTCCTTTTACTATAAAGGAGAAAAAAAAGTATATGACACAAATTTGGAAGCAAAGATAATTAAACAAACAAACATGTGTACTCAACAATACACTACGGATAAAAGAATTATTAGAGACCTAATTGACAGGCATAGCAGTTTTATTAAAGTAGTACGCGTATTAGCGTGGATACTACGAGCGGTTTCAAATAACCGTAGCAAACAAACATATTTGTCCGTAAGTGAATTACGCCAAGCAAAAAATAAAATTATTGAGTATATTCAATTATCAGAACTTACGGAAGATATTATTAGATAATCTTAAAAATAATGTTACTGTCGAGGCAAAAAGTAATATACTAAGTTTGAATCCATATTTGGATGAAAACGGCCTATTGAGAGTAGGCGGCAAACTGAACAACAGTAATATCAGCCATAACATGAAGCATCCTCTTATCATTCCACAGAGTGGACATTTTACGGATCTATTAATCGACAATTCACATCGTCTGACATTTCACGGTGGAGTTCGACTTACTCTGTCTCATCTAAGACAGCAGTATTGGATCATAGGGGGTAACAGAGCCGTGAAAAAACGATAAGGAATTGCGTGATTTGCAGACGCCACGATCCGACAAAACAGCAACAGAACATGGGAGATTTGCCTGCATCACGAATCAACCCAACAAGGCCATTTTATCACACAGGAGCTTACTTTACCGGATACGTCGATGTCAAAGCAAGCAAGGGCCGGGGCATCAAGACGTTTAAAAGCTTTATAGCAGTATTCGTTTGTATGGTAACAAAGGCCATACACTTGGAATTAGTCTCGGATTTATCGTCATCAGCATTTCTAGCAGCTCTTCGAAGACTAGCTGCAAGAAGAGGCACCGCACGTCACATGTATAGTGACAATGGGACTAATTTCGTCGGAGTAAGCAAAATATTATCAAAGGAATATCTCAATTTACAATCAATCATATCGGACGAATTTTTAACAGATATCAGTGACCTTCAAATAGACTGTCATTTTAATGCGCCATCGTGGCCCAGTGCCGGAGGATTATGGGAGGCCGCAGTCAAGAGTCTGAAACATCATCTGCGCAGGGTGTTGGGTGAGCAAAAATAACTTTTGAGGAATTTACAACCTTATTAGCCCAGTTGGAAGCATGCTTGAATTCAAGACCGTTATGCGCATTGACACAAGATCTAAATGACACGGATTATCTGACGCCTTCCCGTTTCTTATCCCGCGGACCCGTATTATCAATCATTGAAACAGAAAGGGATGAGAGGACAAGGTGGCAGCTAACTCAGAAAATATTTCAAGATTTGTGGAAAAGGTGGAGGACAGAATATCTGACTGAGCTATCAAGTAGAGGCAACTGGCAGCATCCTCAAGCAAATATCAAATTGAATGATATTGTTATCATAAATGATATAAAATTATTAACACGCAAGTGGCCATTGGGGCGAGTTATAGATTTGCATCCTGGTCAAGACGGACACGTCAGAGTCGTGACGGTCAAAACAAAAAGCAGAATTCTAAAAAGGGCTATCATAAAATTATCATTGTTACCATTTAATACACAAAATCATAATATAGATCTGATTAAGCCTGAAATACAAAATGGACCAAAACGGATCATAGTGCAAAACAAAAATCAGCCAAAAAGAAAAAAAGTCCAAAGTAAATCGCACTGTGATGTAGTCCTACTCCAATTACATCAGGGCTATACGGAGTTAAGAGTATTACGATAAAATGTTATTAAATCAGCAATTTGAAAAACGTTCGCGCACACGACGCGGTATAATCAATGACGTTGGCTACATTGCAAACAGTCTCTTCGGTGTGATGGACGAACGTTTCGCAGAGCAATACTAACAAGATATTACTCTTTTATTTATTTGTTTAAACTTTATACACATAACATGTATAAAGGCGGACTTAATGCCAAAGGCATTCTCTACCAGTCTACCTTTGGGTGATGCAGAAACGAGATAACGTGCGTGTATATAACTTATTGAAGATGAGAAAAAAACACAATACTGACAAATAAGGAGTAAACGGATAAGTAATTAATACATAAATCTACTTTAATAAAAGTATGATATAATATAATAAATATATATACCTACATAAATATACATATATACAAATATATACATATAGTATGAATCTACTGGTGTCGTGATTCTGCCACACTATCAGCAAATAGCGTCCGAACTTTAAATTTAAAAGTGAGCCGATTAGTGGACGTCGTGATTTCCAATGGGAGCGCATTCCAAAGAAGAATAGACTGGAGTGTGAAGGAGGAGTGAATGAAGTCAGAGTTGTGGGAAGGACACTAGAGAAGAAGACTGCTTGAAGAGCGAAGGTTTCTCTCGTGGTTAGAGCCTAGATACTGAAAGTTGGAAGTTAAGTAAGAAGGGGGAGTAGGTGCAGTTAGAATGGAAAGGAAGCGCTGGTGGATTGGCAACCACTTAAGTTGAGAGCGATAAGAGGACACATGGTCATACTTACGTAGATTGAAAATGAATCGAATGCAGTTATTGAGAAGTCGGTCAAGTTTGTTGAGCAGATCTGCATTCAGATCAAAATAGCATACATCACCATAGTCGATAATAGGGAAGATTAAGGTCTGCACCAGCGATGTCTTAGTTTTACATGGGAGGAAGTTTTTTAAGCGATAGAGAGCGATTTATTGGGGTTCACATCCAAACCGAACCGGTCAGACCAGTTTTTGAGGTGATCCAAATCCTTGTTTACTTTGGCTATAGTTATATTTACTCTTATCAAAGATAATTAATCAGAAACATCAAGCCTCTCTTTGGAAGAATCAAACTTCAATCATTGAAACGGAGAACAATCTATTAAAAAGAATAGAAAGCACAATGGAAAATCAGCATAAAATCTGCAATCAGCATTTAAATAGCCTGGAATCAGCAACCAATGCCGTTCAATCCGAAGTGGTAAGGGTTCAAATCATGAACGCCTTTATTATAACGTCAGTTATCGCAAAAAAACGTGTTATTTAATTTGAAGAATATTCAGAACACCCTATTGGACACTATCGCCAATGTCCAACACTTCAACATTCATCTTTTATCACCAGATCAACTGCGAGACGAACTTAACGTCATTTCGAGTCAGTCATCGAAGGATTTATTATCTTGCCAATTAACAACTTCATCATTGATTTACCTGAGCTATATAAAATGTTGAAGATAAAAGCTCGAATGACGCAGCAGTACTTCATTTTTGAGGTTCAAATTCCTTTAGTAAGCAGGGATAGCTATGATCTTTATCACATCATACCTGTACCGAAGCAAGTAGGTCAACCTACCTACCTAAAACCTACGTGTGGCGACATCTAGCGCACACAGCACAAAACAATCCTGCATCGCGCTAGCAAAATCTGCGCGACGAATGAGTATATATACAAGTTCCGTACATCATCCACTGAGGGGCCGCGGCCGGTCAGGTACAACACCCGCCTGACAGGAGATCTCCCCCTTCGCCAGAGGAACACCAACATCCGTTCCTCTACAGTGGTGACCCCAGACGCTGAACAACATCGCAGCACCTACATCGAAACTCCAGCTTGACCATCTACATCGTCGACTATCAACGCATCGTCATTTCGCCACTTCCTTCTAGCCAATCAGAACTTCGCACTGCCAGCCATCACTCGCAAGCCTTCAGGGTTTAACCACACGCATGCAGCACGACGCAGGCCTGGTACCTACCCTCGGCACATCTTCAAGCGACTTCGGCACATGCATCACGGCACGACTGCGCTATACAGCCGGATATTCTACGGGCACTCGCCGGTTCTCGCAGCTCACCCACCGTGACACGCCTCATCGCCGACTACGCAAGCTTCGAGTCCGACTCACTGGATTCGAATACCCTCAGTTCCGACTCACTGGAGCTGACTACCCGCGCACAGTTCTGACTCACTAGAACTATCAGAGCGAAGGTCCCGACTCACTGGGACAGAGCAATATGGCACTGGCAAGCTTGAGAAGCAACTACAGCAGCTAGTGATTGAAGATCATCGACCTCCGGTCTCCGGGAGGGAGTGATGTGGCGACATCTAGCGCACACAGCACAAAACAATCCTGCATCGCGCTAGCAAAATCTGCGCGACGAATGAGTATATATACAAGTTCCGAGCATCATCCACTGAGGGGCCGCGGCCGGTCAGGTACAACACCCGCCTGACTGGAGATCTCCCCCTTCGCCAGAGGAACACCAACATCCGTTCCTCTACACTACGTATCAGAGAAAATCAGATCTCAGCCTTTGCATCAGAAATAAAACAGATTGCAAGTTGACGACAATCAGCTGTGAAGTCATATGGCGGGAACTTCGCAATGTCGACACATTTATGTTCTCGTGTTGCGGGCTATGAACGCTTAGGATTGCATGCGGTACTCAGGTTTCGAGCGAACAGGTGTCGAGCACTAGTGATATCGCAGTCGGAAACAACTGTGTCATCAGGGGAGACTCCTTTACTATCACTTCACATAAACAACAATCAAATGAGATAAACTTAAGACCAGAAATAGTCGCTATAGAAATCACACTCATCAATAACATTATAAATTTAAGTGTACCCCTAAGCCAGATAAGATCTGGTGAGCATTATCACAAATCAGCCGAAGAAATCGGCCATCATATCGAAAGGATGAAATCGGCATCCGAGAACTTAGACGCTGATCAAATATCATATCACGATGTTCATCACTACGCAGCTATCTACGGATTGGCTGGCTTAGGTGCAGCAGTCGCAGTGGTCGCGTGGTTGCGCTCACGTCGCAACAACCGCGCGCCGCCGCCTTCACCGACGCAGCAGCATCAGTGTGTGAGTGTTATAGCAGGGCATAGTGATCAGTGTAGTGTTATAGCAGAGCATAGTGATCAGTGTAGTGTTATAGCAGGGCATAGTGATCAGTGTAGTGTTATAGCAGGGCATAGTGATCAGTGTAGTGTTATAGCAGGGCATAGTGATCAGTGTAGTGTTATAGCAGGGCATAGTGATCAGTGTAGTGTTATAGCAGGGCATAGTGATCAGTGTAGTGTTATAGCAGGGCATAGTGATCAGTGTAGTGTTATAGCAGGGCATAGTGATCAGTGTAGTGTTATAGCAGGGCATAGTGATCAGTGTAGTGTTATAGCAGGGCATAGTGATCAGTGTAGTGTTATAGCAGGGCATAGTGATCAGTGTAGTGTTATAGCAGGGCATAGTGATCAGTGTAGTGTTATAGCAGGGCATAGTGATCAGTGTAGTGTTATAGCAGGGCATAGTGATCAGTGCGTGAGTGTTATTAAGGCAAAGCATGAATGCCTCAGTGAAAAGGTGGACTATATTTGCAGAGCAAAAGCTCCCTAGGTAGAGGTGGCCCATCAAGCTACCTCGCCCATATTCAGGCAATTTAATTTTAGTCAAATCGATAAATGATTGTCGGGGACTCGATGTTTTTAATGTTAAGCACTATTGTCTATCACCTTGTAATTAGGTTAATTTCATCATCATATATCACCGTCACTTTCATCTCTCGCCCGGGAGCATGTACGGTCCAACCGCACATACCAACACACTCACGTCAGCATTATGTCATTGTACGCATTAAATTAATATTGTAATAGCAATCAGTTCACCATCATAACGCGTCCGCATCGCACATCTATCATTAGCATAATATATCATTTGTGAACTCAATATATGAACATAGTGAAGCATATACTCGTACAGTGTTTCAATTATATCATAAAAGGTGTACGGGTAAACCATACAATTGTATTACTAGAACTTAAATAAAGCATTTTCTTTTTTATCGAATCAGTAACATATCAATCTCGACTTACAACTTAAGACCATACAAAATGATAAATAGCTGAGCCTTTGTCTCCCTTCAGCATTATTAGTCTCACTCACGCACGTCACTTCATTTATAGGAATGTGATCCTTATCGGCCGTAATAAGAGAGTGATTAAAATTAGCTTGAAGTTTTAAAATGTTTAGATTTTGATAGAACCGGTACATAAACACTCGCTGTCGGGTGTATAATAAACACGTTGTATACATTTTTTTATAAAGAAGAACATCAACCGACACACACATGATCCTGACCCCACACTAGATTAACTTGTATCGTGGGTATCAGGAACTACAAAGGACTTACGGTCCCACAACACCTACACCCGAAACATTTGTCTCGATGTGGGAATCGAACCAACGGCCTCTAGCTTCATGGCCACACTGATGATCCTCGCCCGTAGCGCCACGGATGTCACCAACACCTTTTAATCACCATTCCTCAGCTGTATAAACCAGTATAAATGTTTGTCTTACCCTACAATAGTCCTACACCAACCGGGGACTGTCCTTGGGTACTACGGATATATACTTACTACATTTAATACCGTGGCTTCCAAGTATTGAGTATATTTATAAATACCAGGATCGGAAACCGGTTTTTAAAGTAAACATAAGCCCACGCCTTTATCCCTGAAGGGGTGTACAGAGGTGCAACTAGTGCTGCACCTGTGTTTCGCCCAGCTTATTTCCGTCGCATGAAGTGATAGGTGGCCTATTGCCATGCCGGACTCAAATTCTTATCCTGGGAAACTCAAGTGTGATTTTACGAATATTTGTTTGCCCGACCGGTAAATTGAACTCAGGAACTCACGGTGCTCGGCCTTAGTACGCAGCAGAGGGCTGTGAATCGAGCAAGCATATTGTGGTGTGTCTTTGGTATAGACACGGTCCGAGGTTCGAAATAAAGAAGACACGTCAAGCCAGTTAAGGTTGCCATTTATTAGTGATACAAAAGTATAAAATATAACAATTACGTAAATACACACAATTGCTGACACAAGATATTATAAAGGTAATTACTCACTAGACTTACACACTACAATATCACCTGATGGTAAGTGATCTCCACTGCCCATGTACACCCACTGTTGCGGACGACGAGCCGATCAATGCCTCGCATTAATTAGTAAAAAAAAAAGTGTAAAAACTTGAGAGGTGTCAAGGGACACCCGGATGGAACGAAGTTCCTTTCGATTAATTAGTGAAGGAATTTTAATAAAATTTTATTTGTCTATCTATTGTAGTTTCTGAGATATTTGAATTTTTAGAGATATTTTTACAGATCTTTCTTACTGGGGGGTCGAAATTTATTTTTATTGGGGCCAAAGTGTCGGGCTCAATAAGCCCATTGCGACAAGCCGTCGCACGACCCTCTAGCCTCAAAAATTACCGATTTAGGCCGAGGGGGGGTGAGGACAAATTGGGTGGGGTTAGGGGGAACGGGTTTGAACACCTGGTACTTCCATAATTCTCGAAGCTCCAGGGAGGTCGGCTAGCGTTGGCTGGTCAATCGGCGCGCGTGACGTCACCCGGAAGGTTCTCGATTTCTCTCGAACCTTCCGTTGATCGATGGACTGCTCGCGCTTGACCACCTCTCGGGCTTGACTAAAATGATCTCGATCTCGGGGGGGACGGAGGGTCCGAAGGGAGCACACCGGCTGCTACGTCGCCCAGCCCGTAAATCGGCGAGCACCGGCCGGTCTTACAGTCTACGTGACGTCACACCGAACGTTCTAGAGAGTTCCAGAACATTCGATGTGAGTCGTAATATTAAACAGTCATCCCGTAGACTATATATTAGACACTGTATAATCTGGAAGCAGCCAACATTCAAATATTTTATGATAGGTAATTTGGTGACTGGCTACTAAGGGCGCATTTATATGACAAGGAATCCCACCGCGTTGTGGCCGCGTGGCGGCCGCGCGGCCGCCGCGCTCGAATCACTCGAAAAACTAATGTAAACTCTATTGACTAAGCCATAATGTTTAATACTTCGCAACGCTCCAACCACGCGGCGACTGCGCGATCGTGTAAACGGCCGCACGAAATTTTTCGCGTCGTCTAAACGCAGCCTAAACGGTGGACCGCCGCGCCGTGTTCGATAATCAAAAATTCAAATTTCAAACCACGTCTACATTTCCATATGTCATAAGTTTTACTTTTATTAACGGAATTTCGACTTTAACTTTGTGTGCTAGATATCAAATTAATATTATATTTATTCTTGGCCGGAGAATTATGTCGTGCCAACTTTTCGTACCAATTTTTTCCGTCTAGCCCCCTTTCGCAACGCGCGATAAGGAACTACGTTCCAATAATATGTCTGTAGTAATTTAATGAGAATTATTCCGATAGGTATATATATCGCCGGCCAGGCGTTCATATTGAATAGCGGACGACGCGTCGATCAAGGTCACACAATGAGTAACAACGCAAGGTCCGCTATATTCTAATAAGAATTGGTCCAATAGGAACGCGCCGCCGGCCGAGAGTTTGTAAATGTACACGTGTCACCATTGTTATTTGAAAATTGTGTGTTAGGTTAAAGTGCATAGGTTAGGTCTCGCACTTAGAAATACTTGTACATAGGCTAATCGAATAAAAACAGTGCCAAATTGTTGGACGGCACCATCCGGCATGCAAGAAACAAGAAATAAGAAATAGTTAACATGAACAAGTGGAAATACAGTTTTTTATGGCAAGACGGTGTTTTTAATTATCAGTTCCAAGAGTCAGGGTTCTGTGAGGGTAACATCGTCCACAAAGAGAATATGGAAATCGGGTCAAGGGCAGGAAAGAGTAGGGTAAGGGGTTTAATGGTAAGGAGAGAGAGGTGTGCCTACTGGTTACACGTCTGCCCACCCCTTTGGGGATTACAGGCGTGAGTGCATATAAGGATGATAAGGTTGTTTTATTCCGTAGAACTAATTGTGTTGGCAAAGGGACAAATAATGAGGATTAATTGTTATTTCCCCCTTTGTGTTTATATCGTAATTATTGTGTGGCTATACCTAAGTAGGTACTAGGCTAATAGGTAGGTAGCCTCGACGATTATAATTTTCCCGATAGTCGTCACTGCTAATGGGTTGATATCAAAGAGCCTCGACCAACACCTCCAGAGGCTCTCAATTGGTCGTTGGGTCAAGAGCCAGATTCAGAAAGCGGTGTTATTGGACACGGCACACATTGTGAGGAGGTTCCTCACACTGGGGTCCTAACCGCCAGTGGCTTGTGTCCTAAGCCTTGCCATTGGAGGGTGATAGTTTTTTTATATTTTTAAACGTTTTTCTATTGTTTTATATATATGTCGGAGCATAAAGAGTACAGACACTGAATTGAACTATTTAAATAGCGTTATTCTACGTCAATTGTCGGTACCGCCACTCATATTGATAATTTGAGGGTGGTTTGCGTTGTTTACCCAGTAATTCTACTTTCAGAGTAGGGATAATGAAAATCCCTCTATATAAAGTGGCGTCTTGTCATTTCAAGTTCAGTTGAGTTCCGTCCGCGAGTCGTAACAGTCGGGAACTGCTAAAATTATGGCAGACTAGAGTCATTTGAGTACAGTGTCAATCTTAATAACTAGTTGACCGCAAATAACGTGATTTATAACCGCGAAGTGTTTCGGTTCAAAGTGTTAAAGTATCCTCAGCACTGTAACGGGTGGTTTTTCTGTCGCCGGCTCTTTTTCCCACCTAAGATTGTACCTCCGAGCCGGTAGTAACTTAAAAGAGTGAATAAACGATAAAGTGATAACCCTGTGTCGTTATTATTGAGAGTTTTCATTCGCCGTACATCTTGACCACATCAAGTAAAGACTAAGGGTTGTAAAACCCTCCTCTCTGACACATCTACATGGAGCTCGCCGCGTCATATATATTTAAAAATGTAGGAAATATCCTTTTCAAATAAAGAGTACTGTACAGTAGGTAATCGTATATTCGCTAAATTATAAGTAAATAAATAAATAAATAAGTAAATTATAAATAAGTTTACACTAATATTATAAAGAGGAAAGATTTGTATTTTTGTATGTAACGAATAAACTTAAAAACTGCTGAACCGATTTGAAAAATTCTTTCACCATTACATTCCTACATTATCCCTGATAAACATAGGCTACTTTTTATCCCGGAAAAAGCAGTTCACGCGGGCGGAGCCACGAGGAAAAGCTAGCATAACTATTATAAAATAATAATTATTTGAATCAACTTAAACCGTGGCGTTTATAATAAACATTGATTAATCGTTTCCTTCCCTGTAAGGTCGGCAACGCGCTTATGAATCTTCTATTATTGTGGCCGTAAAAATTCAGGATTGCACTATAGAGACTCTCACATTACGGAGATTTATTATAAATATGGTTTCGATCAATTTGTCTTTTCAACAGACAGAGAGGATGTTCATAATTGTATGGGAATTTTATACAAATAATAACTACATAAATTTCCCTGCTGACTGTTAACAGATTTTAATGTAGAAAAACTGTTCCTTATGGCTTATCTATGGATTGGTCTTGAAATTGGTTGTAAATGAAATACAGATGTTTTTTAATCGAGCACGGCAAAGTCTTGACACTGGCATAATGTATAACAGATGCCATAAAAAAAAAAGTGACTGCACAACACCCGATGCTAAGCGCAGTGAAATCCAAAAACAGCGACCACGGACAAACAAAGAGTTTATCAGTGGCCATCAAAATCATGCTACGGCGTAGCTGATAGATGCAAGCCACATGTCATTCTTTAACCGTACACAAAAAATAAATTGAATACTTCTCAACTTAGTCATATTTTTTTTAGTATTATGTCCTGTACTCGTTGTGTGCAATAAAGTTTAAATAAATATTTTAGTCAAGGGACATTTTTTCCGATTTTATATTTGAGAACATATGTAAATGCGTAAGGAAATCGCCTGAGAAATACTGCTAGGTCAATGACCCACGAGCGGTAAAAAAAATTAAACGTTGTCACTCTGAACCACTGAAATATTATTACACTTATATAAAACTTAAGCTCACGCCTTTCTCCCCGAAGGGGCAAGCACAGGTGCGACTAAAACTGCACCCACGTTACACCGGCCCTAATTTTATTTACATGCGCGAAATTAGAAAAAAATAAGTTTGTACGATAGGTACAATAATTAAGCTACCTATCTTCACGCGAAAAATGTAAACAATGTAAGGCATACATTCGTATATGAAATATGAGAGAGAAATATTCTGATTTCAAAGTTATAAACAATCCTTCTCTGTCTTTTATTTGTAAAATACGAAAAAATAATAATTTACAAATATTTTTACAAATTAGATGTCATTAGTAAAATCAGAGTACTTAAGCGCGGCCCCAGTAATGTTACTGGCTTCAATGTTCAAACCGTAACACAACAGCTTACACACTGCTGCATGGCGGCAGGAATAGACATAGCGGTGGTACGCACCCCAGACGGCCTCTCACATACGAGGGACCTTGCAGTTGGTCGTAACTAAGAATAACATTACATTATTGATTCATACAAGGATAAATTGTGAGGGACAAGTGATATATGGAACAAATACGTGAGTCAAATAGCAAACGATACAGAAATAAAAAACTTTATTGTCATAATTTATAGAATAACTTAATATGTAGTAAATAATTGTATTATATAGAAATTAAGTATGCAAGGAAACCCAATTTGTATCAAATGGGGCCATGCTTTCGGTATACTCTCAGTACAGTATACTCACAGACAACTTAACCTAGGTTGAGTTGTCTGTGAGTATACTCTACTTAAGCTCAGCTCGCCTCTGATTGGCTATAAATTACGCCCTCTGATTGGTTGACAGAGAGAGCCTAGAAATTTACGCGAGTTGTGAATAGATAAGAGCGCGTAAAATGTATTGACAGTCGTAAGAAGCAGTCTCTTGTTTGTCTTCAACCAAGCCACCAACAAATGTAGGTACCCATACAATAGTTTTGTTATTTGCTTCGTTAATTGTATACGACTAATCATGTCAGAAATGGACGAATAACCAGGATTGTGCTTTAATTTTCCCTGTTTGTATAAATAATATTTTAATTAACCACAAAACGATAAACTACATAAATAATTTTAATGAGACTGAGCAGTTATACACGCTATTCCTTAATTAATTTAAAATGAATATGTTTATTATTATTGTATTTATATTTTTCTAGGCGAAGGGAAACCCTGTTCCTGAACTGTTAGGTATGGATTTGAAGTATTAAATATCAATCAGGGAATTTACATCTGTTAACTATCAAAGCGAACGTTTATGAAGCCACGACAAACCACATAGAACTCTTCAAGGCGTTTATTTTCCGAGTAAAATGAAATACAATTTCTAGAATTGTTACTCGGACCAGCGCGGTAGCCAAATCGTGAAACTCGCATAGCACACAGACTATCGGCGGTCAATAAGGCCGGAACTAAAAGTATTTAATGCGGCTCCGCACAAATACTCCGCTTCGGCTATCGCGTTATTCCTAACAAATAATGCATTATGATCTCTTATGTTTATGTGAATAATGTTTTGTAGTGTTAGAGCCACGCTGTAGACAGTTTGTCTACAGCATGAATGGGTTAGCTCAACCGGGTCGTTACCACTGTCTCATAGAAAATCGACGTAAAGTAGCGGCTTGCTGCTGGCGTTTCGTATGGTGAGTGAGATATCCGTTAGCCCAAATCCCCTCCCCTTCCCAAACCCTAATTATCCCTTTCCTTTAAGGTCGGCAACGCGCCCATGATTCTCCTTGGGCGTACATGGGCGGTGGAGATCACTTACTATCAAGCCCACTTGCTCGTTTGCCGGCCTATGCTATAAAAAAAAACATTGAAATAAAACTAATTTAAACGGATTTTATCGCCGTGATCACGACGGCTTTCGAAACCTCGGGATCAAAATTAGTAAAAAACCGCTATAAAATCGCCTTTCAATTATTTTTATTTCAAAATAATGCATTGTTAACAACATCTATGTCGTATACAGACTTGACCTATAATTTCTACCTAATGAAAATGCATTTTTATACTGTGTATTCTGTGTTTGTCTCAAATAAATTTAATTTCTTTTAAATGAATTTAATTTATTTCTTTCTTTCAAATTTAAGACTTACGTGGTGGCTTATACTTATATGGTTTTCTCATGAAACTCATTGTCAGAACTAGACTAAATTGAAATGTGACCACACGGGAAGCACCAGCTGTCAAATAAAAAAAGAATCATCAAAATCGGTTCACCCAGTCGAAAGTTCTGAGGTAACAAACATAATAAAAAACAGTCGAATTGAGAACCTCCTCATTTTTTGAAGTCGGTTAAAAATCGATGTAAAGTAGCGGCTTGTTGCTGTTTCGTACGGTGAGTGAGATATCCGGAAGCCTAAATTCCCTCTTACCTTCCCAATCCCTTTCCTCGCGTCCATAGTTCCATTATTGTGGGCGTTTATGGGCAATGGAGATCACTTGTCATCAAATGACCCTCTTGCTCGTTTGACGACCTAAATTATATGACTGATTTTTTCTTAAACATTGAGGTAAGAATTGTCATGAAAGTATCACCAAAACTGGTGCATGTAAATGTTAAAGTTTTAACCTTTCATCTTCGACTTCATTCCTTTAATGCTGAAATTAATTCTTAAATGATAAGTGGGCCCAATTTAGAGCTATATCATAGCCATACCCTCGCCGTTGCTCTCCAAAGCTTCTGCCCAGCGATGTGTGAGGTAGACAAGAAGATCACCAGCTGAGCGACCGTGACGGAAACCGTACTGACGATCACTGATCAGCTGGTGCTCCTCAAGGTACCGCATCAGATGATGTCACCGATATCGGCCTATAATTCGAAGGGTCCGACCGGTTGCCTTTTTTAGTGATCGGATGGACATGAGCAACCTTTCACGAAGTGGGGGCCCTGTTAGTATGATAGGAAAGACAGTAAAGGCGCGTAAGAACGGGGGTCAACTCAGGGGCGCATGTTTTAAGAACCACTGCGGGGATGCAGTTTGGCCCAGTTAGTCCCAGTCCCAGTCCCAGTCCCTCCTGACTGCACGCTGGTTAATTCGAATTTCGGGCAGGGAATATTCGCACGTGGGATCTTCGGCGGCGTGCATAGATACCTAAAAATATAAATGATGTCATTGTACTCGAGTTCAATTAATACATAAATTGTTGAAGCTTATTTTATTATCATCATACAATGGTTTTTACCGCTAACAAAACAAGTACAAGGTAAATATTCTAATTAATATAATGACCACTTGTATGTACCTATGTAATTAAAGACAATTAACATAAAATGTTGTCAAATTTAATAACAAATTTATACAATATTATGCAGTAGGCGTGTTGTTTTGTGTTGCGAGATGTAAGCTGAAAAAAACATGTCTGAAAACAGCATTGTGATCGATCAATTTTGTCAATAACAATAGTTATTATTTGATTATTTATGTTTCTGCTAATTGGTTGACACCAAAGAGCCAGAGGATCTCGATTATACATTGCATCGATTATGCATTGGTGCCACACGGCCGACTCTATGCCAACGGTCTGACACAGGTACTGGCCGAAACATACACTGGTGCTAAAACCTGCCATAGTGGCCCACCTTGTGTGGGTCGCGTTCCAGGGTCAGCCAATCCGGTTCTCCCCAGGGGGATTGCCCCCTGATCCTAACCCTTTTCCCATCCCCTCCCCTTTGACCCTTTGCAGGTCGGCATGATCGTGTCGACCAACGATAGACACACTGTTTATCGTTGGTCGCCACTATTCTTGGATTGCGCTACACTTACCATCAGGTGTGGCGAAGTCATATTGCCGGGCCAGGATTAAAAAAAAAAAACATCCGTTGCCAGTGAGGACCTGTGTCAGCCGGAACGTCGCCTGTCTAACCACTGGTCGAAGACAGGGCGCACTGCCGCGACGGCCCTCTGACCTGCTGTCGTATTCTGCAGCCTGAGGGACCTACCACCTTGCACTTGGCTAGTAACTAATAATAACATTAAATCATTGCATCATACAAAGATAATAAAATAATTGTTTGCTTCGTTATTTGTTCAGTACCAATCATGTCAGAAATAGACGTATCACCAGTATTGTAGTTATCTTTCCCTATAGGTTTAGGGAAAACGATTTTTTTTTTAATAAGCCCTATATATTATATTCGTACCACTGCTGGGCACGGGCCTCCTCTACTGAATGTTACACGTAACTTAGAAAAGTCAGTGGTGTATGCTCCGCAAATAAATATTTGTGGATAATATTTTTTTTATATAATTGGAACGAAGTTCCTTACGGCAGGCTTGGATATAGGGATATAGGGATTTCGCTGCGTGACCGAACTGAAAAAAATGTAATAGTGAAACCATAAGAAAAATGCGTGGAAAAAATGCGTGGAATAAAAGCGTTAAATGAGAAGTGCGCATGCGCGACAGTCGCATAACCATCCAGCGTTAGTTCCTTTTTTTTTTAAATGAAATTCATTCAGCCAGTTATACTTGAAGTATTTTTATATCTCCTTCGATTTTTAAAAGATTACGCTAGCTCGTTATTATTTATAATTACATAAGTTGATAAAAAATGCTATACAATAGCTTTACCGCGGCAGTCTCCGAGCGCCACACGTCTTTTTTTTATTTCTATTTTTGAAGTTATACTTCTTTAGGCGCGTTATGAAAAAATGATGAGAGTGAAATTTTAAGATGCGCGCGCACCTGTGACACAAAATTAACAGTATGAAGTTAGGCGCGTTATGAAAAAATGATGAGAGTGACATTTTAAGATGCGCGCGCACCTGTGACACAAAATTAACAGTATGAAGTTAGGCGCGTTATGAAAAAATGATGAGAGTGAAATTTTAAGATGCGCGCGCACCTGTGACACAAAATTAACAGTATGAAGCCGTCTGCTTAACCGCTCATTAAGTCTCGAAAAAAAAGCTACCAACAAAATAGGAATTGAACCTCGATATTAGTCGCGCATGTTGGTACGCTCGTCACCTCTGATCACTGTTTTCATATTTATAATATTTATCAACATGTCTCTAGTTTATACATTCACAACACGTGTTTGAGTTTCATACAAGTGCGAATTATATATGTGCTAATAAATTATATTCAGTAGTGATTTAAATTGAATATTTTGATTGATATTACTTACTATTTGTGAATATTAGTGAAAAAAATTGTGCTTATATACTTTTTCAAGTGCTCCAATATAATTGAGGTTAACTATCCGTATGTATTATTTATTGATATAAATTAAAATACTTTTATTTAATATAATTAACACTAAATATTATTAAATTATTAATGTTAAATACTTATTATTATTGTAATCAATTATTTGCATGCAATTAAAAACTATTTTTTAATGATGCCAAAGAAGTATAACTTCTCACGCGCGTACATAAGTACACGCACCCATTTTTTTCTATTCTATTTCTATGTAATTTTATGTTGTCAAACAAAAATAAAGAGACATATTTTGTTATTTTAGTTGATAATTTGATTTTTTTGCAATTTGTGTCGATTGTACATTAGCCGAAGGAACTTCGTTCCTACCTGGTGTCCCACGACACACACCAATTTTTTTATATAATATTTATTTCAGACAACACAATCCATAGCATCAGTTAAAATTTGTTAGTAAAGTGACTTAACAACCTGTTAGTAATAAGCGCGTTCTAAGCCATGCTATAGCCAGATACAAGTGCCAATGAGATTAATTTATTTTACGACATAATCGCCGGTCTCAGCTAAAATGTGATCCGCCGACTCAATGTTCATATGAACATTAATCCAGCGACCGAGAGGAATATGTGTTATTATTGTAACAACATAAGTAGGAATTTATATGTATTTTTTAATTCGTTTTTATCACTTAAGGCCATACCCCCAGCAAAACGCCGCGCGATCGAGATTTTTAGAGGCTATCTAGTCATTACTTAAAATAAATATTGATTAACAAAATATACAATATATTTTTACAATCTGTCAGCTTTACTTTGTTCGATTCAAATTCATGTTAACGTTGATATATTTTTTTTAAATTATCATTATAAATGAGCAATAAAAATGAGAAAAATGCAAAGATTCCGTGCGTCTCCTTTTAAAGTACAGATTATTTTCATATGAGATTACATCAATAGATAGGCAATTTAATAACGAATGTTTTGCCCGTTTTAAATTTTCGAAAAGACCAAAACCTGATTTTTTAAATCAATTATTCGCTAAATACGTGCATATTCTGCACGAAAACTCATACGCCAAGTACACGAGTTAGTATGCCGCGAGTCAGTCAAGGTCATTTGCTCACGGAAGGCCCTTAACTAGGACACAACCCGCACCCCAGAATTATCTACCCAGTCGTTTAAAAGTTACAGGGGGGATGGAAAAAAACTCACCCTTACTTACATGTATTATACAGCCACACCATGTGTTTTTTTTATTATTTTCACTACACGTTGGCGATTCATGGAATACAACTACCATCCATGTTTAACCTATACACTTATTGATTATAGGCTCCAAGTAAAATGGCTGCCACATAATTCATTACATGGTTAATAAAATCAGAATTCTAATTAGACTGTCTCGAGTCAAGAACCGCAGCCGGGACTTCGATACACGCGTCGGCCCGGGACCCAACCCTATCATCATCATCATCAGCCACAGGACGTCCACTGCTGAACATAGGCCTCCCCCAAAGATTTCCAGCCCGACCTGTTGGAAGCGGCCTGCATCCAGCGACTCCCTGCGACCTTTATTTTTAAACCCGATGCGGCATGCGAACTACTCTCGGGATCATTTTGTACTTGGTTAGTAATAACCTACATATTGCCCATGACCAGACTCCAAAAAATTAGAAATTCCTTCAAATGTCAAAGTATACGTTTCTACAACAAAATTCCTAGCCATTTTTAATAATTAACCCTAATTTTTTTTTTTTTTTATAGCATAGGCCGGCAAACGAGCAAGTGGGTCACCTGATGGTAAGTGATGTCCACCGCCCATCTACGCCCACCACCATAAGAATCATGGGCACGTTGCCGACCTTAAAGGAAAGCGATAATTAAGGATTGGGAAGGGGAGGGGATTTGGGCTTTCGGATATCTCGCTCACCGTACGAAACGCAGCAGCAAGCCGCTACTTTACGTCGGTTTTCTGTGAGACAGTGGTAACGACCCGGTCGAGCCAGCCCATTCATGCTGTAGACAAAACTGTCTACAGCGTGGCTCTACCACTCGTAAATAAATTTAAATTATTTATTAAACAGAACCTTTGCCAAAAAGGTTACTATAATAATGATGTCTTACGTTTACGCGAATGTTACTCATTGAAACAAAACTAAATTTGTTGGGTTGTCCCGAAATGTTAGCATTAACATTTTGGGACAACCTACATATAAGTCCACCCCGTGAACACGAAGGCTGAAAAGCTTTCGAAACGTCGGGACCAAAATTGAAATAAAAAACCGCGATAAAATCCGTTTAATTTAGTTTTATTAACACGCTTTTATTAGCTTCAGACGTATGTATGTTGGTATGTTGGTAGGTTTGTCTGTAACTTGTCTTTGGACGTGATTTTGACCTACTTCAAAACGTCGGATAAAATCTTGACAGCGCGATGTAAATGTCCAGTGGCGCCATCTCATGATTTTTTCTTGTCAACTTGTAGCTTAAATGCAATAAAGGTGGCGCTGGTTGTTTTGTTGTGTTATTTTGATACAAGTTTAGAACAAAATAAATAAATATTGTAAAAATTCAAACTTCCTTAAATATTTCATTGAATAATTGTTATAAATTACAAATTTATTACCTACAACTGTTATTAAAATTACTTCAGTAGTAAGGGATGTTCGCAAAACACTTTTTTTAACACGCTTTTTTATATTATTTACAATTAGTGGCAGCAATATAATAGAACATTGGATTATAGTCTACATGACACATTAAAATAAAACAATAAAAAATCAAGAGATGGCGCCACTGGCACATCTACATCGCGATGTCAAGATTCTCCAGCGAATCATTACCTCCGACGCTTTGTATGAACTATGGGTGTTGTACGATTGATCGGGTACAGTTTTACAAATGGCTTGTTAAACAAGCCATTCGTAAAACTTGTTTCTTTCCTACCTCCTTCGTGACATTTTTACGTTTCAGCGAATTTTCCAATCACAAAGATTCGAAAGAAGTTTCACTTAAAAAAATGGTAAAAAAAATAAATGATAAAAAAAAAAAAGTGTGCGTTCGGGACGCTCGACAGAAGTGATAACTTAAACTAATGTGGGTTAAAGTGAGAGCGGAAGGAGCCTGTCTACTGCTACCGTATGCGTGAGAGAAAGGGAAGCCAGACAGAGTGGCGCCTTAACGCGTTACGTTACGAAGTCCGGTCAAAGTCGTGTCGAAGTCGTGTCAAAGTCGTGTCAAAGTCGTATCAAAGTCGTGTCAAAGTCGTGTCAAAGTCGTGTCAAAGTCGTGTCAAAGTCGTGTCAAAGCCGTGTCAAAACCGTGTCAAAGTCGTGTCAAAGTCGTGTCGAAGTCGTGTCAAAGTCGTGTCAAAGTCGTGTCAAAGTCGTGTCAAAGTCGTGTCAAAAGTCGTGTCAAAAGTCGTGTCAAAGTCGTGTCATAGTCGTGTCAAAGTCTTGTCAAAGTCGTGTCAAAACCGTGTCAAAGTCGTGTGAAAGTCGTGTGAAAGTCGTGTGAAAGTCGTGTCAAAGTCGTGTCAAAGCCGTGTCAAAACCGTGTCAAAGTCGTGTCAAAGTCGTGTCAAAGTCCGGACAATGTCCGGTCAAAATCATGTCATAGTCGTGTCAAAGTCGTGTCAAAACCGTGTCAAAGTCGTGTCAAAGTCGTGTCAAAGTCGTGTCGAAGTCGTGTCAAAGTCGTGTCAAAGTCGTGTCAAAGTCGTGTCAAAGTCGTGTCAAAGTCGTGTCAAAAGTCGTGTCAAAATTCATGTCAAAGTCGTGTCATAGTCGTGTCAAGGTCTTGTCAAAGTCGTGTCAAAACCGTGTCAAAGTCGTGTGAAAGTCGTGTGAAAGTCGTGTGAAAGTCGTGTCAAAGTCGTATCAAAGTCGTGTCAAAACCGTGTCAAAGTCGTGTCAAAGTCGTATCAAAGTCGTGTCAAAGTCGTGTCAGTCTTGTCAAAGTCGTGTCAAAGCCGTGTCAAAACCGTGTCAAAGTCGTGTCAAAGTCGTATCAAAGTCGTGTCAAAGTCGTGTCAAAGTCGTGTCAAAGTCGTGTCAAAGTCGTCGAAGTCCGGACAATGTCCGGTCAAAATCATGTCATAGTCGTGTCAAAGTCCGGTCCAAGCCGACTGGTCACTGTGTGACTCCACCTGGTACTTAGAAATTATCAATGTTCCAGGGAGGTCGGTTAACGCTGACTGGTCAATGGACCGCTCGCGTTACGGAACGTTTCGGTTCACCCTCCCATAAGAAGTTATCACTTCAAAAATGAAAATACACCTTTTTATAGAAAATCAAACTAAAAAATTAAAAATAAATAATAGTTTAAAAAAACTAAAAAACACGCTTTTACATAAAATCCAACTAAAAAATAAAAAATAAATTTTAATGAATTCGAATTAGGAATAGTGTACAAAATTTAAAAATATATATAAATTAAGAATAGGTTAAATAAGAAAAAATATGTATTTTATTGTAAAAAAAGCGTGGGGTGCATGGTGTCAATAGTTATAAAAATATTTTATTGACAGGTATGAGTAGAAGGATCATCATTTTGATAATGTCTTAAAAAGCACCCCACGTTTTTTTACAATAAAATACATATTTTTTCTTATTTAACCTATTCTTAATTTATATATATTTTTAAATTTTGTACACTATTCCTAATTCGAATTCATTAAAATTTATTTTTTATTTTTTAGTTGGATTTTATTTCAATGAGGTTACTATAATGTTAAAGATTATTTGGAAGACAAAAGAGCTTGTAATTGAGCCGCTCACTCCATACAAAATACGGCTGTCCATGGTCCTCTACTATACTGTACTATTTGATATAAATAAAATAAACAATAATAATAAGTAAAATAAATACCTAATAAGTATAATAATACAATAAATTATTATACTTGACTGCTCTATCGTCGCATTATTAGTATTTAAGGTATGTAACGTAGACGTTTTTAATATTTTTAAGAAAAATATTAATTTGAAAGTTATTATGTTTCATTTTTTACCATTCTGGAAAATCAATGTCTGGACATTAAAAGAGGCCCCAACCCATGAGTTTGTTTCGGCATTTCTTCTCATGGCTAGCCACGAAATGCCGATAAAAATAAAAATGTAATACAGTAATGCCCCGGACTTACGCGATAGGTGGGACCGAGCTATAACCGTGTAAGTCGATTTCGCGTAAGTCGGGGTACAACTTTGCATGCACTTTTGAGTGACATAATTTGAGGTTATCAATAAAACACAACGTACGTAAAACAATTCAACGCGGAACACGTTCGAACCTGTCGTAAACGGACCACTAACATGGCGAAATAGGAGAGCTGTCAGCTGACGCGCTCGGCCATCAAAAAGAATAACCGCGTATCTCCGAATTCGCGTAAAACGGGTTAGCGTAAGTCGGGGTATTACTGTATAGCGAGATGGACGGCAGCACGGGTGGTCGGCCTCGTTGCTGCCGTTGACGCCGAGGGCGTCCTTCGGTGTGCGGGGGCTTCTGAGCCCCCCCAATTGGAGACGGGCCGCTAGGCGGCACCGCGCAGGGGCGGTTCCGGCAGCAATCCTTGGCTTTCCCAAGGAGACCCCGGGACCGCTCCACATGCGCCGAAGAAGGCCACCGCGGGGTTTTGGTTGGTAGTTACCGGCATAGGGTGTAAATAGTGTTAGGGACTCGGCTCAGCGGTCACCCGGATGTTTTCCATCTCTCCCGGGCGATTCGCTGGGTCGTAAGGCCGGTAGAACCCAACATAACCGCTCCACCTTCCCCCGGTGGGGCGGTAGCAATAAGAGGCTTTCCCCGCGAAAAAAAAAAAAAAAAATACTGTATAGTATAAAACATATTGACATAATAAAAGTGATATTTATGGTCCAATTTACAGAATAAATGATTTGAATTTGAATAGATAAATACATTACTAACAGAATCATGTGGTTATTTCCTTGCATAGCACCGAGTTATGACCAGGAAAGCGGGTTAATTTTCCTTAAAGACTATTAATAATATTTTTGATAAGTAATGAGCAGTACGAATATAAAGCTATTTAATAAATACTGAACCGCCTTTGTTACATTACCAATAGATTCATATACAAGTGTGTTATAAACTCGACATTTTAATAACTTATTTAAAATGAATATCAAATATTATGTTTTTGTATTTGTATTATGCTGGGCGTTTAGAAATTCTATTTCTGGTGAGTTACGCATGGATTTGAAGTACTAAATATCAGTAAAGCCGTTTAAATAAGTGGAACGTCATCACTTGGCAGAGATTTTTTTATTGATTTGGAAAACTGCAGCTCGATCCTGCGACATATTACGATGGAAATAATTTTTGCGCAAGCACTGTTTTACTGTTTATCTACTAAATAATAACCATAGCAATAACAGCAAAGCTTTTATAAACTATATATCGCTCATTAAATACAAAAGGCCACAATAAAAAAAATAACTCAAAATCATTTCATTGTAAAAATGTGAACTAAATACGTATTTATTATATACGTATATAGCATATAGCAATTTGCAATAAAACTATTTTGTGTTTTTTTTGTATTGTGTGAGCGCTAGGTATGTCAAAGAACTTATTTTTTCCCAAATTAGTCATTTTGTACAGTCCTGAACTCAAAAAGCAATGTATATCGTTTTCGTCGTTGTTATCTGTTGTGATTATTCGCGGGAAATCATTTTTATCGATATTATGTCGAAGGATCGAGCTGCTGATTAAAAAACCAAAATGAAATGAACTTCACGGGCTAGTGCTGATGTTAATTAACATTTAATAAAAACAACTACAACTTCTGAATGGCTGCTAAATTTTCTTCAAACAAGATAAGAATTATCAAGAGAGAATCATCAAAAATCGGTACATAAATGTTGAACATTTAACCTTTCAACCCCCATTCACCACTTTAAGGGGTGAAATTTCTACTTACAAATTCAAAAACATTCAAAAACGTCTTTTTTCGGCAGAAAATAAAGGTATATTATTTATAACTAGAGGCTTAATAATGTGAACGGGCATTTTTCATTTTTATAAGTTTGACAAGTTTGTCTGTATGTGGCAACGTAGCGCCTAAACTAATGGAGCGATTTAAATGCATTATTTAAAAGCTCGTTTAATCGAAATGACTGTTAGGTATATGTTTGAAAAAAATATGTTGAGATGTTTATAAGTTACACATTATATAAAGCGCCATTTAGATAGAGAGAGATTAACGTACGGCAATAGGGGAGAAACTGTAATTAAGGCCGCGTAATGAATACGACTATTTTTGGAACGAAGTTCCTTACGGCAGGCTTGGAGGGGATAGGGATTTCGCTGCGTGACCGAACTGAAAAAAATGTGATAGTAAAACCGTAAGAAAAATGCGTGGAATAAAAGCGTTAAATGAGAAGTGCGCAGGCGCGACAGTCGCATAACCAGCCAGCGTTAGTTCCTTTTTTAAAATGAAATTCATTCAGCCAGTGTAAAGTATATAAAAATACTCCTTCGATTTTTAAAAGATTATTACATAAGTTGATAAAAAATGCTATACAATAGCTTTACCGCGGCAGTCTCCGAGTGCCACACGTCTTTTTTTTATTTCTATTTTTCTATTCTATTTCTATGTAATTTTATGTTGTCAAACAAAAATAAAGAGACATATTTTGTTATTTTAGTTGATAATTTGAATTTTTTGCGATTTGTGTCGATTCTACATTAACCGAAGAAACTTCGTTCCTACCTGGTGTCCCACGACACACACCAATTTTTTTAAATAAATGAAGCGGTCTCGTAAACATGAATTTTTCTGTTAAATCCCCGTCTGTGTTATGCTATAATTTTTTTTAAATAATTGTTATTTTTTTTATTTTTAGTTCATGTGGCGATACTTAACGTGGATATTAACGGCGTCGATGTTAGCGATAAAGGTAAGGTCAAGGTCAAGGACAGCAGTGATACATCATGTTGTAGAAAGGTGTGGCCAATGGTCATAACAATATTAAAGCAAAGACTGCAATGTGTACTACTAGACGGGTTGTTTAGAAGCAAAATTGTGCCACATAGAGCGGGAGTTTGACAGCTGACAGACAGAGAGCGGGAGAGTGGTTCTACCTGAGAGTACGCGAGATGGGTGACTCAGTGGCGCAATTTCTATGATCCACGCAGCCGGTCTAGTAGTATACAATGAAGTCATTGCATTAGAGGGTCGTTACATACACCTGACAGTGTTTAAGCACCGGATCTTATTACAAACTAAACATGCTAATGTTTAGTGCAAATGTTAATCACTCGTTTCCTAAGATCGATAACATCGATCACATCAGTACAATTTATTTGCATTACTTCTGCGCACCTAGTAACGGCTTCATTCGTATCAGCTGTTTGTAATTTAGTGTTGTCCAACGTCGCAAGTCGCATATCGACATACTACTCATTCGAAAAAGGAAAATTCTTTATTTCGTAGTAATGCAATCGAATGTGATAATACGGGCCGTGTAATACCTATGTCGTACACTATACGTTGTATAAATTTGACCACACCTTGCTTATATCCAAACTCGTAGAACAAAAGTTGTTCCGTATGGGGTCAGCTATCTGGTCCTGCGAGGTTGCTGGTGTTTTAAAAATAACCCTGTATAAAGCCCCATTTAGATAGAGAGAGATTAACGTACGGCAATAGGGGAGAAACTGTTATTAAGGCCGCGTAATGAAGACGACTATTTTTTTAAATAAATGACATGGCCTTCGTAAACAATATTTTTTCTGTTAAATCCCCGTCTGTGTAATGCTATATTTTTTTTAACAGTGTTAATTTATTTTTAGATAAAAGGGTGGTACCTAGACTGGAATTTAAAGTGGATGTTAACGGCGTCGATGTTAGCGATAAAGGTAAGGTCAAGGTCAAGGATAGCAGTGATACATCGTGTTGCAGAGAGGAGTGGCCAATGGTCATGATAATATTAAAGCAAGCACTGCAATGTGTACTACTAGACGGGTTGTTTAGAAGTAAAATTGTGCCACATAGAGCGGGAGTTTGACAGCTGACAGACAGAGAGCGGGAGAGTGGTTCTACCTGAGAGTACGCGAGATGGGTGACTCAGTGGCGCAATTTCTATGATCCACGCAGCCGGTCTAGTAGTATACAATGAAGTCATTGAATGAGGGGTCGTCACATACTCCTGACAGTGAGTGTTTATGCACCGGATCTTATTACAAACTATACATGCTAATGTTTAGTGCAAATGTTAATCACTCGTTTCTTAAGATCGATAACATCGATCACATCAGTATAATTTATTTGCATTACTTCTGCGCACCTAGTAACGGCTTCATTCGTATCAGCTGTTTGTAATTTATTGTTGTCCAACGTCGCAAGTCGCATATCGACATACTACTCATTCGAAAAAGGAAAATTCTTTATTTATTTCGTAGTAATGCAATCGGATGTGATAATACGCGCCGTGTAATACCTTTGTCGTACACTATACGTTGTTTAAAGGACATTGTCAAAAATGGCCTATGAATCAACACGCATGAAACATTTACTATAATTATTATTATTATTTATAATGTACATTATAATTATTTCAATAGAACGGACACTTCTTAATTTCGAAAACAATTTAAAAAGTATTCACTTCCGTCATAGTCCTCGGTATTATAATTTTTGGTTTAAATTCGGGTTTTTAATAGGCAAAGGTATTATAGCTCATACAGCCAAGTCTTTGTAACAGCACTCTTAATAAGAGTTTGACACAGACAAACGTCAGTATGTATTCTCAAAACTCAAGTGTTGAGAATACTGATGCTTGTCTGTGTAATTAAAAACCATTATTTTATTAACCATGATTATGGTTTTTAGTCACAAACAGTCCGATATGATGTCGCGGAACCATACGGCTTGTCAAAATGTTTTTTTTTTTTTATTTATTTATGGCTTCGCATTGTTATGCATTTCGCCAATGACAAGTGTAATTTATTCTCAAGTCTTCACAAGAACGATGAAATATCGGTGTGGAAGTTTTCAAGGACTTGTTGGAGTTTTGGTGTGCATTCTTTTTTTTCAGTGCGATACTTAATTCACTTATTTCAATATTTCCATACACTGTTCATCGCCGTAAATGTTTATTGCACAAATCCACACCACTTTTATACAACAAACACAACATTAAACTAGTTTTTGAAATAAATTAAAATCAGCGATGAACCGCACTGTCAGAATTCCCGCCAAAACTCCGTCAAAATGAATTAACAGATGACAACATTTGACATTTGATAGTATTTATTGGCCTAATTATAACCTCAAAGGAGTTTTGGCGGGAATTCTGACAGTGCAGTTCATCGCTTATTTTAATTTATTTCATAAACTTGTTTAGAGTTGTGTTTGTTGCAGTGTTGGGCAAAATGTAATCTAACTACTGATTACTAACTACGATTACATAAAGTAGTTAGTAATCATAACTAATAACTACATAAAAAAATCAAAAATGTAGTTAAAAATTTTGATTACTAACTACTAATTGTAGTTGCAATCATGATTACTTGATTACTTTTTATAACTACATATTTAAAATGATTTTGCGTCATTAAAAAAGAAAACACGCGCGATAGTCATTCATGTAAATACATTAAATTAATTAAATTAAATATATATATAAAAATGAATCGCTGTGCGTGGAAAAAATAAAAATCGTCTCATTTTTCGGTTACGTCAGATTTTTCGGTTATGCGTCAGATTTTTCTGTTACGCGTCAAAATTAACTGGACTTGATTAATTGAATTTGATTTTAACTGGACTTTGACTGGATTTTGTCAAGACTTTGACCGGACTTTACAGGACTTTGACTGGTATTTGACCAGACTTTGACCCGACTTTGACAGGACCTTGACAGGACTTTGAAGGGACCTTGACAGGACTTTGAAGGGACTTTGACAGGACTTTGACGGACTTTGAACGGACTTTGACCGGACTTTGACGGACTTTGATGGACTTTGACCGGACTTTGACAGGACTTTGAGAAGGCTTTAACCGTACTTTGACAGGACTTTGACGGACTTTGACAGGACTTTGACAGGATTTTGACGGACTTTGATGGACTTTGACCGGACTTTGACAGGACTTTGAGAAGGCTTAAACCGGACTTTGAGAGGACTTTGACGGACTTTGACAGGACTTTGAGAAGGCTTTAACCGGACTTTGACGGACTTTGACGGACTTTGATGGACTTTGACCGGACTTTGAGAAGGCTTTAACCGGACTTTGACAGGACTTTGACGGACTTTGACAGGACTTTGACGGACTTTGACAGGATTTTGACGGACTTTGACAGGACTTTGAGAAGGCTTTAACCGGACTTTGACAGGACTTTGACGGACTTTGACAGGATTTTGACGGACTTTGATGGACTTTGACCGGACTTTGACAGGACTTTGAGAAGGCTTTAACCGGACTTTGACGGACTTTGACCGGACTTTGACGGACTTTGATGGACTTGGAACGGACTTTGAGAAGGCTTTAACCAGACTTTGACAGGACTTTGACAGGACTTTGACGGACTTTGACAGGACTTTGACAGGACTTTGACAGGATTTTGACGGACTTTGACGGACTTTGACCGGACTTTGACGGACTTTGACCGGACTTTGACGGACTTTGATGGACTTTGACCGGACTTTGAGAAGGCTTTAACCGGACTTTGACAGGACTTTGAGAGGACTTTGACAGGACTTTGACCGGACTTTGACCGGACTTTGATGGACTTTGCCCGGACTTTGACAGGACTTTGAAAAGTCTTTAACCGGACTATGACAGGACTTTGACGGACTTTGACCGGACTTTGAGAAGGCTTTAACCGGACTTTGACAGGACTTTGACGGACTTTGACAGGACTTTGACGGACTTTGACAGGATTTTGACGGACTTTGACAGGACTTTGAGAAGGCTTTAACCGGACTTTGACAGGACTTTGACGGACTTTGACAGGACTTTGACAGGATTTTGACGGACTTTGATGGACTTTGACCGGACTTTGACAGGACTTTGAGAAGGCTTTAACCGGACTTTGACGGACTTTGACCGGACTTTGACGGACTTTGATGGACTTGGAACGGACTTTGAGAAGGCTTTAACCAGACTTTGACAGGACTTTGACAGGACTTTGACGGACTTTGACAGGACTTTGACAGGACTTTGACAGGATTTTGACGGACTTTGACGGACTTTGACCGGACTTTGACGGACTTTGACCGGACTTTGACGGACTTTGATGGACTTTGACCGGACTTTGAGAAGGCTTTAACCGGACTTTGACAGGACTTTGAGAGGACTTTGACAGGACTTTGACCGGACTTTGACCGGACTTTGATGGACTTTGCCCGGACTTTGACAGGACTTTGAAAAGTCTTTAACCGGACTATGACAGGACTTTGACGGACTTTGACAGGACTTTGACGGACTTTGACAGGACTTTGAGAAGGCTTTAACCGGGCTTTGACGGACTTTGACAGGACTTTGACGGACTTTGCAGGACTTTGACAGGACTTTGACAGGACTTTGACAGGATTTTGACGTACTTTGACCGGACTTTTACAGGACTTTGACAGGATTTTGACGGACTTTGATGGACTTTGACCGGACTTTGACAGGACTTTGAGAAGGCTTTAACCGGACTTTGACGGACTTTGACCGGACTTTGACGGACTTTGATGGACATGGCCCGGACTTTGAGAAGGCTTTAACCAGACTTTGACAGGACTTTGACGGACTTTGACAGGACTTTAACAGGACTTTGAGAGGTCTTTAACCGGACTTTGACAGGACTTTGAGAGGACTTTGACAGGACTTTGACCGGACTTTGACCGGACTTTGATGGACTTTGCCCGGACTTTGACAGGACTTTGAAAAGGCTTTAACCGGACTTTGACGGACTTTGATGGACTTGGACCGGACTTTGAGAAGGCTTTAACCAGACTTTGACAGGACTTTGACGGACTTTGACAGGACTTTGACAGGACTTTGACAGGACTTTGACAGGATTTTGACGGACTTTGATGGACCTTGACCGGACTTTGACGGACTTTGACCGGACTTTGACGGACTTTGATGGACTTTGACCGGACTTTGAGAAGGCTTTAACCGGACTTTGACAGGACTTTGACGGACTTTGACAGGACTTTGACGGACTTTGACAGGACTTTGAGAAGGCTTTAACCGGACTTTGACAGGACTTTGAGAGGACTTTGACAGGACTTTGACCGGACTTTGATGGACTTTGCCCGGACTTTGACAGGACTTTGAAAAGGCTTTAACCGGACTTTGACAGGGCTTTGACGGACTTTGACAGGACTTTGACGGACTTTGACAGGACTTTGAGAAGGCTTTAACCGGACTTTGACAGGACTTTGAGAGGACTTTGACAGGACTTTGACCGGACTTTGACCGGACTTTGATGGACTTTGCCCGGACTTTGACAGGACTTTGAAAAGGCTTTAACCGGACTTTGACAGGACTTTGACGGACTTTGACCGGACTTTGACGGACTTTGATGGACTTTGACCGGACTTTGAGAAGGCTTTAACCGGACTTTGACGGACTTTGACAGGACTTTGACGGACTTTGCAGGACTTTGACAGGACTTTGCAGGACTTTGACAGGACTTTGACGGACTTTGACAGGACTTTGACAGGATTTTGACGGACTTTGATGGACTTTGACCGGACTTTGTCAGGACTTTGAGAAGGCTTTAACCGGACTTTGACGGACTTTGACCGGACTTTGACGGACTTTGATGGACTTGGCCCGGACTTTGAGAAGGCTTTAACCAGACTTTGACAGGACTTTGACGGACTTTGACAGGACTTTAACAGGACTTTGACAGGATTTTGACGGACTTTGATGGACTTTGACCGGACTTTGACAGGACTTTGAGAAGGCTTTAACCGGACTTTGACAGGACTTTGACGGACTTTGACAGGACTTTGACAGGATTTTGACGGACTTTGATGGACTTTGACCGGACTTTGACAGGACTTTGAGAAGGCTTTAACCGGACTTTGAGAGGACTTTGACAGGACTTTGACCGGACTTTGACCGGACTTTGACGGACTTTGACGGACTTTGATGGACTTTGACCGGACTTTGACAGGACTTTGAGAAGGCTTTAACCGGACTTTGACAGGACTTTGACGGACTTTGACCGGACTTTGACGGACTTTGATGGACTTTGACCGGACTTTGAGAAGGCTTTAACCGGACTTTGACGGACTTTGACGGACTTTGACAGGACTTTGACGGACTTTGACAGGACTTTGACAGGTTTTTGACGTACTTTGACCGGACTTTTACAGGACTTTGACAGGACTTTGACAGGATTTTGACGGACTTTGATGGACTTTGACCGGACTTTGACAGGACTTTGAGAAGGCTTTAACCGGGCTTTGACCGGACTTTGGCGGACTTTAACAGGACTTTGACAGGATTTTGATGGACTTTGATGGGCTTTGACCGGACTTTGAGAGGACTTTGGCAGGACTTTGACGGACTTTGATAGACTTTGAGAAGGCTTTAACCAGACTTTGACAGGACTTTGAGAGGACTTTGACAGGACTTTGACCGGACTTTGACCGGACTTTGATGGACTTTGCCCGGACTTTGACAGGACTTTGAAAAGACTTTAACCGGACTTTGACAGGACTTTGACGGACTTTGATGGACTTGGACCGGACTTTGAGAAGGCTTTAACCAGACTTTGACAGGACTTTGACAGGACTTTGACGGACTTTGACAGGACTTTGACAGGACTTTGACAGGATTTTGACGGACTTTGATGGACTTTAACCGGACTTTGACGGACTTTGACCGGACTTTGACGGACTTTGATGGACTTTGACCGGACTTTGAGAAGGCTTTAACCGGACTTTGACAGGACTTTGAGAAGGCTTTAACCAGACTTTGACAGGAATTTGACGGACTTTGACAGGACTTTGACAGGACTTTGACAGGACTTTGACGGACTTTGAGAAGGCTTTAACCGGACTTTGAGAGGACTTTGACAGGACTTTGACGGACTTTGACAGGACTTTGACGGACTTTGACCGGACTTTGACGGACTTTGATGGACTTTGACCGGACTTTGACAGGACTTTGAGAAGGCTTTAACCGGACTTTGACAGGATTTTGACGGAATTTGATGGACTTTGACGGGCTTTGACCGGACTTTGATGGACTTTGACCGGACTTTGACAGGACTTTGAGAAGGCTTTAACCGGACTTTACAGGACTTTGGCGGATTTTGACAGGACTTTGACCGGACTTTGACAGGATTTTGACGGACTTTGATGGACTTTTACCGGACTTTGACAGGACTTTGAGAGGGCTTTAACCGGACTTTGACAGGACTTTGAGAGGACTTTGACAGGACTTTGACGGACTTTGACAGGACTTTGACCGGACTTTGACGGACTTTGAGAGGCATGTGCAATAAACTGTTTTTTTTTAAGCAGCCATATACCAAAACATATGTTACTACACTTTACGTGTTTATTTAATTGCAAAATATCAGTTCATAAAACTTAAATAATCAGTAGTTATAACTACTAGATTGCAGCATTCAAATTAATAACTACTTCATGTAGTTTGATTACTGTAGTTAAGTTACATGTAATCATAACTACATGTAGTTAACTACTTTTAATCGAAATTAGTAATCAGATTACAAAATGTAGTTAACTACGCCCTACACTGTTGTTGTATAAAAGTGGTGTGGATTTGTTCAATAAACATTGACGGTGATGAACAGTGTATGGAAACATTGAAATAAGTGAATTAAGCATCGTACTGAAAGGAGTTAACACCAAAACTCCGACAAGACCTTGAAATCGACCGCACCCGTGTTTCATCGTTCTTGTAAAAATAACTTGAGAATGAATTGTACTTGACACTGGCTTAATGCATAGTACTGCAAGAGCCATAAATAAAAATAAAAAAAAAATATAACCTCAAAATCCGAAAGTATTTGATTTATTTTTCGGAATTCTCAAGTGTCCGTAGTTTTAATTTAGTTTCAATCAAATATATACATTATCTCAAAACCAAAAAGTAAATTCACCTCCCTGTTGGTTCTTAGGCCAACTATGTATGGACAACGAACAATGTCCTTTGACCACACCTTGCTGTAACTCGTTGTATATTACAGAGCCTGCATGTTGAAAAGGAAACAATACAAGCTTTTATTTTTAACCGACTTTATTAAAGAGCTAATAACCTTCTCAATTCGTCTGTATATACGAGCACTTACATACAGACCTCTGTGTGTATAATTTGAGTGGTAGAGCCACGCTGTAGACATTTTTGTCTACAGCATGAATGGGCTGGCTCGACCGGGTCGTCACCACTGTCTCACAGAAAACCGACGTAAAGTAGTGGCTTGCTGCTGCGTTTCGTACGGTGAGTGAGATATCCGGAAGCCCAAATCCCCTCCCCTTCCCAATCCCTAATTATCCCTTTCCTTTAAGGTCGGCAACGCGCCCATTATTCTTCTGGTGGTGGGCGTACATGGGTGGTGGAGATCACTTACCATCAGGTGACCCACTTGCTCGTTTGCCGGCCTATGCTATAAAAAAAAAGCAAGTATTCGTCTGATGGTGAGAGGGGATTTGCCGCTCCGGTAATCGCGCTCACTGTATGATGCGGCGCGACAATGAGCTGACACTTCACGTCGGTTTTTTATTAGACAGTGGTAATAAACCGGTCGAGTCTGCCCATCCATGCTGGAGACTAAAGTGTCTACATCGTGGCTCTATCACTTATAGGATGGTCGCATTCAGTCGGGTACAAACATATTCCAGTTACCCGTCCAGCGATTAAAAATTTATTTTGGATTTTTTTCTTGGCTTATATCGTAATACCTCTTTACGTGTCGATTTTCGGTAAATTGTAGGTCTACAGGTAATATTCTATACCTATATAAGGATTTTGATGCAATGATATATTATGTTAATAATGTTTTGATGAGTGAGTTTGCGAGTGTCAAAATGTGACGTAGTTTGAATTATTTACACATCCAAGTGACAATCGATATCCATGTAGTATTAATGTCATCCTGATACCTGTACTCAGCTGTACCCGTTCCTAACAGGCAGTCGGATGGACAACAAAGTGATCCTATAAGAGTTCTTTTTTTTCTATTACGTAGGAGATCCTAAAAGAACATAGAGTGTGGAAGGGCGGCGCCACATCCTCGCCCCGTCCTCGCTCTCAGTCAACAAGAGTCTGCGTGGCTCGTGTCTCATGTCACTAAACTATTTGGTCACAATATAAGCGTTAAAGCATAAAATACAAAACAAATTATTTTTTTCAGATATTATAAATTACAACTTACGCGATAGAATAACCTTTTCCTGTGTCCCGGACTATCGGGCAGATAAATATTCTTACTTATATGACATTCAACTCTTACATAATCGAGGTAAATATATCTTTTATCATGTGTATTACACAAGCTTCCATCTATATCTATATATGGATTCACAAGGTGGTAGGTCCCTCGTATGCGAGAGGCCGTCTAGGTTGGTACCACCACTTTGTCTATTTCTGCCGCCAAGCAACAGTGTATAAGTTGTATTTGGTCCCTGTTGTATTTCGGTTTGAAGGAGTATTGAAGCCAGTAAAATTACTGGGCATTATGAGACTTAACATCTTATATCTCGGGGTGACGAGCGCAGTTCAGAGCCATGCAGTGCTTTGTAATTCAAAGTTCTGTGTGGTGTTGCTTCTGTTTAGGAGCAGGCGTGGCGCTTACCATCAGGCGAGCGACCTACTCGTGTCGTCATTCTATTAAATTAAAAAAAATCTCTAAAGATATAGGCAGAAGTGGAACTAAATCACCCACTGTTCGCCAATCTTATCTCCTTCTCATAGTGTGATAGTTGGGGAGACGAAGCCAATAGCCATATCCGGTACTAATTCTAATCTCGGGCAACCCATTTTAACAGCGTAAGTACCATGCCACTAGAGTTCATTAGACCACTATGGCGTTAAACATCCTACTTATCTAATAATCGTAGCCTATTAAATAAAGAGGAAATATTTGTTTGTTTGTAGGGGGTAATCTTTGCAACTACTGAACTGATTTTGAAAATTCTTATTATTTTTTTTTTATCCGGTCTCGGCAAAGTGACTACGCTACACCTGATGGTAAGTGTAGCGCAATCCAGGAATATTGTCGACCAACGATAAACAATGTGTCCATCGTAGGTCGGCAAGATCATGCCGGCCTGCCTAAGGGCCAAAGGGGAGGGGAAGGAACAAGGGATGGGAAAAGGGTTAGGATAAGGGGGCAAGCCCCCTGGGGAGAACCGGATATACACTGGCTGACCCCGGAACGCGACCCACACACGGTGGGCCACTATGGCAGGTTTTAGCACCAGTGTACGGTGGTCGCTATCCGGTCGCATACAAGTATCCTCCCACCAGCTAAAATTAGGACATAGGACATTGTGCTATTGTAAAAATTTCACCACGATGAATCTCGCCATCCATTGCAACACGGGATATATTTTATTGTGATTTGTCACTATAGTGCCCACCCAGATATCGGTTTCGGACGTGGCCGATATTAAAACTCTATGCTATGGATAATTACTTGTTTTGATCTAATGTATACTTCCATACTAATATTATAAATGCGAATGTGAGTGCTAGATCCAATGTTAGAATTGAAACTACTGACTGACTAAAAATCGACATCTGGGATCTCAAGTAGTAGCAAATAAATAATCCGATGTAAAAATGGAAAAAGTGGCTGCCATTTTGTTTTTCTTTATTTTAAGGTCAATTGATTTGAAATCGATATCTGGGACGATTAGTAATTAGAAATAGTAGATCCAATGTTAGAATTGCAAATTCTTGCCTTTAAAGTCGGTAACGGATCCATGATTACTCGGGTATTGTGGATGTTTATGGGCGATGGAGGTTACTTACCTGCTTAATGTTTTTTTTTCTTCACCGGATTTCCCCATAAATGTTCCCACCAAAAGCTAAAGCCCAAATATCCTGCTATACAGTCTTATTTTCTGGGACAATACATAGAACATAAATTACAGTTTTCCATCTAAACAAAGTTGCTATGCGGGCGGTGCCGGGGGTAAGAGCTAGTCATTTTATAATTTGATACTTTTTTTTATTACGGAGGAAATATTTTGGTGAAACGTGAATACACTAATTGTACCACTGCCTACCCCTTCGTGCATAAACGCGTGAGTATACAACGTGTTACAGAATGGTGTGGCCATATTTATGGGTTATTATACATGACATTGAGTGTTTCCGGATCATATCCAAATCTTGAAATTTCATGCTAATTTTAATCACTCCAACACTGACTGTTTTCAAAACTCGACTGAAATTTTATTATCTGTCCTTACTCGAATAATGGTGTATCATGAAGCTGTATTTATTTCTTATGAATGTTTTATAAGTATTATAATATATGTAATATTGTTATATATTGATATATTGATATTGTATGTATGTGTATATATGCATATGTGTATATATATATGTATGTATTTTATATGTATATATTGTATATTTATAGACGTCGATATGTTATTGTTACTACATAGTATATGTAAGTATTTTTATTTAGTTTACAATAATTGTCAATTATTTCGTTAAGTTCCTCTAAACACCCCCACTTTTTGGCCCTTTTTTTTAACAATTCCGTTATTGTAAATAAGGTTGTCTGGAAGAGATCGCTCTTAGCGATAAGACCGCCTATTGACATTGTTGTAGTTTTAAGTTTCTTATGTATTTTTTCGTTAAATTGGTGTTCAATAAAGTGTTATCTATCTATCTATCTATCTATCTATCTATCACTCGTGTATTACGACCGATAAGATCGATCACATCACTGTTAAAAAAAGAAAGCTTTATTTATGTTCTTGCAATGTAATTTGGTACTACAGGGGGTGAAATACTTATATCGTACACTATACGTTGCTTAGTTTGACCACACCGTTCTGTAGCACGATGTATATTTGCAAGTTAAAGCTGATGCCTAATGTTTCAGGTGGATCTAACGTCACGCTACCAAAGGATCGTTCAGAGTTCTTTGTTAGTTACACTATAACAGCTGATGATTTCGACAATGACTCTGAAGTATATTGTACTGGAGAGAAGTGGGATACAAATAAACATAAATTTGTAGTCTATGACAGTGCTTCCAAAAATCTGAGGATTAATGCAGGTCGGATAATCTTTGCCCTGTCTTAAAGGTTCCGTATTCCGTAGAAGACTACAACGCAGCCAAATTCTTATAAATTAAAAAAAGTCTAATGCAGAGTGGAACGACTGCCAAAACGGATGTCGACGATTCCATCCCGGATCTCACACATCTCTCAAATAACGAACAAGGTGGTACAAGGTGATAGGTCCCTCGCATGCGAGAGGCCGTTTGGGTTGATACCACCGCTTTGTCAATTTCTGCCGCCAAGCAAAAGTGTGTAAGCACTGTTGTTTTTCGGTTTGCAGGACATTGAAGCCAGTGAAATAACTGGGCATTATGAGACTTAACATCTTATGTCTCGGGGTGACGAGCGCAGTTCAATGCCATGCAGTGCTTTGTAATTCAACGTTCTGTGCGGTGTTGCTTCTGTTTATAGGCTGGCGTGGCGCTTACCATCAGGCGAGCGCCTTGCTCGTCTCGTCATTCAATCAAATAATAATAATAAAAAAGAATGAAGCTATCTGTGGTATCACTGCCGTGGAAGTCTCGACATAGATAACGATCCAGTCGCAAAGTACCGATCGCTAAATGACAACGAACAAAATCCGTTGCCGTAACGATGTTTACGATAATTGCAAGTCTGTACGACCGAGACACGGAGCAAAATCGTACATTGCGATGTTGTTACGCTAACGAAAAACTTATTCATAGTTCGATTGTTTTGTAGCAAA
Source organism: Amorpha juglandis (assembly GCA_949126905.1). Lineage (NCBI taxonomy): Eukaryota > Metazoa > Arthropoda > Insecta > Lepidoptera > Sphingidae > Amorpha > Amorpha juglandis. The sequence continues at coordinate 5,842,964 of OX421393.1, forward strand.
AGATATTCAGTGTCGAAATGTTCTTGAATTAAAGAGATTTGGATGTAATCTATACTAATATTATAAAGCTGAAGAGTTTGTTTGTTTGAACGCGCTAATCTCAGGAACTACTGATTCGAATTGAAAAATTATTTTTGTGTTGGATAGTCCATTTATCGAGGAAGGCTTTAGGCTATATAACATTACGCTGCGACCATTAGGAGCGAAGTATCAATGTAAAATGTTGCAAAAACGGGGAAAATTATTCATATTTGAAGGCTTCCGTTGCGTGCGCTGCGTACACTGTTCAAGCTACCCAAAAAATATGTATGAAAGAATTATTCCTCTTTAATAATATTATAAAGAGGAAAGATTTGTATTTTTGTATGTAACGAATAAACTTAAAAACTACTGGACCGATTTGAAAAAAATATTTCATCATTAGAACCCTACATTATCCCTGGTGATCACGCAGGCGGAGCCGCGAGGAAAAGCTAGTGAGTTTATAAAATGATTGTACTTCTTAAAAATACCACAATTTGTAATCCTTATCTTGTAAATACTTTTTTAATCGAAACTTATATATTATGTAAGTGTCGTTCGTAGATCCGCACTTAGAGAAAACTCCTGTGATTAATTAGTGAATGGTGAGGCGTGTAACGTGTTCACAACGGCTATAAATGAAAAACACGGATATTTGTATGCTTGAAATAGCTTATACAATGTTCAACATACAGAACATGCAGCACGTGTGCACAGGTGTTATGTAGCAAAGTATTTCTTTTTATTACATTTTTTGTTAGTTTTATTTTTGAATGACAAATCCTATTATAGTATATGATCCCGGGTAACATTGACCTTCACCCATCTGTTTACCGGATGAAAATAATATTTTAGGGTATAAAATGTGTTGCTGAACACATACCAATAGGGTAGCCTAAAAAAATATGATCAAGGATATGATTAACATAAAAAAAAAATCTCTGGCTTGCTTACCAAAAAAAATGAACCTTCAATGAAAATTGTACAATGTATACCTACTACCTGCAAAAAATAGATTGCCTACCTTTTTCTGGCCACTACTACCTGGTTGCCGTGTGCAAACAGGTAAATAAAAAGTGGTCATTGCGCTCATCTAGCTCCTAGCTTTTGCCGTTAGTATACATTGTAGGTTTTCATTGTAGGTTCATTTATTTGGTGAGCAAGTCAGTGAAATAATATCTTTTTTTTTGTTTTTAATTCGTAAAACATATCCTTGGCCATATTTTTTTTGGGCAACCCTAATGGTGTATGTTCAGCAACGCATTTTATACCCCAAGATATATTTTTCATCCGGTAAACAGATGGATGAAGGTCGACGTTACCCGGGATCTTAGACCATTACGCAAAATCAGTAAGCTATAAAGCAATTCAACAAACGTCGCATATGTCGCTAGCGTCGTATTAGATGACGCTATGGTTTACTGCATAACTTAATCATAAGTGGTCATCACGAATCGACAACAAATTGTAAAATTTGTGACGAAATTCTTATATCTACCGATAATAATTATTGATGGCCTCGACAGTAGAGACTACCAAATATCGTTTTGTTCGAATCGTTAGTATTTCAGTTGTAAAGCGATACTTATCTGTATCATAAACAAAATTTTTGATTCTTCTATGTTTTATGTTGAGACTTCGACGGTTGGTTTCAAATAGCGGGAGTATCTAAAGTTGTGAATCTGAGACATTCCCGAAAAATAATTTTGTTGGTCGAGGAGACCCGTGCCCAGCATTAGGATAATTTAATGTAAATATAAGAGGGAACTAACAACTAATTTGTTATTTGTAAATTAATTTATAAAAATAAATATAATTTCAGGTGAAATTTCAAATTCAACATTACATGAGATTCACTATAACAATACCTATACTGTTGATGATACTTGTAACAAAACAGCTGGTAAGGTCGAGTTATGTTAATAATTATTTTGTAAGTTACCTAACTTTTAAAAACCCTCGGCCGCGCCGCACCGCCTCATGAATTGTAATTAGCTGCAATATAGATATTATTTCATTTTGAAAGGAAGATAAAGGAAATAGTACTGTGATTTTAATTATGCGCTTCGACAACCAATAAACCTGTTCTAATGAATTAAGATCTTATTAGTACTTTAGTGATAGAAAAAAAATGTGTGCGTGTACTAGTCTTCACACGTAAGAAGTGAAACTTCTCTATGAACTTATTGTTCGAAAAATGATCTTATGCAACTTTACAGAAATTGGTTAATTAAAGTTAAATTAGATTAAGTTTAAACAAAAGGCTTTTATTATCATAGACATGAATACAAAAAAAAGTGTGCGTCTCGGGATGCTCGACAGAAGAAGTCCGGTCAAAATGCGGCCAAAGTCCGGTCAAAGTCCAGTCAAAGTCTGGTCGAAGTCCGGTCGAAGTCCGGTCAAAGTCCAGTCAAAGTCCGGTCGAAGTCCGGTCAAAGTCCTCTCAAAGTTCTGTCAAGGTCCTGTCAAAGTCCAGTCAAAGTCCTGTCAAAGTCCTGTCAAAGTCCGGTCAAAATCCTGTCAAAGTCCGGTCAAAGTCCGGTTAAAGACCTGTCAAAGTTCTCTCAAAGTCCTGTCAAAGAGCGGTCAAAGTCCTGTTAAGGTCCGGTCAAAGTCCAGTTTACGTCCAGTCAAAGTCCGGTCCAAGTCCGGTCAAAGTCCAGTCAAAGCCCGGTCAAAGCCCGGTCAAAGTCCGGTCAAAGTGCTGTCAAAGTCCGGTCAAAGCCAGGTCGAAGTCCGGTCAAAATAAGGTCAAAGTCCAGTCAAAGTCCTGTCAACGTCCGGTGAAAGTCCGGTCGAAGTCCGGTCAAAATCCAGTCAAAGTCCGGTCAAAGTCCTGTCGAGGTCCTTTCAAAGTCCAGTCAAAGTCCAGTCAAAGCCCGGTCAAAGTACAATCAAAGTACAGTCATAGTCCGGTCGACGTCTGTACAAAATCCAGTTAATGTCCTGTAAAGTCCGGTCAAAGTCCAGTCAAAGCCCGGTCTACATTCGGTCAAAGTCCTGTCGAAGTCTGGTCAAAATTCAGTCAAAGTCATGTAAAGTTCAGTCAAACGGAATAATGTGACGCGTGACACGTAACGGAAAAATGTGACGTAACCGAAAAATCTGACGATTTTATTTTTCTAACGCCGATAAAGAAGTTTCACTTCAAAACCCCAACACTTTGACCCGACCCGGGGATCGAGCCCGAGATCTCAGCACGCAACCGTACTGCGTACGCAATACAACTACACCCCCGAGGCAGGCGTGTTATTTCGTATACAACCCACAATATTGCCGAAGCGTATATCTTAAATCATAGTACTTACTACACGATATGTTACGAATATATCGAAATGTTACGTCGACATTGTGGACAACACTATCAACACTATTAGCGAATAACCAGTGCCGATACCATGAAAATGTAACGATAGGTTTTGGCGGGAATTCTGACAGTGCAGTTCATCGCTTATTTTAATTTATTTCATAAACTAGTTAAGAGTTGTGTTTGTTGTATAAAAGTGGTGTGGATTTGTTCAATAAACATTGACGGTGATGAACAGTATATGGAATCATTGAAATAAGTGAATTAAGAATCGTACTGAAAGGAGTTAACACCAAAACTCCGACAAGACCTTGAAATCGACCGCACCCGTGTTTCATCGTTCTTGTAAAAATACTTGAGAATAAATAATACTTGACACTGGCTAAATGCATAATACTGCGAAAGCCATAAATAAAAAAGAAAGAAAAAGAATGTAACGATAACAAGTTATTTTTACAAGCTATACATACATTGCGCATTTACACTACTTGTCTGTGCGTAATGCGGGTAGTTTAGAACAAATCGGGATAAAAATCGGTGATCCACCCTCGCACACTTTCTTCGAATAGTAATGGAAGAGTCTAATACAGGGGTCGCCAAATGGCGGACCGCGGTCCGCATCCGGACCGCCGCGGCGACCCATCTTGTGCGGACCGCGAGAACACAACAACTTGCACTACAGAGTACGTAATTTAATAAAAATGTATACCCCGCTTTCTCTTTGTTGACGTCAATTCCAAAAACGGGCGGGCGAAGTAACGAGCTGTTGTTGTTAGCGAGAAAGAGTTCGCGGACTGCGAAAGCGTTGATCGTCGCGGTGGGGAAGCGCGCGGTGCGTCGCTAGGGCGGGGGTAATCACGCGATCGCGCTGCTGGCCCAGCGTTGCCACTTTAGCGATTTTATCACTAGATTTTGTGATTTTTTGGAGTACGACAGTGACTTTTCGAAAAAAAATTTTGAAATCTATTTAAATTTGAATTAGTGATATTTATCGATTCTCGAAAAATGTTGAAGTTAAAGTTGAAGATAGTAAAGAAAAACGAAACATTGTTTAAAAATCTAATAATTCTAATGAAACTGATCCATCTCAGCCTTCTATTAGTACAAGATCCCGGGGAACATTGACCTTCACCCATCTTCCGGATCAAAATAACATTTTAGGGTATAAAATGTGTTGCTGAACACATACCAATAGGGTTGCCTAAAAAAATATGGTCAAGGATCTGATTAATTAACATTTAAAAATAATATTTTTTTTTATAATTTCCCTGACTTGCTTACCAAAAAAATTTAACCTTAAATGAAAAGTGTACAATGTATACTATCTGCAAAAAATAGGTTGCCTACCTTTTTCTGGCCACTACTACTTGGTTGCCGTGTGCAAACAGGTAACTAAAATGTGGTAATTGCGCTCATCTAGCTCCTAGTTTTTGCAGGTAGTATACATTGTAGGTTTTCATTGAAGGTTCATTTATTTGGTGAGCAAGTCAGTGAAATAATATCTTCTTTTTTTTTTTTTAAATTCGCAAAACCTATCCTTGACCATATTTTTTAGGCAACCCTATTTGTATGTGTTCAGCAACACCTTTTATGCCCTAAAATATTATTTTCATCCGGTAAACAGATGGGTGAAGGTCAATGTTCCGCGGGATCTTAGACCATATATACAGATATAGCTAAAAAAAAAAACAACATCAAATACCAGAACAAGTATTAGATGTTGTTGTTTTTTTTTTAGCTATTCGATATTATTTTAGTTAATTATTTTCGCAATTACATTGTTTTGTAATACATATTGTGTAATTTCCTTATAAACTATTTAGTGATTTCTAGTGATTTTTTTAGTTACAAATATCCCGAAATCTAGGGAGTTTTGAGACCAAATCTAGTGTTTTTTTTTCTGCAAGGTGGCATCACTGTGCAGGCCGCCGGGGGCTCAGTGTTCTGTTTTAATTTTGAGTGACGTACGCCGCGACGAACCACGTGCTTGAAATATTGCGTTTGCTTGTTTACTTTACGAGTTTAAGTACCTACCTGTTTACATTACATTTGTTTAATAAATATTTTTTTCTATAAAATGTTGAGCGGACCGCGATGGTCATTTCATTTCTTAAAACGGACCACGAGCGTACCTAATTGGTGACCTCTGGTCTATTGGATATTTCCGAATAGGTAAATCTGAAAATCCGGATCTGAATGGATCCGAATCTCGATCTGAATCCTAGATTATTTTAATATCATCGATATTTTTTATGGCTTTTACTAGCAAACCAGTAAGTGGGTCACCTGATGGTAAGCGATCTCCACTGCCTATGTAAGCCCACAATACCAGAAACAACATCTTGCCGACGCAAGTCAACGCGTCTTGCCGACCTTAAACGGGAAAATTTGGACCTCCGAATATCTCACTCACCGTACGAAATGCAGCAGCAAGCCGCTACTTAACGTCGGTTTTGATCGGTTCACGGTCGGTTGAGACAGTGGTAGCGACCCGGTCGAGCCGGGTCATTCATACTGAAAGAATTCACTGTTGAATTTAAAAATAATTATGAATGTTATAATTTGTGTTACAGATGATTTCACACAGAAAACTACAAAATATATACAAAAAACATTGAACGGCGCCTCCTATACTAAAGAAATAAAATTTAAAAATATAACATTGACACCCGCTGATTCAGGCGCCGTAGTATTTTGTGAAATTATCCGATACCACGATGATGCATTTTATATCCATCAATACAGAGCTAAAAAGTACACCCGGTATATTCACAACAAAACTATTTATGTATACACGGGGTTAACAAATGAAAGTAAGTATGCTATACTTATATCATGGCGAAGTGAAATTCACAAACTCACAAACATTCAATATTCACATTTATATGAAGTAGGTTTAGTAGAATTTACGTTTTTTTGAAGTCCAAACTTCTTTTACCGCGGTACGCATATTTTTTTCATGTATTTAGTTAGTGCAGTACAATACAGTATAGTGCAGTGCAGTACAGTGTAGTACAGTGCAGTACAGTGTAGTATAGTACAGTACAGTGCAGTGGAGTGCAGTACAGTGCAGTGCAGTGCAGTGGAGTGCAGTACAGTGCAGTGCAGTACAGGACCGTAGAGTACAGTGCAGTGCAGTACAGTGCAATACAGTGCAGTACTGAACAGTGCAGTGCTGTACAGTGCAGTACAGTACAATACAGTGCAGTACAGTTCACTACAGTGTCATACAGTGCAGTACAGTACTGTGCAGTGCGGTACAGTTCAGTACAGTTAAGTACAGTACAGTGCAGTGCAGTGCAGCGGAGTGCAGTATAATGCAGTGCAGTACAGTACAGGACAGTAGAGTACAGTGCAGTACAGTGCAGCGCAGTGCGGTAGGGTACAGTTCAGTACAGTACAGTGCAGTGCAGTGTCGTGCAGTGTAGTGCAGTACAGTAGAGTACAGTGCAGTGCAGTGTCGAGTTGCGTTGGGTTACTGAGTGAGTTGTTTTTTTAGCACGGCAAAGTGACTGCACTATACCTGATGGTAAGCGCAGTGCAGTCCAAAAGCCAGCGGCCACAGACAAAAATGTGTTTATCAGAATCAAGCCGGCCTGTATAAATGCTTCTTCGCACTGCGAAGAGGGATGAAGCAAATCGAAGGGCCTGCGACAGGACAGGCGGATGACCGAGGCAGACACAGGGATACAAGGATGTACTGCTATACCCGCCCCAACTGTCAAGTCCGGTCGCAAGCCCCTCGGGAGAACCGTATATACACTGACTGATCCTGGAACTGGAACGTGATCCACACAAGGTGTGTGAGCCACTATGGCTGGTTTTAACACTATGTGTATGGCGGTCGCTATCCGGGCGGATATGAATATCCTACCACCAGTAATTTGTTATCATTTACTCATTATTATGTTTTATTTTCTAATGTCTTTATGTTTCTCTTCAACACACAACCACGCTCGCACGCACACACACACAGTGGATTAAAAAACAATCCATTCAACAAACAAAAAAAATAGTAAATGTTTAATTTATTAATCGGTATGTACTCTAGGTATACTGATCACCTTTTGGCACCGTTTCTTCATACTCGGAATGAGGATGTCTATTCTGTCTTGTTAAGTTCCCACACTCTCTTTATTAATATGAGAATAAATTGCCCCTCTGTCGATACCTCTGAGGGTCGGACACATGCTCCTGAACCACCACTGTAACAAGACTTGCCGTGTGCGGACGGGCATTGTCGTGCATCAGTTGAAAATCTGAGCCTATTTGTATTCTGTGTGGTGTGATAACAGGTTCAATCACCTCATCACAGTACTTCCGGGCGGTCGTGTTCCTTATTCAAACGAGGTCAGTTCCCGCAGCCATTCCCATTCCCGCCTATATCATTACCGTCCCACCTTGATAGGAATGAACCTCATGGGGGTGATTCAGGTGATTTTCTTTGCCAGACAAATATTTTCAAATATTTGTATAAAAAAATAAAAATTAAATAATATTTATGCCTACATTCACAAATCAACGTTGTTTTTCAGCGCTAATAGGTATTGGTGTAGGAGTGATGATCTGTGTCGTACTAGTGGCGAGTTTTCTACTCGTGCGATACAGGAGCAAGAAGAACAGACCTGTTGAGCCGATATACGAAGATATTGAACTTCTCGTGAGTCATTCTCAATCCTTTTGTTAGGGCTTACTCTTTATTCCTTTGGAAACAATAACTTTAAGTACCTTTTGTAAATTTCTTAATAAATCTTTTTGTAGCATACACCGGCAAACGAGCAAGTGGGTCGCCTGATGGTAAGTAATCTCCACCTCCCATGCACGCCCATAACACTAGAAGAATCAAAGGCGCGTTGCCGACCTTAAAGGAAATGGATAATTAGGGAATGGGAAGGGGAGGGGATTTGGGCTTCCGGATATCTCACTCACCGTACGAAACGCAATAGCAAGCCGCTACTTTACGTCGGTTTTCTGTGAGACAGTGGTAACGACCCGGTCGAGCCAGCCCATTCATGCTGTAGACAAAACTGTCTACAGTGTGGCTCTACCACTCAAAAATATCCGGTAGTGTATATCCGGTTCTCCCCAGGAAGGTTGCCCCCTGATTCTAACCCTTTTCACATCCCTTTTTCCTTCCCCTCCCCCTTGGCCCTGGTATGAGATACTGCTGGGTCGCCAGTATTCCGTTGGCAGGGACTCCGTAGTTCATCCCAAGAACTTTGGCAGGCCGGCATGATCTTGCCGACCTACGATGGACACATTGTTTATCGTTGGTCGACACTATTCTTGGATTGCGCTACACTTACCATCAGGTGTAGCGTAGTCACTTTGCCGAGCCAGGATAACAAAAATAAAAACAATTTCTTGAGGTCTCTTTAGAGACGGTGCAATTTCAGTTGACCGGCAGCATAGACAAATATAGATTTCATCTACGCCGGCGGCGGCACAGGCACCAACTCCAAAGAGAAATTTAAATTGTAATTTTTGTTTCTTCAGTGTTCTTTTTTGCCGTCGATGTTGTCTCCTTGCATTTTTGCCTGAAACTCTCAAGTTGTCATACCCGCCCGTTTAATGTCAGTATAGTTGTAGTCGTCATATATATTGCAGAGTATAGTGCGCGTGGGCCAGCCGCAGCCGCCGGAGCCGCGGGCCCCCGCCCCGTTCCCGCGCTCCCCGCGCCCCCTCCCCGCCCCACCTGTTGAAGCAACCGCACTCCGCCACACTGGACAGACGCCCGACACATCGGAATACGTGAGTATCTGTTGTAATGTTGTTCAATATATAGAAACGCATAAAGGTATTAAAACGGACTCTTTAGAGAAAAGAAGAGTAGGTATATAAGTTATAAAAAAACTCTAAATGTTAATTTTTCAAGTAGACTAGAAAGAAGAGCTCTTTCGATAAATTTACATTAACACATCTTTACTGATGGTTCGGAGATGCCCACTGGTACAAGAAGCATCAAGGAAGTCAGTGGCTAGTGTGTTGATTAAATCAATTCGTTTGTTTTATGTACTTTTCCTCATATAATCTTTTTAAGCGCCCACAAAAACAATTGTTTTTTTTTTATCCTGGCTCGGCAAAGTGACTACGCTACACCTGATGGTAAGTGTCGCGCAATCCAACAATAGTGTCGACCAACGATAAACAATGTGTCCATCGTAGGTCGGCAAGATCTTGCCGGCCTGCCAAAGGGCCAAGGGGGAGGGGAAGGAAAAAGGGATGGGTAAAGGGTTAGGATCAGGGGGCAAGCCCCCTGGGGAGAACCGGATATACACTGGCTGACCCTGGAAACAACCTGCCATAGTGACCCACACAAGGTGGGCCACTATGGCAGGTTTTAGCACCAGTGTACGGTGGTCGCTATCCGGTCGGATACAAGTATCCTCCCACCAGCAAAAGTTTAAGTGCTTTGGTGCTTTAAGTTTGACCTCTTTGTCTGTGTGTGTGCATGTTAGCTCGCGCGCGCGTGGTACGTGCGTGTATGTGTGCGTGTTTGTGTGATTATCAGGCATGTTGTGTATTCCTACCGCAGCGTGTGTGAGCACTTGGTACCTACATTATGCCGATATATGCTGAATTGTATATTATGCATGTAATTCCTTTTAAATAAAACATAGATTTCTATTTTATTATAATTTTCATTCCAGACGTATGACTACGCGTATTCCCATTGGAGGAATCCAGCAATGCGGCGCGCGATACCAAGTGCCGTCTGTCACGGAGGTGCGTTTAAGGATGTTGAAAAATTACGATGTATCGATATTTTTGCGATATATTTTGATTCTATACATCGATATTTTTATTAAATATTTAAATCGTATCCAAATAGATGTCTTTAAAAATTGATAAAGTTTTTAAAATGCAAATACAGCTCATCATAATATTATCAAAATATATCGATATTTATGTTCGATATATCAAAATCGATACTGATAATTTTTACAAGTATCGCTACGATTATAATATAAGCTTATACTTCTTTACACTTTCGACATGCCTAGGTGCGTGGCGGCGCCCCGTCCCAGTCCCGCCTCCTGAAGCGAGCACACAACACACAACACACGCGCACACACCGAAGAGACACAACACGTGAGTGTCTGTCTGTTGTAACCGATATTAGAACTGTTCATGGCTGTCTCATTTTACTATGTATTACTATTATTTTTTTATTACTATTATATTTTTTTTACCTGTAGCCTAATGAGCCTTACTTATATACGTTGATTAAGCATTGATTAGTTAAACAGTCTTATCTTTCTCTGTCAACGCGATTTATAAAGTGGCTAGAAAGATAAGAAAAAAGTGTTTTAACTAAGCAGTACTCAAAAAGTTTACAAGTAAATTTAAAGTCGTTTTTTATTCCGTTTCTATTTTCTTAACAGAAGGCTCGACTACAGGAGTAGATCGTCTCTATAACAGTTGACGACTCGTCCGGCGCCAGTCGCCACCGCTGCACCTGGCATTTACTGGCGCTACATTTCATCAGCACCTACGATCTGGGTTACCTGAGCGGGTAAACGCCGCCTATAGTTCCTGGTCCTTCAAGAGCCGTATCAAAGTAGCCTTCGGAAGATTCAAGGGTCGTCACAAGAAGATCAACGTGAGAACGCACGTTGATAAATTGACGTGAAGAAATCTGCGCTGCGTGACACTGAAGGGAGTGAAGACCGCCGAGTATCGAAGATCGCCCAAAGGCTCGACGTGCTCACCGAGTTTTGAAGATCGCCCAAAGGCACGCCGTGGTCTCGTCGTGAACTGACGACAGTCTTGAAAAAAAAAGGAATAGCAATTACGCAACTAAAGCGTTTGACTACCTAACGGTCAGTAGCTTTAGTGAACGCCTTTCCCAAGTCGCGGTGTGGTGTTTTGTGCGACACCACGAGCCCTCCTGAGGAACTGCTAGAGTGTTAGGGCTGTGGGGGTTGTTTATTTATTTAAACACAAAAAGGTTACAATCAGAAAATAAAAATCATAATCAGAAAATGTATATAATTGCAACCCAAAACATGTGTTCCAAGAATTACTATGAGGTGTTTTCATATTGAAAGAAACACATATAAAGCAAATAACATAACAACTGTTACATATGGGACTAGATCTGCACCCTTTTTGGCTTTGATGACACTCAAACAGCTAGCAACTGATGAGATCCATCGATATCCCGAAGCAGCCAAGGTGTTAGAGGATCAGTTTTATATGGATGACCTTCTGAGCGGAAGTCACAGCATTGAATCAGCGCAGCAGTTACAAACAGATTTAGTGGAACTACTTAAATCAGCGGGTGTCAATCTCCGTAAGTGGTCGTCTAATGATGCCAGATTATTGGAGAAAGTACATACTAATCAAGACAATTTTGACTTCAAGCATCAATCAACAACGAAAGCATTAGGGTTAACTTGGAACGCAAAGGATGACACATTCACGTTTCAATGTAAAGTCACACCACAATCAGCAGTAATACCCACTAAAAGGATTCTTTTATCAGAAATCTCTAAAACTTCGATCCACTAGGATAGCTGGAACCAGTCGTCGTTCAATTGAAAATGCTTTTTCAAAATGTGTGGATGTCGAATTTAAATTGGGAAGATACCATACCCGATAACATCCATGCGGAATGGCTCAAATAAAGATCAGATACTGAAAACATCAGCAAAATAGAAATACCAAGATGGATTGGCAGTAGAGAGAAAGCTCACATTTAATTACATTATTTTTGCGACGCGTCCACAAAAACCTATGCTTGCGTCGTATATGCACGAGTACTTAAGGAAAACTCGGCTACAAAAACCCTATTATCAGCAAAAACAAAATTGGTACCAAAAAGCGCAAAATCAAAATCGTTGGAACAAATAAGTTTACCGCGGTTGGAGTTAAGTAGAACTTATATACTTTCAAAGTTAATCATAAAGGTCAAACAAAGTGTCAGTAAACATAGTATCCAGGTATACGGATGGTGTGACTCAACGGCAGTCCTTGGGTGGCTGCAAGGAGAATCGAGCCGATAGAAACACTTCGTAGCAAATCGGGTCAAGAAAATAACTGACACCATGCCACCGGAGTGTTGGCGATACGTTATATCACAAGAAAACCCCACTGATTGCGCTAGTCGTGGTCTTACTGTCGAACAATTAGGAAAACACCTTCTCTGGTGGCCTTCCACCAGAGAGGGTGTGTTAAGGGACCTGAATGGTTATCAATACCGGACTATCATCATCCATCGGAATCAACAGTCTATGACACAAGGAAAAAGCGCGGGAACCTTCAAGTGAAGAGGCGGGCTTAATTTTCTTTTAAAATTTTATATCGAAATAAAGTACAATATCGATAATTTACTGAAAGTAAATAAAATCTACAAATAATATATAGGATTAACAAGTATTTAACACATTTCTTGCGATGGGAAAGGGCCGAACGAAAAAGCGGAAAAAGATGACTTGGGGTCTCCTGTAGAAGATAAGCCCGAGGAAACCTCAGGAGACTCGTCATCCTCAGAGTGTGAAGAAGAGTCGTTAGATGTTGCAAAATATGCTCCGTATTATGTCACAGACTACACAAAACGGTATCCTGAAGATGCTGCCGCCACAGAGTTTGTTGTATTTGTAGAATCCTCAGATAGTCAAAGGTCCATTGGATCCAGGGATCGTCTATCACTGTCGACATGTTTAAACGTTTTAACAAAGGCGTTAAATATCTTAGAAGTTTAAATAAATTTAAAATTGGGGTGTACTTTGAAAAGCCTGGTCTTGCCAATGCATTTTTAAACAATCAAACATTCTTAAAAGATTACCATTTTAAAGCCAGTATACCTGCCCACTCAACTGAAATAACAGGCATAATAAGAAATGTGCCAATAAAATTAACAGATAAGATAAAAAATAAAGAAAATTTTAACCATGCTGTCCACATACAAAAAAATCATCTGTGTCCGAAGATTTTGGCGTAAAACTAACTCTGATAATGGTTTTATTCAACAGCCAACTCAGACCGTAGCCATCACATTTGCAGCTTCTGTTCTTCCAGACTATGTTGATTTGGCAGGTTGGAGACATGACATCTCTAAGTATGTGCCTCCGGTTAAACAATGTTACCGCTGTTTAAGGTATGGACATTTATCTAAATTTTGTAAAAATTGTGAGCGTTGCTCCATATGTAGTGAAAGCCACAATTATAAAGCGTGTACCAAACCATTGCAAGAGGCTGTGTGTGTACACTGCAAGGGCAACCATGTCAGTATTTCTGGTGTATGCCCTATAAAGAAAAAGAAAATAGAAGAGAATAGAAATAAATACATGCCCAAAACTTTTGCTGATATTTTTGATAACACAAATTTTCCTCCTCTCAACCAAATAAACGTGACATTGATTTTCTCACAATTCTCAACTCAGATAATAAAGCTTTAAACATTTTAGTGGAGTCAATAGTTAAAATTGTTACCTTAAGTAAAACTAAAGATACACCCATTTGTTCTAAAAATGTGCTCGACATAGTAAATGAAACATTCAAAGCTAAAAATATTTCTTCTTCAAATTCACCCACAATCAATTGAATATTGTCCAGTTGAATGCTCAAAGTCTTTTGTGTAATCGACATATTTTTACCCAGTTTCTTTTTGATCATTCAATTCATATAGCAGTTATATCCGAGACTTGGCTCAAGCCTCATCATCGCTGCAATATCAAAGGATATTCTGTTGTGCGGAATGATTGTGGCAATCATCATAATGGTGTTGCCATAGTCATTCATAACAGTATTCCTTATGAGAATGTAGTAACTTATAGTGATGATTCACTATAAAATTTAGTTCTCAAAATAACAATAAATAATAAGCCACTTTCAATAGCTAGCTTTTATTGTCCTACTAACTGCACACCTACATTTTCGAAATCTAAGTTTGTCAACTTAATTAACAGTATTCCAAAACCAGCCTTTATAGCAGGGGATTTTAAGGCACATCATGTATTGTGGGGTCGTTGTTCAACTGATTCACGAGGCAGAGACATTCTCGATTCCCTTGATGACTGTGATTTAGTTCTATTAAATGATGGTCATGTTACTACTGTTGGCACAAACACTTGGCGACCTAATGCACTGGATCTTTCATTTATTAGTCCTTCGTTGGCACTCCATTCTGAATGGTGGGTACATGATGATCCTTTAGGCAGCTATCATTTACCAACAATGACTAAACTTCTGTTGAACAATAGTTTTCCTCCTGTTTTTCGCGAAACTGTAAACATTCAAAACTTTCGAAAATATTATCTTCGTATGATCAATTGGGAAACTTTCGATGTTCTAGTGAATAAAATGCTCGACAATCTTGATTTTTCGCCATCGGAACCACTTGAATTATATCGTCAATTCTGTAACATTATTATGACAGCCGCTGAGCCGTAGAGGGAGTATCTATAGAGGAGCTATCAGCGTATACTGAATAAGGACAGATATACTTTGCATACAATTTGTGGGGCTGCTACATTCGTAAAATTTTCCTCAATTTTGAAAAAATCCTGATACATTTTTTATATTTCTTGTTATGTTAAAATGCGGCCTAACAAAAATATACCTGGTTAAACCCCTTGAAGGTTTCGACTGATTTAATTAGTACCGGTGACAATATTACATATAAATAAAGTACAAAAATCTCAATCATCTCATTGATCTGGAGGCAGTGTTCATAGACCGATTGTACCGCGGATTACTAATATTGCCATTTGGCATTCCTTTTCTTAGTACTTTACTTTTTAGTTCTATGCGATCCATCTATACTTATTACTTTGTTTAAACTTTACTTATATCATTTTTAGATTTGACAACTGAGACATTACATAATAAATTGTATCCATACGTTTTTCTTCATTCCAAAGAAATAGACTAATATTTTAATTCATGCAGTCGGGTAAAAATAACGACCTTTTTTACATAGTTATGTTATGTTTCAGCAGAAAAATAAAAGAGGTTGGTTTAAGTATCACAAAACAATTTTATTGGCCTTCAGATTGTTTTTGTATTTGATCAGCTAATTTTCACTTTTGTTGCAATTTTAAAAGTTTCCTTTTCCGAGACGTGTATTCTAATGATAGTTTTCCCACCGGGCTCTGCAAACATTGAAATAAAGAAGTATTAATATAGAAAAATAACCAGCCAAATGCGAGTCACACTCGCACACCGTGGTTTTAGAGCCTGAACAAAACGGCGCGGCGTGATTATTATCATTCGGTGTTATAATATAGGGTTTATATTAAAATACTTCCAAGTTTGAAGCTTATGTGTATTATCTTTAGAGCGAATACAAAAACGCCAAAATAAAAACGTGTTTATTGTATGAACACCCCTCCTAAATGTTGATATTTTATGATTTTTATTCATCAATAAATCCGCCATAATATTTATTCTATTACTAATTATATAAAAGGCGCTTATTATCCACGATTGTAGGCAAAATTAACTATACACAAGCTGGTATCCCTAAAATGTGTATAATCCTCCTTTATGACATATTGTTAAAGATATTGGCTATCTCATTTTTTCTCGGTGAAACGATTGCACGTAGGAGCAAGACATAAAATATAAGGTCATTACAACATTTGTACGTATTGTAGTATCAAAATAAATATCTTGATTTATGGAAAACATTGCAAAAATAAGTGAACAGAATAAAATTAATGAGTTTTATGATATAACCAAACAGTGTGCGTCTTATTTCCACTTTATTTTACCGGTCAACATACGAAAAATGGAACTTACCTGTGAAAGGTTATGTTTTCCGTGGAACGTTCCGTTTGGCTTTTACACACTAAATTACTGCAATTCACCATATTAAATTGTTTCTACGTACGTCTTTTTACAATTACGATCGAGTACGACACCGACCCACTCGTTATAGAACACAAAAGCAAGCACTAAAGAAAACTGTGAAAGTTTGTCTGCCTCAATTGTGAATTGAGTCAGACAAATAAAAGTGATACACTGAGTGAAATAAAAAGTGCTTAGTGCGTCTCTTTCTGACTCTTATAAATACGCATATATGCATCCCGCTTTCGCAATTATTATTATTCTGATGACCATTCTATAGATAATCATTCTACGCGCTGAGCAGTCAATTCCACAGAGTACTAATAAATCATTGCGTTCTGAAACTAGTTTATTTAAAAAAACCCGGCACCACCCAGTTTCTTGGTGAAATGTGAGTTCCGGCGCGTCGGCCGATGAAAATAGTAAAGATGCTTATTTACGCTTCAAACACAATCCTACGCTTGATAATTTTATTGAATTCAAAAAATTATAAGCTCGAAAAAAACTTGTATTAAAACAAGAGAGAAATAATACAGTCAACCTGGGTAATTTTGGCTCACTTTAGAGGTAATTTATAGTAGTACGGATTTACTTTTATTGTTATTTGTCATAGATGAGTGTTTCTAGTGGGATATTGACCTTTATAATCTAAATTCCTGTGTTATTTATCAAAACGATAAATAAAAGACCCTTAAATTACCAAAAATTTGGTGAGCCAAAGTTACACTGACATTAGGGTAACATTAATAAGTATGAGGAGTTGATGAAGAAAATCTCTAATTTATGTAGTTTTTTTTACTCCTCGGTAAGATTAGCTTGTCATATTGATAAAAAAAATACATTTCGTTTATATCACTATCTTCTTTTTAGTGGCAACGTAGGGTTGCCATATTAATACAATATTAAACTGCCTGGTTTATCGAAATCAACTTCTATTTTATGGACCTCTTAAATCAAGTTATTATTGTATTAATCAGGTTTTGATGTACTTATAATTATTGAGCAATGCCTAAAATAATAAAAAATAATAAAACAAACTCAATCACATATAAAAAAGAAACATAATATCGGCTCTCAATTCCCCCATACCATGTATAGAAATTGATCATCAATCGCATAAGAATCGCCTCGTTCTGTGATTTTAGATCCTCCAAATCGACTAACTATATTTCGGGGGTGACAATTAAATATGTCAAGCTTTGATGGCCACTTCCACTCTTCAAAACTTTTTTATATAATTGAAATTTTCACGCATTGTCTGTCCTCGCCCCGAGCTAATGTTACCCCAAATGGTCTGAAAATGAAACGGCTCGAAGATTAATTAAAGATTTTTTAAAAAATCTATCTATATCGTGGGATATTTCAGTGTTATTACATAAAAAACATATGATTCTTCAACATAAAACTAAACTCGCCTTCTGTAGTTCTTCTGTAGTAATTGCTATACACAACTTTTTAGCAAGTATATTTCTAACTCTGTTTACCGCCCAAATTTTGAATGGTGAGAAAAAAATATAAATTTGATAAATATCAATTGTCACTGCAGGTTTCGTTTAAAAACACTTTTTACTTTCATAAATTAAACAACTAATTATTATACAGTGTATCAGTAAGAAGAGAAAAAATTAAACGTTCAAATACAAGTTAGTGAGTCAATGTTACATTGAAAGCTTAAGTTACCCAGGTTGACTGTAGCTGGCAAGAATTTTGTTCAAAATTTTCTCGAGTAACTCCTGTTTCTAAAATTTGGCAAACTATGCGAAAAACTTAATAAAACTTTCTCGCCGTCTACCAAGCCTACTACATCAGATAGCTCATGGATTAACAATTTTTTAAGAAAATATTCTCCAGACTTCGCTGAACCTCCTCTTAATTTACAACCTAGGACACCCAGTTTAAATATCAATAACTCCTATCTCGTTGATCCATTCACTTTAGAAGAATTAAATTAAGCCATTAAATCTAGGAGAGATACAGCCTGTGGATTAGACAATCTATCATATAAAATGTTCAAAATACTTTCTCCACGTAATACTTGATTCTTTTTAAAAATCCTAAATTCCTTATGTGTGCTCTTCTCTTATTCCGAAAGAGTGGAAAATGGATTGCTTGGTCCCTATACTTAAGCCTGATAAAACTCCCAATATTTCGGATTCATATCGTCCAATAGCATTAACCTCGTGTGTTGGCAAAAATTTCGAACAGCTTCTAAAACTTCGTATTGAATTTTATATTGAACATAACCGTCTTTTACCAAACAATCAATTTAATTTTGGTTTTCGTCGCGGGTTCTCAGCTCGGGAAAGCCTAGCTCACGTTTACATAGACGTAAACTCTGTTTTTAGTGAAAACAAACATCTGGCATGCATTTTTCTAGATATAGTAGGTGCTTTTAATAATGTCAATACAAGTTTGTTATCTTCAATTTTTTACAATTTCCTTACTGGTAGAGAGGTTTTTGTTAAATTTAACCACAAATTTTATGGACCTAGACTTTCATTTAAAGGTGTGTGCCAGGGAGGTATCTTAAGCCCTTTATTATATATAATAAACTAAACTGACCCCACTAATTTTAGACCTATTTCTGTGCTACCTTCAATAAGTAAAATCTTTGAAAAACTCATCCTTAGTCAAATACAAAATTATTTTACTTCAAATAAAATCCTGCATCATAAACAGTTTGGTTTCACACGGGGTCGCTCCACCACCGATGCTGGTGTTGAGCTTTTAAATAATATATTTGATGCCTGGGAGGGTTCACAAGATGCCTTGGGTGTATTCTGTGATTTATCCAAGGCGTTCAATTGTGTTCACCATGACATTCTTATCAGGAAACTGAGTCACTACGGAGTAAATGGCGTTGCTTTAGATTTATTTAATTCTTATTTAAGCAATAGGATTCAAAGTGTTGACGTCAATGGAAAAAGATCACCTGGGTCTACTGTTACAATGGGAGTTCCACAGGGCTCGATTCTTGGACCTTTTCTATTTTTAATTTATATTAATGACTTACCTTATCACATAAGGGACAACTGTGAGGTAGTGTTGTTTGCAGATGATACTTCTTTAATATTTAAAGTTAATCGACAACAATCCGTTCTTGACGATGTAAACAGCACTCTCTCAAAAATAGTACATTGGTTTAGCGTTAATAATTTATTACTAAATAGTCAAAAAACCAAATGCATTAGATTTTTGACACCTAATGTCAAAAAGGTTAACGTTAACATTTTTATGAATGGTGATGAGTTAGGCCTTGTGGAGTCAACCAAGTTCTTAGGTATAACTTTAGACCCTAAACTTCAATGGGGCCACCACATATCTGTGCTAGCTAAAAAATTAAGTAGCGCAGCTTACGCAGTGAGTAAAATACGCCAACTGACCGACGTTAACACGGCTAGACTGGTTTATTTTGCATATTTTCATAGTTTGATGTGTTATGGAATTTTACTATGGGGTGGTGCAGCTGACATCAATGCTATTTTTGTTCTTCAAAAGCGAGCTCTAAGATCTATTTACTCGCTCAGTTCCAGATATTCTCTAAGAGAAAAATTCAAAGAAATAGACATAATGACAGTAGCATCACAATTCATCATCGCTAATTTAATGTATGTTCATAAGAATATAGACCAATTTACTAAAATTAGTGATATTCATGGCATAAATACTAGGAATAAAAATAACCTTAAATGCCATAAAACTAGACTCCACAAAATTGGTAACTCTTTTAAAGGGCTCTGTATACGCTTTTACAATAAACTACCAAATCACATTAAGGAGCTTAATATCATGCAATTTAAAGACACTATTAAGCGAAAGTTATGCAATAAAGCATATTATAAAATTTCGGAATATTTGGAAGATCTTAAGGCATGGGAATAGCTTATAATAAATATATGAATACGTTACTATATACGCTAATTGTAAGCAGTTTGGGTATGTCATGCTCGCTTTAATGTCTATGCTTGCGGCGGCGTCGTGTGCCGGGTCGGTCACTTCCCTGTAACATGGTTGAGGAGGCCGATGGCTGGCACATGCGTCATGCTCGTGAACGGGTGCTGCTTGTGTGGACTGGTCTGCTCAAGCTCTTATTGCGTGTTTAGTTGATTTATTCATATAGTTCTTGAAGATCATGCACAAAAAAACTATTATATTATGCTAATTATTTTACTTTATGACGTTCCTCATTGGCATAAATTGAGCTGCTCTAACTCAAATAAATAATACTTCAATGTATGTAGTGCTAATATATATTGTAATAAGTTTAGAAAAGAGCAACGTTAGAGTTTCTTGCCCGTTCTTCTTTAACGAATCAGCATTCCGAACTGGCGGTAGAGTTAAAATTTGACTGAATCTAAATGATGTTTGACATTTTACTGATTCAATAAATGATTTGATTTTGATTTTAATTTTGATAGTTTTGGGATCAAGTGTTGTAAATTTGCAATTCGCTGACGATCTGGCCATATATTGTAGCGGTGAGGACTTGGTACAAACTGAAACTAAATTAAATGGGGTGCTCCAAAACCTTCATCGTTATTTCAATTCTTTGGGTTTAGAAATCAATCCATATAGGAGCAAAATAGTGGTATTTCCTAAAAAAAAGTGTTAAATCGTCGGTATTTTCAGTTTTCTATCACAACATTAAGATTTCCATTGAAACAAATGTAAAATTTTTAGGGGTTACTTTCCAACAAAATTTAAGCTGGTCAAAATATGTCGATTATTTAATAGCGAGGACTATGAAAGCCACAAATATTCTCAGATCCTTGGTGGGCTCTAAATGGGAAGCAGATCCAAAGACTCTTTTAATGCTTTATAAATCGTTAGTTAAAAGCCATTTTGAATACGCTTTCTTTTGTTATGCTTCCTCCGTTAAACTGGCTGATAAAATTGAGAAAATTCAAAACAAAAATAAGCGCTTGGTTCTGGGTGCCGTGAATACATCTTCTATTAATTCTATGCAAATTAAATGCAATTTACCTCCTATGAAAATTCGTATACTAATGTTGTACAAATTCATTCACAAATTGGTAACTATTTCTAATAATTCTCTACTTTCAAAACTTAGAAAAACTTCCGGTACTTACCTTACCGATCACTTAGACGAAATTCTAAATGTTACTACCTTTTATAATATTAACCACAATGACATTTTACCTTGCTATGATGTTAATTACGAAAGCAAGTTCCTTAATATTAAAATAGTAATTGACAATAAATTGGGCAACAAGTACGATGTGTACAACAGAATTTCTGAGTGGCAAGAACACATACAAATTTATACTGATGGAGCGAAGACTCAAGATAAAGTTTCTATGGCTATCTACGATTTGTCAACCAGAATTGGATATGGATTGAGGCTTCCTGACGTCACAAGTATATATACCGCGGAGGCATGTGCTATTCTTGGGGCTTTGGACTACATAGAAAACAAAGTTGAGTCAAATCTAGATTTGAAAAAATGGATTATAATTACAGATTGTATGAGTGTATTATTGGCTTTGAAAAATCCTATATACTCATCTGGTACTCATTTTATCATTCACGATATTCGAAAAAAGTATTATAAAATAACAATGCAGGACAAGATAGATGTTGTTCTTTTTTGGACCCCGTCTCATGTAGATGTTATTGGCAATGAAAAAGTTGATTATTTGGCCAGGATGATCACAAATGCCTCGGACCTGATACCATATAAAAACATAAAAATTCCAATATCAGACTGTTTCATATTAGTTAAGAAAGCAATTCAAGATATCTGGAAGCATCACTGGGAAGACAGTCTTCGACGAAAGGGGCAGTGGTACAGTTCAATTAATCCAAATATTATGACTCCCTGGTTCTGTAAAGGACCCTTTGTTAATAGGCGTTTTTATACAACAATATGTCGTTTTCGAATTGTCCATGGACGATTTAATGAGCATCTTCATAGAATGAAAATTATATCATCACCGAATTGTACTTACTGTAATTGCGGACTAATTCAATCCTTGGATAACATATTTTTTGAATGCAGCAATTTTGCTGTACAACGACTACTATTAATCGAAGATCTTTTATGTATTTATGAAAATGCCGAGAGTATCCCGCACTCTTTGCAAAAAATTTTGAAGAATCGGCAATGCTATTTTTCTTTATGCAACTTCATATGGTCCACTATTGGAGAAATATGATTTTGCGAATTTTTATTTTGACATAATTCATAACACGGAGATTACTATAACATGAAAAATAAACAAAGACATGGCTTCGGCCTTGTAACTTGAGATAATTATAGACATGGCTGTGGCCTTATAACATGAGAAAATTGAAGACTTGGCTTCGGCCTTATAACTTGAGAGAATTGCAGACATGGTTTCGGCCTTATAATTTGAGAGAATTGTAGACATGGCTTCGGCCCTATAACTATAAAATCCTTAGATATGGAAAATAAACCGCAGACTAGACTGTAAGGCTGAGCGCCTTTGCCTTCTCCTTTTACTATAAAGGAGAAAAAAAAACAAAAAGTATATGACACAAATTTGGAAGCAAAGAAAATTAAACAAACAAACATGTGTACTCAACAATACACTACGGATAAAAGAATTATTAGAGACCTAATTGACAGGCATAGCAGTTTTATTAAAGTAATACGCGTATTAGCGTGGATACTACGAGCGGTTTCAAATAACCGTAGCAAACAAACATATTTGTCCGTAAGTGAATTACGCCAAGCAAAAAATAAAATTATTGAGTATATTCAATTATCAGAACTTACGGAAGATATTATTAATCTTAAAAATAATGTTACTGTCGAGGCAAAAAGTAATATACTAAGTTTGAATCCATATTTGGATGAAAACGGCCTATTGAGAGTAGGCGGCAAACTGAACAACAGCAATATCAGCCATAACATGAAGCATCCTCTTATCATTCCACATAGTGGATATTTTACGGATCTATTAATCGACAATTCACATCGTCTGACATTTCACGGTGGAGTTCGACTTACTCTGTCTCATCTAAGACAGCAGTATTGGATTATAGGGGTAACAGAGCCGTGAAAAAACGATAAGGAATTGCGTGATTTGCAGACGCCACGATCCGACAAAACAGCAACAGAACATGGGAGATTTGCCTGCATCACGAATTAACCCAACAAGGCCATTTTGTCACACAGGAGTTGACTTTACCGGATACGTCGATGTCAAAGCAAGCAAGGGCCGAGACATCAAGACGTTTAAAGGCTTTATAGCAGTATTCGTTTGTATGGTAACAAAGGCCATACACTTGGGATTAGTCTCGGATTTATCGTCATCAGCATTTCTAGCAGCTCTTCGAAGACTAGCTGCAAGAAGAGGCACCACACGTCACATGTATAGTGACAATGGGACTAATTTCGTCGGAGCAAGCAAAATATTATCAAAGGAATATCTCAATTTACAATCAATCATATCGGATATTTTAATGCGCCATCGTGGCCCAGTGCTGGAGGATTATGGGAGGCCGCAGTCAAGAGTCTGAAACATCATCTGCGCAGGGTGTTGGGTGAGCAAAAACTAACTTTTGAGGAATTTATAACCTTATTAGCCCAGTTCGAAGCATGCTTGAATTCAAGACCATTATGCGCATTGACAGAAGATCCAAATGACACGGATTATCTGACGCCTTCCCGTTTCTTATCTAGCGGACCCGTGTTATCAACCATTGATTGATCACAGAAGATCTCATGATACTTCTGGTGGTGGGCGTACATGGGCGGTGGAGATCACTTACCATCAGGTGACCCACTTGCTCGTTTACCGGCCTATGCCATAAAAAAATCCAATTGACACGGATTTTCTGACGCCTTCCCATTTCTTGTCTAGCGGATCCGTATTATGAATAATTGAAACAGAAAGGGATGAGAGGAAAAGATGGCAGCTAACTCAGAAAATATTTTAAGATTTGTGGAAAAGGTGGAGGACAGAATATCTGACTGATCTACCTCTACTATCAAGTAGAGGCAAATGGCAGCATCCTCAAGCAAATATCAAATTGAATGATATTGTTATCATAAATGATATAAAATTATTATCACGCAAGTGGCCATTGGGGCGAGTTATAGATTTGCATACTGGTCAAGACCGACACGTCAGAGTCGTGACGGTCAAAACAAAAAGCGGAATTCTAAAAGGGCTATCATAAAATTATCAGTGTTACCATTTAATACACAAAATCATAATATAGATCTGATTAAGCCTGAAATACAAAATGGACCAAAACGGATCATAGTGCAAAACAAGAATCAGCCAAAAATAAAAAAAAAGTCTAAATTAAATCGCACTGTGATGTAGTCCTACTCCAATTACATCACGGCTATACGGAGTTACAGTATTACGATAAAATGTTATTAAATCAGCAATTTGAAAAACGTTCGCGTACACGACGCGGTATAATCAATGGCGTTGGCTACATTGCAAACAGTCTCTTCGGTGTGATGGACGAACGTTTTACAACAAGAGCAATACCAACAAGATATTACTCTTTTATTTATTTATTTAAACTTTATATACATAACATGTATAAAGGCTGACTTAATGCCAAAGGCATTCTCTACCAGTCTACCTTTGGGTGATGCAGAAACGAGATAACGTGGGTGTATATAACTTATTGAAGATGAGAAAAAAAAAAAACAATACTGACAAATAAGGAGTAAACGGATAAGTAATTAATACATAAATCTACATTAATAAAAATATGATATAATATTATAAATATATATATACATTAATATATATATATGCAAATATATACATATAGTATGAATCTACTGGTGTCGTGATTCTGCCACACTATCAGCAAATAGCGTCCGAACTTTAAATTTAAAAGTGAGCCGGTAAGTGGACGTCGTGATTTCCAATGGGAGCGCATTCCAAAGAAGAATAGACTGGACTGTGAAGGAGGAGTGAATGAAGTCAGAGTTGTGGGAAGGACACTAGAGAAGAAGACTGCTTGAAGAGCGAAGGTTTCTCTCGTGGTTAGAGCCTAGATACTGAAAGTTGGAAGTTAAGTAAGAAGGGGGATTAGGTGCAGTTAGAATGGAAAAGAGTATAGTAAGTGCACGCAGATTTCGGCGCTGGCGGATTGGCAACCACTTAAGTTGAGAGCGATAAGAGGACATATGGTCATACTTACGTCGATTGAAAATGAATCGAATGCAGTTATTGAGAAGTCGGTCAAGTTTATTGAGCAGATCTGCATTCAGATCAAAATAGCATACATCACCATAGTCGATAATAAGGAAGATTAAAGTCTGCACCAGCGTTGTCTTAGTTCTACATGGGAGGAAGTTTTTTAAGCGATAGAGAGCGCGAAGAGTACATGTAACCTTTTGGCAAACAGAAGTTACTTGGGTCTGCCAGTTGAAGGTAGAGTCTCAACCCAAGGTCTTTTACAGTAGAACACAGAGCGATGATTGAACCATTATATCGAATTGGAGGAAGAGTTTACTTGTCCAGTCTGCTAATTAGTCGCGAGCTGCCTATAACTATCGCCTGACATTTATTGGGGTTCACATCCAAACCGAACCGGTCAGACCAGTTTTTGAGGTGTTCCAAATCCTTGTTTACTTTGGCTATAGTTATATTTACTCTTATCAAAGATAATTAATCAGAAACATCAAGCCTCTCTTTGGAAGAATCAAACTTCAATCATTGAATCGGAAAACAATCTATTAAAAAGAATAGAAAGCATAATGGAAAAACAGCATAAAATCTGCAATCAGCATTTAAATAGCCTGGAATCAGCAACCAATGCCGTTCAATCTGAAGTGGTAAGGGTTCAAATCATGAACGACTTTATTTTAACGTCAGTTATCGCAAAAAAACGTGTTATTTAATTTGAAGAATATTCAGAACACCCTATTGGACACTATCGCCAATGTCCAACACTTCAACATTCATCTTTTAACACCAGATCAACTGCGAGACGAACTTAACGTCATTTCGAGTCAGTCATCGAAGGATTTATTATCTTGCTAATTAACAACTTCATCATTGATTTAGCTGAGCTATATAAAATGTTGAAGATAAAAGCTCGAATGACACAGCAGTACTTCATTTTAGAGGTTTAAATTTCTTTAGTAAGCAGGGATAGCTATGATCTTTATCACATCATACCTGTACCGAAGCAAGTAGGTCAAACATTAGTTAGCATATCACATGTTACCGAATATTTAGCAATGAACATCTAAAAGGATACTTTTATTCCCATTATGGAAAATGAGTTACAGCAGTGCATTATTTTTGGCAACATCTACCTGTGCGAATTCCGAAAACCTACGTGTGGCGACATCTAGCGCACACAGCACAAAACAATCCTGCATCGCGCTAGCAAAATTTGCGCGACGAATGAGTATATATACAAGTTCGGAACATCATCCACTGAGGGGCCGCGGCCGGTCAGGTACAACACCCGCCTGACTGGAGATCTCCCCCTTCGCCAGAGGAACACCAACACCCGTTCCTCTACAGTGGTGACCCCAGACGCTGAACAACATCGCAGCACCTACATCGGAACTCCAGCTTGACCATCTACATCGTCGACTATCAACGCATCGTCATTTCGCCACTTCCTTCTAGCCAATCAGAACTTCGCACTGCCAGCCATCACTCGCAAGCCTTCAGGGTTTAACCACACGCATGCATCACGACGCAGGCCTTGTACCTACCCTCGGTACATCTTCAAGCGATTTCGGCACATGCATCACGGCACGACTGCGCTATACAGCCGGATATTCTACGGGCACTCGCCGGTTCTCGCAGCTCACCCACCGTGACACGCCTCATCGCCGACTACGCAAGCTTCGAGTCCGACTCACTGGATTCGAATACCCTCAGTTCCGACTCACTGGAGCTGACTACCCGCGCACAGTTCTGACTCACTAGAACTGTCAGCGCGAAGGTCCCGACTCACTGGGATAGAGCAATATGGCACTGGCAAGCTTGAGAAGCAACTACAGCAGCTAGGGATTGAAGATCATCGACCTCCGGTCTCCGGGAGGGAGTGATGTGGCGACATCTAGCGCACACAGCACAAAACAATCCTGCATCGCGCTAGCAAAATCTGCGCGACGAATGAGTATATATACAAGTTCCGAACATCATCCACTGTCAAGGGCTGAGAGCGCCTGAAGCGCTCGCCCGAAAGTCCGGTGAAGCTGTATACAGCCGACTAGTGTCAGGCTTACAGCAATCCCATCACAAAAAAAAAAAAAAAAAAAAAATCATCCACTGAGGGGCCGCGGCCGGTCAGGTACAACACCCGCCTGACTGGAGATCTCCCCCTTCGCCAGAGGAACACCAACATCCGTTCCTCTACACTACGTATCAGAGAAAATCAGATCTCAGCCTTTACATCAGAAATAAAACAGATTGCAAGTTGACGATAATCAGCTGTGAAGTCATATGGCGGGAACTTCGCTATGTCAACACATTTATGTTCTCGTGTTGCGGGCAATGAATGCTTAGGATTGCATGCGGTACTCAGGTTTCGAGCGAACAGGTGTCGGGCACTAGTAATATCGCAGTCGGAAACAACTGTGTCATCAGGGGAGACACCTTTACTATCACTTCACATAAACAACAATCAAATGAGATAAACTTAAAACCAGAAATAGTCGCTATAGAAATCACATTCATCAATAACATTATAAATTTAAGTGTACCCCTAAGCCAGATAAAACCTGGCGAGCATTATCACAAATCAGCCGAAGAAATCGGCCATCATATCGAAAGGATGAAATCGGCATCCGAGAACTTAGACGCTGATCAAATATCATATCACGATGTTCATCACTACGCAGCTATCTACGGATTGGCTGGCTTAGGTGTAGCAGTCGCAGTGGTCGCGTGGTTGCGCTCACGTCGGAACAACCGCGCGCCGCCGCCTTCACCGACGCAGCAGCATCAGTGTGTGAGTGTTATAGCAGGGCATAGTGATCAGTGTAGTGTTATAGCAGGGCATAGTGATCAGTGTAGTGTTATAGCAGGGCATAGTGATCAGTGTAGTGTTATAGCAGGGCATAGTGATCAGTGTAGTGTTATAGCAGGGCTAAGTGATCAGTGTAGTGTTATAGCAGGGCATAGTGATCAGTGTAGTGTTATAGCAGGGCATAGTGATCAGTGCGTGAGTGTTATTAAGGCAAAGCATGAATGCCTCAGTGAAAAGGTGGACAATATTGGCAGAGCAAAAGCTTCCAAGGTAGAGGTGGCCCATCAAGCTACCTCGCCCATATTCAGGCAATTTAGTTTTAGTCAAATCGATAAATGATTGTCGGGGACTCGATGTTTTTAATGTTAAGCACTATTGTCTATCACCTTGTAATTAGGTTAATTTCATCATCATATATCACCGTCACTTTCATCTCTCGCCCGGGAGCATAAGCGTAATAAGAGAGTGATTAAAAAATTAGCTTGAAGTTTTAAAATGTTAGATTTTGATAGAACCGGTACATAAACACTCACTGTCGGGTGTATAATAAACACGTTGGATACATCTATACTTATAAAATAACATGTCCTGACTGACTGACTGATTCATCATCGCCGAGCGCAAACTATCAAGGCTACAAGCATGAAATTCGGACTGTATATTCATTTTGTTATGTAGGCACGCACTAAGAAAGGATTTTAGAAAATTCCACCCCAAAGGGGTCAAAATAGGGGATGATAATATATATGAAAGTCCGTCATTTTGAAAGTTACATAAACAAAATTTTGTATTTCGGTTATTGATGTAAAACAAATAAATACGTGTTTCAGGAATTTTGGAAATTTTAGTTAATAAGAGATGAAAATGGGGGTGAAGTTAATGCGAAAGTGAGTTTGTTTGTTACGCTTTCACGCCTAAATCCGATTTTGATGAATTTATCTACAGGGATAGATGGGACCCTGGAGACAGTTACAGGCTACTTTTATCCCGAAAAATGCTGTTCACGCGGGCGGAGCCGCGAGCAAAGCTAGTTTTTTATAAAGAAGAACATCAACCGACACACACATGATCCTGACCCCACACTAGATTAACTTGTATCGTGGGTATCAGGAACTACAAAGGACTTACGGTCCCACAACACCCACACCCGAAACATTTGTCTCGATGTGGGACTCGAACCAACGGCCTCTAGCTTCATGGCCGCACTGGTGGTCCTCGCCCATAGCGCCACGGATGTCACCAACACCTTTTAATCACCATTCCTCACCTGTATAAACCAGTATAAATGTTGTCTTACCCTACAATAGTCCTACACCAACCGGGGACTGTCCTTGGGTACTACGGATATATACTTACTACATTTAATACCGTGGCTTCCAAGTATTGAGTATATTTGTAAATACCAGGATCGGAAACCGGTTTTTGAAGTAAACATAAGCCCACGCCTTTATCCCCGAAGCGGTGTCCAGAGGTGCAACTAGTGCTGCACCCGTGTTTCGCCCAGCTTATTTCCGTCGCATGAAGTGATAGGTGGCCTATTGCCATGTCAGACTCAAATTCTTATCCTGGGCAACTCAAGTGTGATTTTACGAATATTTGTTTTCCCGACCGGTAAATTGAACTCCGGTACTCACGGTTCTCAGCCTTAGTACGCAGCAGAGGGCTGGGAATCGAGCAAGCATATCACCTGATGGTAAGTGATCTCCACTGCCCATGTACACCCACAATTATAGCAGAAGAATCGTGGGCGTGTCGCCGACCTTAAAGGAAGGGGATAATTAAGGGATTTGGGCCTCCGTTTATCTAACTCACCGTACAAAACACAGCAGCAAGCAGTTTTTTAGCACTTTACATATATTTTCTGTGAGACAGTGGTAACGACCCATCGAGCCGGCCTATTCATGCTTTAGACAAAACTGTCTACAGCGTGGCTTTACCACTCAATCTCTAATATTAAAATAAATCTCTCTCTCCATCAAAATAAGAAGGCCACCGAATACAATTGACCGTCGGCCGTGACATATTGCAAAGGAATTGTCAGCGATCATTGGCTAATCATCATTTCATACAAAGCGCTTATTTCGTTACGGAATTCACATAGGTACCTACATAATAGAAATGGAATGAAATGGCCGTCTGTTGCGTCGTTGTGTGTAGGGAAACATATAATAAAACAATAATAAAATCCATGTGTACTTTATTAACTTCAAAACTTTAACAAAATTACCCTAAATAATTAATAATAATCCTGGAATAATATTTATTTATGAAAAGCGTTTTACACTCTGTGGAGGTACTACTCTCGGTTCAATGAATGAATAAATAATTCGCTGGTGGGAGGATACTTGTATCCCACCGGATAGCGACCACCGTACACTGGTGCTAAAACCTGCCATAGTGGCCCACCTTGAGTGGGTCGCGTTCCAGGGTCAGTCAGTGTATATCCGGTACTCCCCAGGGGGCTTGCCCCCTGATCCTAACCCTTTTCCCGTCCCTTTTTCCTTCCCCTCCCCTTTGGCCCTTTGGCCGGCATGATCTTGCCGACCTACGATGTACACATTGTTTATCGTTTGTCGACACTATTCTTGGATTGCGCTACACTTACGATCAGGTGTAGCGTAGTCACTTGGCCGAGCCAGGATAAAAAATAATGAATGAATTTTATACCGATCTAAAACTTCTTTTGCCGTCGAAAAAACGTCATAAATGGCGAAAGCAGTGGACAGCAAAACAGCTTGGTTCTGGTGTTGTAACCAAAACTACAAAACTACAGCAACTCATTTAGTCGACAGCGAGTGAGCTCCAATCGTGACGTCAAATGCCACTTTCAGGACATCAATAATGGTGTAGGTAATGACCTCTTCGGAGAGGGAAGAAGCATTCTTTCTTTCTTTACCCCTATACCCGCCCCAACCAACCATCAAGTCATGTCGCAAGCCCCTCGGCAGAACCGGATATACACTGGCTGATCCTGGAACGCGATCCACACAAGGTGTGTGGGTCACTATGGCAGGTTTTATAACTATGTGTACGGTGGTCGCTATCCGGGCGGATATGAATATCCTACCACCAGCAAAATTCTGTACATTATACTCGCATAATTCTGTAAAATCAATGTTTGTACATTAAAAGGGTCAATAACCCATGAGTTTGTTTCGAAATGCCGATGTAAATGTAGTCTAAAAAAATATTGACATTAAATGTGTTATTTAAAATTCAATTTCTTTAATAAATGATTTGAATTTGATGTAACTAAATTTTGCAAGGGGCGCTATTTTTTTTTAGCAGATGGCCTGACTCAAACTACTTTGGGAACCTCTGGAATAGAGCATACGGGAGACCTCCACATTGTGCATGACACAATCCTACTAATAGAAAGATAACAAGCGCTGTTAACACATAGGATTGATAATAATAATACATTATTTATGTATACAGTAACTTAATATCATAAGTGGGATCTACAATGTGACAAGTCACAGATTAAAAAATCCATAGACAACCCATGCATGTTATGTCAAAATAGTTCATGTTTTTCCCTCCCTTCTCTCTAGAGTGGTTGCCGTCAGGCAGGCGGCCGGT
This sequence comes from Amorpha juglandis, assembly GCA_949126905.1. NCBI lineage: Eukaryota > Metazoa > Arthropoda > Insecta > Lepidoptera > Sphingidae > Amorpha > Amorpha juglandis. The sequence goes on from OX421393.1 coordinate 5,874,624, forward strand.
CGTAAAACCTACAAGCCAAATGTTTCTATGTGTTAAAAGCATATTGCGCCGATCCTACTGCGAGTGGGATAAGGGCTGGTGGGAAAAGATAGAGCATTAGGTCGGCATCGGAATAATTTTAGAATTCAGATTATGCGACAAAAAGTTGCCGTCATGAATTATATTAACCCCTTGTCAGGTGCAATAAAAAATCTGACTAAATTCCTGAAAACTCTTGAATACTTCAACTTGAAGGGCACACCATGAAGATTGCAAAAAAAAAAACAAGAATTTATCTTCGTCGTAAACATACCGTCATCGTCAATCACGCGGGCGGAGCCGTGAGGAAAAGCTAGTCATAAATAATGCAATTTATTTTTTATCGAATGAGTAATATGTCGATATTTAAATTGCTACTTTTGACAACACCAAATGATACAACAGCTGAGCTTTTGTCTCGCTCCAGTATTCTCGCTCACAAACTTCACTTAATTTATAGTGATGTGATCTACGTTATCGATCATAACAAACGAGTGATTAGTAAAAATAGCATGAAATTTTAGGATGTCTTGATTTTGATAAGTTCCTGTACATAAACATGTTCATGTCAGGTGTATGTAACGACCCTTAAATGTAACCACAGCTTTCTGTAGCACGGTGTAGAAGTCGGGAGAAGGTTTCAGTTCAGCTTTGTCTACAGCATGTCGTATCTACAGAAAAGCGATGTTTACATGCAACTTGATGTTGCGTTTCGTGCCGTTAGTTAGATTTCCGCAGGCCCAACTACCCTTCCCTGCCCAATCCCCATTCCCTTTCCTTAAGGTCGGCAAATTGTTCATGATTCTTCAGGTAATATGGGCGGTGAAAATCCCTTACCCAGTTTCTTTTTTTTTATTGATTGAACGACGAGACGAGCAGGTCACTCGCCTGATGTTAAGCGCCACGCCTGCTCCTAGACAGAAGACAGACAGACACAGAACTTTGGATTATAAAGCACTGCATGGCACTGAACTGCGCTCGTCACCCCAAAACATAAGGTGTTAAGTCTCATAATTTCGCTGGTTTCAATTTCCTTCAAACCGACACACAACAGTGCTTACACACTGTTGCTTGTCGGTAGAAATAGACGGCGCGGTGGTACCAACCCAGACGGCCTCTCGCATACGAGGGACCTACCACCTTTACCTATGTAGTTGACCGCTGACTCGTTTTGCTGGCTCATATTATAAAAAAACGAGTTATAAATTTGATACACGTAAAATATTATCCATCTTCGGGTCAGTCCCTTGCGGTATCGTGATGATTATTTTCAGAGTGAAGGGTGACTGAAGTCATAGCTGGCGGGAGAATTAACTAACTTCAGATTTGATTCTGATCTCTTTATACATGAAAACATAACACTCCTTTACAGACAATAAAAAGATACACGATCATACATTATTTCAATTTCAACTTTTTCTTAAAAAACGGATTGATCGGGGAAGGGGTTGACGGTTTTAAATTTGTTTTACTTGGCTTTACACTCGGATTGTAAGGGATGTTCGGGCTTTGCCTCACACTTTTATAATAATCTACAGCGCCTTGCATCGAATTATTTTTTAGCACAAATTTCACCTTTTTCGGTGTAGTCAGTAATTTCCTTTCGCCATCGGTTTTTGTACTTTTTTGAAACTTTTTCACTTTGTTAACTAACACGGTGGGTTTAGTTTTGTTTTTATCGGATCCTTTTGCGTCTTTTTCAAATTTTTTGGCACCGTTTGCAATAGGTTTTACTTTTTTATCTTTGTTTTGAACTTTTTTTTCTTTGTTGTGTTTAATCACGTCGGGGATGTTTTTTGATTTGTTCTTACTTAAACCATTAATTACATTTTCATTTTTCTTCTGTTCTTTTACACTAGATATTTCCTTACTTATTTTTTTATCTTTTTGGTGTACTTTACATGTTTCAATATCCGTTACACCTTCATTACGTTTCTTTTCTTCAGAACCGTTTGAAACTAAGCGTTTTGTTTTCATTGCAGTATCTTTATTTTCTTTGTCTTCATGTTTTTGCTTATTATCGGCAGACGAGTTTTTTCTATTCCTCTCTGTATGGTTACCTTTTTGTTTAACTTGCTTTTTCTCATTTAACCTAGCTTTTTTTGCTACCGGTTCCGTGGTTTCGACTTGCCAATCACCGTTCTGGAAAAATTATATAGTCACGCATACTGTATCCTCATAAAGTATAGTAGGTAGAGATGTAAAAATAATAATATAACACCAGGCCCAGTATTTATATAATATACTGTCCTGCCGCTGTATACAGGCCCCCTTTGCTAATGAAAGATTAGGCCTAAGTCCACCACACTGGATAAATGTAGATTGCATGCACAATCAAATAGGTTTTTTTTTATACTGGTAAGGCAAGGTCACTACACTGGGCCTGGTGTTAAGTACAGTGCAGTCCATATATAATGTCGAACAATAGAAATTGGGCCCCTCGACGGTCGGCAGAATTATGCCGACCACTGTCTCAGTCACTGTCTCAGCCCGGAACACCACTCCGCTGAACAAGGCACTACGGCGGGTGTTTCACCATGTGTACAGTGGTCGCTCTCCGGTCGGTAACAACAATGATCAGGTTATGTCTCACCATTTCAATTTATTTGATTGAATGACGAGACGAGCACGGCGCTCGCCTGATGGTAAGCGCCACGCCTGCCCATAAACAGAAGCGACACCACACAGAACTTTGAATCACAAAGCACTGCAAGGCACTGAACTGCGCTCGTCACCCCGAGACATAAGATGCTAAGTCTCTTAATGCCCAGTAATTTCACTGGTTTCAATGTCCTTCAAATCGAAACACAACAGTGCTTACACACTGTTGCTTGGCGACAGAAATAGACGGCGCGGTGGTACCAACCCAGACGGCCTCTCGCATACGAGGGACCTACCACCTTATGAATGATTATATTAACTTACGGTTGTCTTTGTTTCTCGTCCTTTTGCCATCTTTTGTCTCGTTTTCTCTAATTCTTCCACAATATTGATTCCGGAGCGAGACCTCGCTAGAATGCGCTTACGATGCTTTCTACTCAAACCTGCGGACGTTTGATGTGTTTTAAAATAGAGTGGAAGAGCCCTTTGGACCGAGGAAGAAACCTTCATCATCATCATCAGCCACAGGACGTCCACTGCTGAACATAGGCCTCCCCCAAAGATTTCCAGACCGACCTGTTGGAAGCGGCCTGCATCCAGCGACTTCCTGCGACCTTTATCAGGTCGTCTGTCCACCTTGTAGGCGGACGTCAGCCAGTACGTGGCCTCCATTCCAGAACCTTCCAGCCCTATCGGTTATCGGTTCTGCGAGCTATGTGGCCCGCTGCCACTTCAGCTTGCTAATCCGCTGGGCCAGGTCTATTTATGACAGCCTCCGTGGCGCAGCGGGCGAGTAGCCGGCTGTGAAGCGTAAGGCCGCGGGTTCGATCCCCGCACCGAGACAAATGATTGTATGATCACAAATATTTGTCTGGGTGTTGTGAGACCGCAAGTCTCTCGTAGTTCCTGATACCCACAACACAAGACTCGTATCTTACTGTGGGGTCAGGATTATGTGTGTGACTATTGGGTGTATTTATTTATTTATCATTTATGTATGGAAGAAACCTTAATGTAAATAAATTAAAAATGGCGGCGTCGCATTCGATTGAGACAAACACTCTAGATGACAGGCAAATCATTCTAGAAGACAGCAGATAGATTGGGGATCTATGATCTAGATTAAGTTCCTAATAAGATCCCCCGCTAAGTGGAACATCCCCTACACTGGAAATGTTTCACGACACCCTAAATTATACCTTAACTTTTTATCGAAGAGCGCTGACAGCGGCCAAGCGATCCGTTCCTTGTAAAAAATGTTTTATTAATTAATATGTAATTAAATATATTTTTCTATAAACAGACAAACTTAAAAATAAGAGTATACTTTTTTTTATTACAATATTAACGGTTTAAAATTATAAGGACCATTTTGATTTAGATTGACGAAATAATTATTTTAAACATGTTGAAAAACTATTACTGCTGTTAGAACGGAACGCGAATGAGTAAGTGCTGTGTCACCAATAAACCGATTATTATCGAATAATCGATATTCGATACGTTCGAATTTGATGATACCGTATTAATATAATTTGTTCCAGGGTTCGAAAATATCCGATATTTATTATAAATATCAAAATATCGGATATTTATGATATATATCCGATATATATCAAGTTTGATATATATCCATTTTGTATGAAAGCCATATTATTATTTTATTGTATTATTTATGAATACTGTTTGCATATGTGTTACATACACATACTAAAATTATAAAATAAAAAACTCGTGTTTGTATAAGGCAAAATCAACTAAAAACCGTAAACTCTTCTTTTGGGGCAGAAGTGTTGCCATTTATGGATTAGAACTTACCATTAGGGAGTATGTTTTAACACTACTCCCACGCCAACTATATTTGGAAAGTAGAAATATAGTAACAAACTCTAAAAATTACTTAATAACATTAATTTTTTAAACCATTTTTGTATTGAAAAATAATATAAAAAAATATTGATATATATCGTCAAACCCAGCTTGATATATATCGGATATATATCTTGATATATATCCATTGATATATATCCTCGAACCCTGATTTGTTCATTGCAAAATTAAATTATTTAACACATTTAATAAAACAGATTATGGGCAAAAGTTATAAGTTTTCACTTCTATCAGCAGTCCCTATGACTGACATTATTTTTTTCTTTCTTAATGTTCTCTACGAACAAAATTATTTTAGGTCAATATTTTCTCAATACATATAATCAACACAACTGTACATGTATCTATAAATTCAGCACTCAAATGCAATTTTAATATAATTCAATTGACAACATAAAATCGATCTAATTTTGTTCATAATAATATCGATTCTGCGTAAAAATCGCAAAAAAAATTAACTTCCCATCGATTACTACTTCCCATGTCTAATTATCCCTTTCCTTTAAGGTCGGCAACGCGTCCATGATTCTTCTGGTGGTGGGCGTACATGAGCGGTGGAGATCACTTACCATCAGGTGAACCACTTGCTCGTTTGCTATAAATGCTAAAAAAAAATATCATTCTTAGAATTGTCAACTGTCAGTGTTCTTTGATAAAAAAAAATAGTGTGCGTCTCGGGACGCTCGACAGAAGTGATAACTTAAACGAATGTGGGTTAAAGTGAGAGCGGAGGAGCCTGCCTACTGCTGCCGTATGCGTGAGAGAAAGGGAAGCCACAGTGGCGCCGTACCGCGTTACGTTACGAAGTCCGGTCAAGGTCCTGTCAAAGTTTGTCAAAATCCGGTCAATGCTCGGTCAAAGTCCTGTCAAAATCCGGTCAAAGTCCGGTCAAATACCGGTCAAAGTCATGCAAAATCCGGTTAAAGTCCAGTCAAAGTCCTTTCAAAGTTTGTCAAAATCCGGTTAAAGCCCTATCAAAGTCCTGTCAAAGTCCGGTCGAAGTCCGGTTAAAGTCCAGTCAAAGTTCGGTCGAAGTCCGGTCAAATACCAGTCAAAGTCCTGTCAAAATCCGGTCGAAGTCCAGTTAAAGCCCTGTCAAAGTCCGGTCAAATACCGGTCAAAGCCCTGTCAAAGTCCGGTCAAATACCGGTCAAAGCCCTATCAAAGTCCGGTCGAAGTCCAGTTAAAGTCCGGTCAAAATCCGGACGAAGTCCGGTCAAATACCGGTCAAACCCCTATCAAATTCCGGTCGAAGTCCGGTTAAAGTCCGGTTAAAGTCCGGTCAAAGTTCAGTCGAAGTCCGGTCAAATACCAGTCAAACTGCTGTCAAAATCCGGTCAAAGTCCAGTCACAGCCCTGTCAAAGTCCGGTCAAAATCCAGTCAAAGCCCTGTCAAAGTCCGGTCAAATACCGGTCAAATTCCTGCCAAAATTCGGTTAAAGTCCAGACAAAGTAATGTCAGTCTTGTCAAAATCCGGTCAAAGCCCGGTCAAAGAACTATCAAAGTCCGGTTAAAGTCCAGTCGAAATCCGGTCAAAAACCTGACTAAATCCGGTCAAAGTCCTGTCAAAGTTTGTCAAAATCCGGTCAAATACCGGTCAAAGCCCTATCAAAGTCCGGTCGAAGTCCGGTTAAAGTCCGGTCAAAGTTCGGTCGAAGTCCGGTCAAATACCAGTCAGTCCTGTCAAACTCCGGTCAAAGTCCGGTTAAAGTTCGGTCGAAGTCCGGTCAAATACCAGTCAGTCCTGTCAAACTCCGGACAAAGTCCGGTTAAAGTTCGGTCGAAGTCCGGTCAAATACCAGTCAGTCCTGTCAAACTCCGGTCAAAGTCCGGTTAAAGTCCGGTCAAAGTCCGGTTGAAGTCCGGTCAAAGTACGGTTGAAGTCCGGTCAAAGTCCGGTCCAAGCTGACTGGTCACTGTGTGACGCCACCTGGGACTTCGAAACAATCGATGTGCCAGGGAGGTCAACTAACGCTGGCTGGTCGATGGACCGCTCGCGTTACGGAACGTTTCGGTTCACCCTCCCATAAGAAGTTATCACTTCAAAAATGATACGTTAAGGGTGCACATTACCTCTGAGCGCCAGTTCGTCAGAATTGTCCTTCAGTTCGGCGTCCAGTGCGAGCAGACTCGCGGCGGCCTTGTCCCGGGACACGCGCGGTCCTGTGACTCGCGACCAGTCACTCCGCGGCAGCGGTAGCGGGTATTCCTGGCTGGACAGCTTCGCGAACCTGCAACAGGACAAATATTGTAAAGGTTTTTGAAGTGATAACTTCTTATGGGAGGGTGAACCGAAACGTTCCGTAATGCGAGCAGCGACGAGCGGAAGGTTCCAGAATATTCGAGAACCTTCCGTGAGACGTCACGCGGGCCAGTTGACCAGCCAGCGTTAGCCGACCTCCCTGGAACTTCGATAATTTCGAAGTCCCAGGTGGCGTCACACAGTGACCAGTCGGCTTGGACCGGACTTTGACCGGACTTTCACAAGACTTTGACACGACTTTGACACGACTGTGGCAGGCTCCTCCGCTCTCACTTTAACCCACATTAGTTTAAGTTATCACTTTTGTCGAGCGTCCCGGGACGCACACTTTTTTTTTTACACTTGAGTGGTAGAACCATGCTGTAGACAGTTTTGCCCACAGCATGAATGGGCTGGCTCGACCGGGTCGTTACCACTGTCTCACAGAAAACCGACGTAAAGTAGCGGCTTGCTGCTGCGTTTCGTACGGTGAGTGAGATATCCGGAAGCCCAAATCCCCTTCCCAATCCCTAATTATCCCTTTCCTTTAAGGTCGGCAACACGCCCATGATTCTTCTGGTGGTGGGCGTACATGGGCGGTGGAGATCACTTACCATCAGGTGTCCCACTTGCTCGTTTGCTGGCCTATGTTATATAAAAAAAAATGTGGATGTTCATAGGCAGTGAAGATCACTTATCATCAGTGGGTCATTTGCTGGTTTGCTGATGTCTGCTGTTAAATAAACCGGCTGCTTATTACAGACAAGCAGACAGCGCATGCTCTGTATTACAAATCGTGCTAATGGGACTTTGCTGGTGGTAGGATATTCATATCCGGCCGGATAGCGACCACCGTACACATGGTGTTAAACATGCCATAGTGACCCACACCTTGTGTGGATCGCGTTCCACGATCAGCCAGTGTATATCCGGATCTCCCGAAGGGCTTGCGACGTGATTTGGGCTGAGGCTTGCCCCCTGCTCCCTAACCCTTTTCCTATCCCTTTTTCCTTCCCCTCCCCCTTGGCCCTGGGATGAGATTAGCGTTAACGCTACGTTACCGTTAGCAGAGACTCCGTAGTTCATCCCAGGAACTTTGGCAGGCCGGCATGATCTTGCCGACCTACGATGGACACATTGTTTATCGTTGGTCGATAAAATAAAAAAAAACAAAATATAAATGAGTTTTACCTCTGCATACATATCTTGATCCTCTTGTATGATTTAGAGGAAGCGGTGCGCAGTTGCTGGTTGAGTATCGCGTTTATTTTGTCGGCCGGCACCGGCACCGTGGACAGCACCACGTCCACGCGACCAGCTCGAGGATCCAGCGGCTTCTCACCACTCGAATTAAACGAAACCAAATAGTTTGTTAATCATGTAGGCAACTGAAATAGCGCTTATGACAAGTCAGTACAAAAGAGTTTTGGCGGGAATTCTGACAGTGCAGTTCATCGCTTATTTTAATTTATTTCATAAACTAGTTTAGAGTTGTGTTTGTTGTATAAAAGTGGTTTGGATTTGTTCAATAAACATTGACGGTGATGAACAGTGTATGGAAACATTGAAATAAGTTAATTAAGAATCTTACTGAAAGGAGTTAACACCAAAACTCCGAAAAGACCTTGAAATCGACCGCACCCGTGTTTTATCGTTCTTGTAAAAAAAAACTTGAGAATGAATTGTACTTGACACTGGCTAAATGCATAATACTGCAAGAGCCATAAATGAAAATAAATAAATAAAGTCAGTACAAAAGTAAAAGAAACTTATACTGTGTGGCGATTAGGTTATCACATTAAATGATACCACGTATACTACATGTCATTCTTTAACCATACACAAAAAATAAACGAAATACCTACGATATCTTAGTCAAGGGACATTTTTTCAGATTTAATAAACAGAAGCAACACCACACAGAACGTTCAATTACAAAGCACTGCCTGGCACTGAACTACGCTCGTCACCCTGATATACAGTAATAACCCGGACTTACGCGATAGGTGGGACCGAGCTATAGCCGTGTAAGTCGAATTCGCGTAAGTCGAGGTACAACTTTGCATGCACTTTTGAGTGACATAATTTGAGGTTATCAATAAAACACAACGTACGTAAAACAATTCAACGCGGAACACGTTCGAATCTGTCGTAAACGGACCACTAACATGGCGAAATAGGAGAGCTGACGCGCTCGGCCATCAAAAAGAATAACCGCGTATCTCCGAATTCGCGTAAGTCGAGGTAGCGTAAGTCGAGGTATTACTGTATAGGTAAGATGTTAAGTCTCATTGTTTATTATTTATGATGGAATGGAATTATATGGAAAGCGGGTATAGTTTACCATTTAAACTAGCGGTACATTCACACATACATAATACATCCCTAAATTATAATTATTTTATTAGTTTATTTTTAAATAAGTCCTCCTTTAATTATTTATGGGGTTGGGGACTCTGCCGATAATTCAAAGAGTTTGAATATATAAAAAAGAAGTAAAAAGAAAAGAATGGATTTAAAATTTGAATATTGACGTCGGTCGATGACGAGCGGACTAGCGGAAAACAACTGATCAGGAATTGCGGCGATTCAATAAAAGCGGAGAATCCTCATATAGATTGGCGGAGTCAGGGGTAAGCGTAGCTATATTAAAATTGATGTATTTATGTAGTATTTACCGGTTCCCTTAGTTCGTGAAGCCGAGACAGCGACGGAACCTTCCAGACCAACCAGCGGCAATCGCGGGTATAGACTTTGGCTGATTTTGGTCAAAGTTTATACAAAACACTCATAATGCCCAGTAATTTAATTGGCTTCAATATCCTTCAAACCGAAACACAACAGTGCTTATACACTGTAACTTGGCGGACTTTACACAGAAATAGACGGCGCGGTGGTACCAAGCCAGACGGCCTCTCGCATACGAGGGACCTATCCACCTTGTAAAACCTGCCCACCCACCTTTATCGTATCATTGTCGGGTGCATATAATGTAAAAATTATAAATAAATAAATATACACCCAACAGTCACATACATAGTCCTGACCCCACAGTAAGATACGAGTCTTGTGTCGTGGGTATCAGGAACTACGAGAGACTTTCGGTCTCACAACACCCAGACCCCGAAACAAATATTTGTGGATCACACAAACATTTGTCTCGGTGCGGGGATCGAACCCGCGGCCTCTCGCTTCACAGCCGGCTACTCACCCGTAGCGCCACGGAGGCTGTCAATTATACATAGTCAAATGCCGTAAATTGCATATTTTTATTTTGGGTATAAATGTTTATTTTATTCTTTGAACAAACTAATATCAACTAGTTTTAACTGCTGTATCATTTAATGTGGTAACTAAATCGCCACTCGGTATATAGAAATAGTCTGAAACACTCACCGATCATGTTCATCGTCAGAGCCTTGTTCATCATTCTCTTGGACGTCGTGATCATCGTCCAGCACCAACTGTAGAGCCTCGGGACCACCTTCGGGACACCCCATCTGTAAATCAATAGATTTTTGAAGTGATAACTTCTTATGGGAGGGTGAACCGAAACGTTCCGTAACGCGAGCGGCGGCGAGCGGAAGGTTCCAGAATATTCGAGAACCTTCCGTGAGACGTCACGCGGGCCAGTTGACCAGCCAGCGCTAGCCGACTTCCCTGGAACTTCGATAATTTCGAAGTCCCAGGTGGTGTCACACAGTGACCAGTCGGATTGGACCGGACTTTGACCGAACTTTAATAGGACTTTGACCGGACTGTGTTCTTTTTTTTTATGGCGAATAGACATGTTACCGTAATTTTGTTTTTGATATTGATAATAAAATGACGATATTTTACTTATTTAATAATTTGGAAAAAAAGTATCAGGTTCGCATAAACGCAAAGAGAGTAGAATGTCCATTTTTAATGGCGAGTAGCCGTAATTAATAAACAAATGGCGATTAGGACTAAGAAAAACTTTTTAGGTTTTTTCTTATTTGGAATATGTTGCCGTAAAAAGTACCAGGCTCGCATAAACGCGAAGAGATTAGAATGTACTTTTATCATGTCGAGTGGACATGTTGCCGTAATTTTGTATTCTCGCATCTTGTTTGGTAAGTTTTCACTTCTGTCGGCACTCCCGGAGTGCAACCCAGTTATGCACCCCGCTCCCGCTCATGACATTATAACCGCATGCTAATGTGATGTAACCTTATTTACTATATGAAGGACATTACAATTGCTGACACAGGTACTCAGATGTAATTCTATCTATTTGTAATATGATATTCTTGTTTTGTCTAAAGCTCTTAATATCAAATTATGTTGACCATAAAAAGTGCTAGCCTAGCGTCTAGACGGTGATCTTGTTATGATCATAATGCGTAGATCTAAGCATTCATTGTCAACAGATGAACAGGTATAAATAAGGAAATTTGTCAATTGTAATTCAGTTCGCAATAAAGCTTCATTGTGAAGACTTGTCTTTTTTTAAAAACCTCCGGGCGCTCCCGCGTAACTTATCTGGCGCAGCCGGTAGGATATCCGCGACTGTAAGCTCTGTCTGCGAGTACACAAGCATCGGTCTTGCGGCATAGCTCCGGGTATCCTCGAACCAAATAAATTCGATAAACGGCGGGAACCGAAGGTCGTCGCCCACGAAGTCAGCTTTACGAGAAGGCATGGGATCGAGCGGATTGTAAGTAGACCTCTTTACATTTCCTGTCTCATCCTTGCTATTTTTCCTGTGGTTGATTTTGTACGACACAATTAAAAAAAAAAAAGGTGAACTCCGTAACTTTTGAACAAAAATAGTCGAAAGTTATTTGACTTCTGCACAAAAATAGGCAGGCTAATTTTAAGAAATAAGAATTTTTGATTGAAATATTTGATTTTTTTATTGAAATAATTGAATTTTGATTTATTAATAGAGAGTTTTAATTTACTGTGTTAATTTTTATTTTTTTAATTTACTGTGTGTATAACTGTGTATTAATTTTTATTTTTTCAATTTACCGTGTGTATAACTGTATGTTAATTTTTATTTTTTTGAATTTACTGTGTGTATAACTGTGTGTTATTTTTTATTTTTATTTGATTGATTGTGTGTTATATTTAAGAGTGCAAATATGTCGCGCAACGGTGAATTTCAATTGATACCTAAAGAATTTATAAAATTAATTCCGAAATTCGATGGAGATCAAACTATATTGAATTTATACATAAGAAAATGTGAATATATTTTGAGAAATTTTGATAAAGTGAATAATCCGGTTCAATCCACATACGTTTTTCATTGTATTACTAGTAGATTGTGTGGTAGAGCCGCAGGTTTATTAAGCGAACGCGAAGACATAACCACATGGGAACAGCTCAGATCTGTTCTTATCCAACATTTTGGAGATCCTAGATCTGAAGAGTGCGTAGCCATTGAACTAGAAAATTTAAAAATCAATTCTGGCGAAAGCTACTTGCAATTTTGCAATCGAATCCAACAAATACGCAGCGCTCTTCTTTCTAAGATAAACTTATTATTGGATGAAAATATTAAAGCAGCAAAAATGATAATTTATAATAATCTGTCTCTGAACGTGTTCATGTACAACCTTACTGAAGATTTAATTAGAATTGTCAGATTGAAAGATTGCACAAGTCTTGAAAGCGCACTTAGTGTTGTAATGGAAGAAGTAAACTTCCAAATACAATACAATGCAAAAAATAAAAATAGAGGTACTGTAAAGCCACCTCAGCATTCTTACCCACCTAACTCTACTAATTCAGATGTGAATAAAGCTCATTTCCAGCCGACATTTAGACCAAACCCTTTAAATAATTTAAATCAACAATTTAAATTTGGAATGCCAAATCAATTTTCCAATAATTTCAGGCCTGTTGTTTCAAATGGATTTAAATTTGGTCTTCCAAATCAGGGCTTTAATTCCAAACCGAATTATCCACAGCCCCAAAGCAATTTTAAATTTGGTTTATCGAATCAACAAGGGTTTAGACCGAATGCCAACTATCCCCAAAACAATTTTAAGTTTGGCATAGTGCCCCAACAGGGATATAGGCCACAATTTAACAATGCTCAAATAAGACCATTTAACAATGCACCAAACCAACAGTTTACGTTTGGTATTCCAACTCAAAGCCAACCTCAACGTAATGTTCAAGATACTGATGTATCGATGCGTACTGCCCGTCCCCTTAGACAAAATATGATCACGATTCCACCTCAAAGCCAACCTCAATATAATGTACAAGATACTGATGTTTCTATGCGTACTGCCCATCCTCTTAGACAAAATATAATCACGCATCAATCTGATAATGATTATAACAATTTGTTTTATTGTGATAACGATGCTGAGATAATCCAAGACACTGATGAACAATACAATGATTTCCCAAATGTTAATTTTACTCATGATAAGGGACAAAATGATTGCGAAATTTTTTATACTGAAAATATGAAACTCACTGATGATGGCAGTGAATGTTTACAGGAACACGAAATTACCTTAGAACCCCGAAATGAACCATGCATCGAAATACCCACCAGCATAGAAAATAGTAATGCAGATGCTCTTACACATATTTCATTGAATGTTCTTACCATTAAAAGCGGTAATACATCAATGAAAGTTAATACAGATGATATTGAATCAATCGTGATATCAGACTCATCTGAAACATTATCTGCTCCTTCAATTTCAGAAGAAACTATGAGTTATCCAGTTCGTTCTCCCTCATCTAGTACAATAATAGCTAGTTCATTACCGGAAACAGTTCACTCTGCTGACGATATTGACACTAACGGTATTCTTATTCTTGATGAAGCTGTAAACATGAAGCGAAGTGAAAATAAACCTCGCTTCCAAAAACTTACAGACACTGGTCACATTAAAAGGAATAAACGTTACGTTAAAAAAAAAAAAAAATACAACTGTACCTATTAAGGACGTAAAACGACCTTCACAGGTACTTCTTCAAGCTCGTGCTGCTGCTCATTAGTACGCACGCCCTTCAACTTAACACGGTTGAAAAAAAATCCATGGCGAAGCTAGCATAAGCTGATAGCGTCCACTTATCATAATGGACTATAATTAAGACTGTAGATTTAAGTATCACAAAAGAGGAATTAGAAATTAATATCAATAGATATGCTAATGCAATGATCATGTTGGAAAATATTTTAAGAATAAAACTCCTAACCATCAATTATTTAATATATTAATTAATATATTATTTAATATAGCTTCAAATAAATTATATAATGAACTCTACAATTGAAAAAAATTAAACAATTAGCTCCTCAAGTTAGAATTAAACGTGGAATTCTGAATCATTTAGGATTTATTATTAAAATTATTACTGGCAATTTAGATTATGACGACTCTATCAAATATGAAAATTTAATTAAGGCTGTACAAACACGTCAAGATACATTAGGTGAAAAAGTAACTTTGATATCGGAAATGAAATCACTTTTGAAAATAAATAACTCAACAACCAATAATTTTATTAACATAGATAAAGAATTATGGGAAATGAGAAAATTAATAAACCAGAGTAATGTTAATATAACAATTCATAACTTTATTAATATTTATAATTTATTTTTGCACAATTTCCAATTATTGTATATTCGGTTGGAAGAGATTGAAACTTGTATTACTTTTAGTAAATTAAAAACTTTACACCAGTCACTTTTAAATTCTGACGAATTATTAATTTTGTTAAAAGAAATAGAGAAATCTAATAAACTCATTTACCCAGTTAGCTATGATAATTTAATTAAGTTAGAATTATGTATTAAGATAAAAGTTTATTCAAAAGGAAGTCAAATAACATTCATTTTGGACATACCTATAATTAAAGATCAAATATACATTTATTACAAAATCATTCCAATACCCATCACCAATTCCTTTGGTAAAACAGTTATCATAATCCCAAAATATCCCTACCTCCTAGTAAGAGGGTCAAATAATATGGTCTCGCTCTCCCAGCCGTGCAGCGAACTCTATGAGGCGACGTTCCTATGTTATGAAGATGATACTCAATTACCATTAGAAGAGACATGTATAACATCATTGATGAAATTTTCGCACAACACCAGTTCTTGTCAACCCATACCAGTTGAAATAAACTCTATAAAAATAGAGCCAATAGAGAAACGAAGATGGATTCTCTACAGCAAAGCGGAAACTATATTTACAAAAAGCTGTCATAATGAAATGACAAAAGAAAGCATAAAAGGGACTTACCTCCTCACACTTGACGATCACTGTGACGCCAAAATAGACAACGTTACCCTGAAATCCCACTATGCGGGAATAAACACAATGGACTTCAGAAAACTGCCAATTATTGATCTTCCAGAAGTAACGACTATAGAGCCACAAACAGGATGGAAACCAATAAATTTGGATGCTGCCGAGTTGAAAAATCTACAGAATCTAAATGAATTGTTGAAGAACAGCGAAAGTGAAGTGGAAATTCGTGAAAAAGGCATTTTTGTGAAAAGTGTTAGCGCAGCTACTCTATTATTATATGTAATCATATTTCTGTTCCTTTTTGTGTGTATAGCGTATAAGTATAACTTTTTAAAATATATTGTGTGTCGAAATAATCAGAGAAATATACATCCCTCTGATAATTTCGAAGCTATGGGGGGAGGAGTTATGCACCCCGCTCCCGCTCATGACATTATAACCGCATGCTAATGTGATGTAACCTTATTTACTATATGAAGGACATTACAATTGCTGACACAGGTACTCAGATGTAATTCTATCTATTTGTAATATGATATTCTTGTTTTGTCTAAAGCTCTTAATATCAAATTATGTTGACCATAAAAAGTGCTAGCCTAGCGTCTAGACGGTGATCTTGTTATGATCATAATGCGTAGATCTAAGCATTCATTGTCAACAGATGAACAGGTATAAATAAGGAAATTTGTCAATTGTAATTCAGTTCGCAATAAAGCTTCATTGTGAAGACTTGTCTTTTTTAAAAACCTCCGGGCGCTCCCGCGTAACTTATCTACCCGTAATTTTTTTTTATCCAGACACCGCTAAATGACTGCACCTGACCTGATGTTAAGTACAGTGCAGTCTAAACATAATGTCGAACATGCCTGAAGTACACTGGATATACACTGGCTGGTCCAAGAACGCGACTCGTTCAAACACGCAACTGCGGCGGATTCAAAAAACAATAATAAATACACCAAACAGTCTTGTATCGTGGGTATAAGGAACTGTGCTTACAACCACTGTGATTCGTTTTGAAGGACATTGCAGCCAATGAAATTATTATGCATTATGAGACTTAAAATAGTTATCTTATGTCTCGGGGTGACGAGCGCAGTTCAGTGCCACGCACTTCTTTGTAATTCAAAGCTCCTTAGTGTGTGGTGTTGCTTCTCTTTATGGGCAGGCGTGACGCTTACCATCAGGCGAGCGCCTTGCTCGTCTCGTCATTCAATCAAATAAAAAATATGTATGTATATATATATATAGAACTCACTCTCAACTCAAAAAAAAAAACAACACTGCACTCCATATGTGAGTTGTATAGCTACAGATATTCAGAGCTCACAAGTTTTCACCCATACAAAACAGGGTTCGAGGATATATAACAATGGATATATATCAAGATATATATCAGATATATATCCGATATATATCAAGCTGGGTTAGACGATATATATCAATATTTTTTTATAATATATTGCAATACAAAAATGGTTTAAAAAATTAATGTTATTAAGTAATTTTTAGAGTTTTTTAATGTATTTTTACTTCCCAAATATAGATGGGAGTAGTGTTAAAACATACTCCCTAATGGTAAGTTCTAATCCATAAATGGCAACACTTCTGCCCTAAAAGAAGAGTTTATGGTTTTTAGTTGATTTTGCCTTATCCAAAAACTAGTTTTCTTTTTTATAATTTTACTATGTGTATGATTTTAATTAATTACATATTATGCAAACAGTATTCATAAATAATACAATAAAATAATAATATGACTTTCAACAAAATTTATAATATATATATCAAACTTGATATATATCGGATATATATCATAAATATCCGATATTTTGATATTTATAATAAATATCGGATATTTTCGAACCCTGATACAAAAAGCGTCTAACGAGCACACCACACGGTCAGGTATATCCGATGTGTTATACGTGTATAGTCTGAATTGACATTAGCATGTCGCTGAGGCGAAACCACAAGTTTACCCCCTACTAAAAAGTGTTTGGTACGGTGATTGAGATATCCGGAAGCCCAAATCCCGTCCCCTTCCCAATCCCTAATTATCCCTTTCCTTTAAGGTCGGCAACGCGCCCATGACTCTTCTGGTGGTGGGCCTACATGGGCGGTGGAGATCACTTACCATCAGGTGATCCACTTGCTCGTTTGCCGGCCAATGCTATAAAAAAAAAGACGTGTGGCACTCGGAGACTGCCGCGGTAAAGCTATTGCATAGCATTTTTTATCAACTTATGTAATTATAATTATTTATTTATTTTATTTATGCAGTATTTTTTTCCTTTGTTTTTAATTTTAATTTTGTGGGTCAAGGTCGGGTCAGGGTCAAGGTCAAGGTCGGGGTCGAGGTCAAGGTCTTGTGAAAGTCCGGTCCAAGCTGAATGGTCACTGTGTGACGCCACCTGGGACTTCGAAATTATTGATGTTCCAGGGAGGTCAGCTAACGCTGGCTGGTCGGAGGGGGGTGTTAGGTTTTTTCGTTACGAAATTTCTGGATTCGGTCTCGCCGCAAGTCCCGCGATGAAATCTATACAATAGCTTAAAAAGTACCTGCTGCCAGGCCCTGGTCGCTTCCTGGTACTGAAGCCCCAGCGGCGACTGTCGCAGTAACCACGTGAGCATCCGACGTGCACGTACCACCACACTGGGACAGTCACCGTGCGCCATGTACGCGATGAACGGCACCAGCAGTTCCACCAGGCTGTCCTCGGGGATGTCTCCGGATGACACCTGATGCATAAATGAATACACCCAATGGTTATATTTATCGGAGACATCATTAGTACCCGACGTCAGTTGACTACGAAACGCAAGCGTGAAGTTGGCGCACTTCGACAGAGTCTGGCATGACGTTCGTCCGGGTCGAGAGAGCAGGGATAGCTGCGTATTCGAGCTACACGCTTCTCGTCGGGACTCCGAGCGAACAACAAGTGTCTAGAATTGAAAGGAGTTAACACCATAACTCTGACAAGACCTTGAAATCGTCCGCACCCGTGTTTCATCGTTCTTGTAAAAATACTTTAATACATTGATTAATACATTATACTTGACACTGGCTAAATGCATAATACTGCGAAAGCCATTAATAAAAAAAAAAAAGTGTGCGTCTCGGGACGCTCGACAGAAGTGATAACTTAAACTAATGTGGGTTAAAGTGAGAGCGGAGGAGCCTGCCTACTACTGCCGTATGCGTGAGAGAAAGGGAAGCCAGAGTGACGCCGTAACGCGTTACGTTACGAAGTCCGGTCGAAGTCCTCTCAAAGTCCGGTCAAAATCCGGTCAAAGTCCGGTCGAAGTCCGGTCAAAGTGCAGTCAAAGTCCTGTCAAAGTTCAGTCAAGGTCCTGTCAAAGTTTGTCAAAATACGGTCAAAGCCCTATCAAAGTCCGGTCGAAGTCCGGTTAAAGTCCGGTCAAATACCGGTCAAAGTCCTGTCAAAATCCGGTCAAAGTCCGGTCAAATACCAGTCAAAGTCCTGTCAAAATCCGGTCAAAGTCCAGTCAAAGCCCTGTCAAAGTCCGGTCAAATACCGGTCAAAGTCCTGCCAAAATCCGGTTAAAGTCCAGTCAAAGTAATGTCAGTCTTGTCAAAATCCGGTCAAAGTCCGGTCGGAGTCCGGTTAAAGCCCAGTCGAAATCCGGTCAAATACCGATCAAAGTCCTGCCAAAATCCGGTTAAAGTCCAGTCAAAATAATGTCAGTCTTGTCAAAATCCGGTCAAAGCCCGGTCCAAGTCCTATCAGAGTCCGGTTAAGGTCCAGTCGAAATCCGGTCAAATACCGGTCAAAAACCTGTCAAAATCCGGTCAAAGTCCAGTCAAAGTCCGGTCAAATACCAGTCAAAATCCGGTCAAAGTCCAGTCAAAGTCCGGTCAAATACCAGTCAAAGTCCTGTCAAAATCCGGTCAAAGTCCAGTCAAAGTGTGGTCAAATACCAGTCAAAGTCCTGCCAAAATCCGGTTAAAGTCCAGTCAAAGTAATGTCAGTCTTGTCAAAATCCGGTCAAAGCCCTATCAAAGTCCGGTCGAAGTCCGGTTAAAGTCCAGTCGAAATCCGGTCGTATACCGGTCAAAAACCTGTCAAAATCCGGTCAAAGTCCGGTCAAATACCAGTCAAAGTCCTGTCAAAATCCGGTCAAAGTCCGGTTAAATACTAGTCAAAGTCCTGCCAAAATCCGGTTAAAGTCCAGTCAAAGTAATGTCAGTCTTGTCAAAATCCGGTCAAGTCCTATCAAAGTCCGGTCGAAGTCCGGTTAAAGTCCAGTCGAAATCCGGTCCAAGTCCTATCATAGTCCGGTTAAGGTCCAGTCGAAATCCGGTCAAATACCGGCCAAAAACCTGTCAAAATCCGGTCAAAGTCCAGTCAAAGTCCGGTCAAATACCAGTCAAAATCCTGTCAAAATCCGGTCAAAGTCCAGTCAAAGTCCGGTCAAATACCAGTCAAAGTCCTGTCAAAATCTGGTCAAAGTCCAGTCAAAGTCCGGTCAAATACCAGTCAAAGTCCTGCCAAAATCCGGTTAAAGTCCAGTCAAAGTAATGTCAGTCTTGTCAAAATCCGGTCAAAGCCCTATCAAAGTCCGGTCAAATACCAGTCAAAGTCCTGCCAAAATCCAGTTAAAGTCCAGTCAAAGTAATGTCAGTCTTGTCAAAATCCGGTCAAAGCCCTATCAAAGTCCGGTCGAAGTCCGGTTAAAGTCCAGTCGAAATCCGGTGAAAAACCTGTCAAAGCCCTATCAAAGTCCGGTTAAAGTCCGTTCAAAATCCGGTCGAAGTCCGGTCAAATACCGTTCAAAGTCCTGCCAAAATCCGGTTAAAGTCCAATCATAGTCTTGTCAAAATCCGGTCAAAGCCCGGTCAAAGTCCGGTCGAAGTCCGGTTAAAGTCCTGTCGAAGTTTGTCATAATCCGGTCAAAGCCCTATCAAAGTCCGGTCAAATACCGGTTGAAGTCCGGTTAAATACCGGTCAAAGTCCGGTTAAACCCCGGTCATAGCCCGGTTAAAGTCAAGTTAAAGTCCGGTTGAAGTCCGGTCAAAGTCCGGTTGAAGTCCGGTCAAAGTCCGGTCCAAGCTGACTGGTCACTGTGTGACGCCACCTGGGACTTCGAAATTATCGATGTTCCAGGGAGGTCAGCTAACGCTGGCTGGTCGATGGACCGCTCGCGTTACGGAACGTTTCGGTTCACCCTCCCATAAGAAGTTATCACTTCAAAAAATAGAAAGAAAGTGTCTAGAAACTGTCTCACGTTTCATACAAAATAGTAATTGTAATTGTCAATTAAATTGGATAATCGTCATTACGAGTTTTCCTTCCACAAACATCCATATCTACGCCCTACATGATGTGCGGTGGTGAAGAGCCAAGCTGCAAATCGGCCACCGCATCCGGCATACACATATTCCTGACTAGCTGTTACCCGCGACTTCGTCAGCGTGGTTATTGTTCAGTTCGCAGAGTTTACTTTTAAGTTTAATTTTTTTTCTAAAACATTTTTTTTTTAGTTAAAAGCGGTTATTTAAATATTACAAACAGACACTCCAATTTTATTTCTATATAGACTACACACGAGCACGGCAACGTGACTGCACTAAATGTAAAAAAGAACATATAAATTTACCACCCGGATAATTTTCAGTAAAACTAAATGTTTTATTGAATCATATTTTTAATTAATTTAATTATTATTATTTTTTACAAAACACTAGCTGTCGGCCGCGGCTCCGCCCGCGTGAAAGTCTTTCTGGGATAAAAAGTGGTCTATGTTCTAATTCATGTCACGGTCTTATTGCATGACAGTGGTGCCATCTGTCGAAAATTGGTCGTACCAACTCAGAAACCTTCGTGGGCTCATGCACAACAACTTTGCTAAAGATCATATTATGATCAAATGCATAGTTTACGATGCCTTGCTCGTCTCGTCATTCAAATATTAAAAAAAGTATTTTTTTCTTTCTACTGACAGTATTACCTTTGACACTTCCTCCAAAAAGCAATCAATGTAGTGTAAAATCATTGAGGTAGCGTTCCGTGCGTAGTGCGGCGTCTTCACTGCTAATATTCCTAAAAAAAAAAATATGACAGAATTTAAATATAAGTCAATATTAAATGAGAGTTTTGGCGGGAATTCTGACAGTGCAGTTCATCGCTCATTTTAATTTGTTTCATAAACTTGTTTAGAGTTGTGTTTGTTGTATAAAAGTGGTGTGGATTTGTTCAATAAACATTGACGGTGATGAACAGTGTATGGAAACATTGAAATAAGTGAATTAAGCATCGTACTGAAAGGAGTTAACACCAAAACTCCGACAAGACCTTGAAATCGACCGCAGCCGTGTTTCCAAGTACTATAGACAAAGGTCTCATACTTTTTCATAACATACACTGCACTCCTACCATTTTTACACAGAGCATACTCACCATCTGGATTAGACAGCATTTTGGCATACGTTTTACAATTATCCACGTTCCAATCACATCTTTGAAGACATCTGAGAGAACCTCGGAGGAAACGACGAACGAGCTGAAAAAAGAACGAAGTAATGTAGGAGGGGTTAGGACGCTGTAGACCAGTGTTTCCCAACCTTTTTTAGGCCATGCCCTACCTTAATTATATTTTTTTGTTAAATTTGTCACCGATATTTAGCATTGCATTTAAATAACCCAAAGCGAAAGCGTTGAAGTCGCGTCGAGTCCATTTTTAAATTGCCCCCCTTAACTATCAAATTGCCCCCCTGTGGGGCGTGGGCCCCACGTCGGGAAACACTGCTGTAGACAATGTTTTTGTAGTGAAACTTCTTTAGCACCGTTGTAATTTAAATATTCGATGAAACGAAAAAGCGACAGTAAAAAGAGACAAACATATTCATAAACGGATGCAAATATGCAATAACATTTCAACGCACATCAAGTAACCTGTGATCACCTGATGGTAACTCCACTGCCCATGTACACCCACAATTATAGCAGAAGAATCGTGGGCGCGTCGCCGACCTTAAAGGAAGGGGATAATTAAGGGATTTGGAAGGGGAGAGGGATTTGGGCCTCCGGTTATCTAACTCACCGTACAAAACACTGCAGCAAGCAGTTTTTTAGCACTTTACATATATTTTCTGTGAGACAGTGGTAACGACCCGGTAGAGCCAGCCCATTCATGCTGTAGACAAAACTGTCTACAGCGTAGCTCTACCACTCAATAGATAGATAGCACATACCATCATGAACTTGTCCATTCTGTGCTGATCTATGCCAAACCACTCGGTGGCCAAGATGCGGAGACCAGCCTTGGTCATCATGACTGCGTTCTGGAACTGTTCCACTGGAAACTGATCCAGTATGCCGGCGATATTGTCGCATAACTCCTCCTGAGAAGAACATATATGTTGCAAACAAGTAAGTGAAGGTTAATTAGATGGATTTTTTTTTATCCAAGCATGGCAAAGTGACTGCACTACACCTGATGTTAAGCGTAATGCAGTCAAAACAGACAAACAGTTTATCGGTGGTCACCAGAATCATGCCAGCCTGTATAAATGCTTCTTCCCTCTTTGAAGGGAAGAAGCAAATCGAGAGGCGTGCGACAGGACAGGCGAATGACCGATGCAGGCACAGGGATACAAGGATGTACCCGCCCTAATCAACTATCAAGTTATGTCGCAAGCCCCTCGGAAGAACCGGATATACAATAGCTGATCCTGAAACGCGATCCACACAAGGGATGTGGGTCACTATGGCAGATTTTAGCACCATGTGTACGGTGGTCGCTTTCCGGCTGGATATGAATATCCTACCACCATAGTTTATAAAGATGGCAAGATCACAGAAAACTCTTTTTAATGAGGCCACATCACACAGTTTGAAAAAAGAATGGTATGAGACAGCCCCCAGGCCTATATAAAAGTTATACAATAAATTCTCACCTAAGTTGTATAAGAATTCATCATTTAAATGAGGTTTTATACATGCATATTCAAGAACTTAAGAGTATGTTAGTTGATGGTTTGGACTCATCATGGGATGGAGTCAAAAATGCATGCTATCTCATTCTAGAATAGACATGCGCAAAACAGTACTCTGTGAAGTAATGTCATATGGCATGACATTTCGTATCGCGTAATATGTCATTAATTATAGCATTACTCTAGGCATGACCTGAGATGACACGCTATGTGAACGGTCCACTATTACTTGTACTGAATGTTCAGTCAGGACTCAGGTGTAATGTAATAGCAATAGATAGATAGACCTTTTAGACCTCGATCGCACACTTTCTCGAACTTTTACGAGTGCGCACCCCACTTCACCGAGCCGCCCGTGTGTGTACTATGGCAGTGTGCACGTCATGTTGAATGTCATGTGTCATCCAACATTTTGCCGGGTAACAGGCGCTGTTACAGTACGCGGCCGTGTTATATTACGCGTCATGCATTACTCACAGTACTTACACATCTCTATTCTAGAATCGCGCGAGGTGAAATGCACAGTAATTTCTTTCAAAACCAGACACCTAAAGGTTGATGAATAAGATTGTTTTTACGAACAAACCTGCTGAGTCTTCATAAAAATATATATGTGTATTGACTATGATTTATATACCAAGAGAAAGTAATTCCTTTGACAAAAAAGTTACCAGTTAGACCAATAATTATTTAACTTTTCCAACTTCTTAGCCAATCACAGAACCCAACTGGTCAGAGTTGGATTTGCTAAATGAATCTGACAGGGTAGGTATTGTGTTGTTAAAATAAAAAGAACGCTAAGGCGGAAGCTTAGCCTTCTAACCTAACTGGTTCGAGTCAGATCTGCATACTAGCAATTTGTACTAATATACATAGTACATAATAATATCCTATTCCATTGACTGTTTTGTCATTTGCTTCGCTTGGCGACTTGGCTCGCGTTTCGTTCACAATTGGCGACATTTGCGACCTTGCGATTTGCGAAAAGTACCTGCTGGTGGTAGGAAACTCATATCTGCCCAGATAGGGATCACCATACACGGTGTTAAGACCTGCCATAGTGACCAACCTTGTGTGGGTCGTGTTCCGGAGTCAGCCAGTGTATATCTGGTTCTCCCAAAGGGGCTTGTCCCCTATTTCTATCCCATCCCTTATTCCTTCCCCTCTCCTTTGCTCTGGCTTGGCCCCCTGTAGTTCATCCCAAGGGTAAAAAAAAATTGAATACTACCGACCAAGGTATGTACTCGCATCTCATAAAAAAAATCGAATTTGGAGAAGTCGTCAAAAACAATTGGAGCCATCATTTAAAATTAGAATAGAATAAAATACAGTAATACCCTGGACTTACGCGATAGGTGGGACCGAGCTATAACCGCGTAAGTCGAATTCGCGTAAGTCGGGGTGCAAGTTTGCATGCACTTTTGAGTGACATAATGTGAGGTTATCAATAAAACACAACGTACGTAAAACAATTCAATGCGGAACACGTTCGAACCTGTCGTAAACGGACCACTAACATGGCGAAATAGGAGAGCTGACGCGCTCGGCCATCATAAAGAATAACCGCGTATCTCCGAAATCGCGTAAAACTGGGTAGCGTAAGTCGGGGTATTACTGTACAAAATTTACCTGAACCAGGGGTTTGTCTGACATCCATACTGCATAGAACAACCCCTTCCATACTCTGGTGAAATCCTCTTCTTTGAATTCTGTAATTTGATTTTATTTTCAGGTTACATTTTACTACAAGCTAGGTTTGTCATATGCATGAGGCCATCTCAGTAGGTACTAATCCTACTAATATTATAAACGTGAAAGTTTGTAAGTATGGATGGATAGATGTATGTTTGTTACTCTTTCACGTAAAAACTACTGAATGGATTTTAATGAAACTTTAAAATAATATGACTAATACATCAGAATACGACATAGGCTACTATGTTTTTCAAAAATCAACCCCTGAAGGGTTTAAATAGGGGATGAAAGTTTGTATGAAAAATCTAAACCGCTGAACCGATTTCAATGAATTTGGATACAAATATAGTTGATGACCCAGGGTTAACACAGGGTATTTTTTTCTTTAAATTTCAACCCTTAAAGGGCCCAAATAGCAAAAGCTAGTTTATGATATACATATGGCATTGTGCATCAAATTGTACTTGCAGACACAAGATGTTAAAAGTCTCATAATACCTAATAATTTCACTGGTTTCAATGCCCTACATACCGGAACACATATGCCTACTCAATGCTGCTTGGTGGCAGAAATAGACAAAACAGTGGTACCAACCCAGGTGGCCTCTCTCATACAGGAATTCAACCATCTAGAAAAATTATACTAGATTGTATTTTTATTATATTGTATTAAATATGTTATCCCCGATTATACAATTTTTGGGATTAAGGCTGACTTACATAATCATTCGTAAATACTATTTAACAACATGTTTATGAAACATCAAATTGTACGAAAATATGATGATAGTAAACATCTTTAAAGGCTAAAAAACAATTGAGAATTGTTGTACAAGCCGGCCTAAATTCATCAAAATTTATTTTATTATAAACACCAAACAACTACATAGTTAAACAAAAATAAATAAAAATAATATCAGTGAACATACTATCACAATATATTAATATATTTTCATAAATCGAACGACGATGAAAATTAACCTAAACTGTAAGGAGAAAACCTTAACTATAATTTATTACTTTGAGGTTACTTTACAAATAACACGCGTAGATACATACCGAAGTGGAAAATTACATTAAAAAACTAGAATAATGCGTATAAATACCGTATCCTTTCTGAAAACAACTGGAAAGCCATTTTTTGAGCGTTTTTAACACACGGTCACGAGATTTCTTCTCGTTTCCAGAGAGTAGACGCGCAAACTTAATCTCCTGAGCTACTATAAGCACTTGGTCCTTCTTAGATTTATCTATTTGTCTGTGTTTTATGTTTTGTTTCTTCTGTTTAGTTTTTACCATGAGTTTCATTTTGGGAAAATCTTTAAAAACAACTAGACCATGCGTGAAAAATGTCAGTACAACGTTTTTTTGACAGACTATGACTTAGCGGTGCTTGATATGTATCGATATGTGATAAAATATCGATACATTTATTTGATATATCGAATCAATGCGATATTATCGAATAATTGAAGTCGATAATCGATATATTTTATCCGATATATGAAATATCGTACGAAATAAGGATATCGTAGAATATTTAGGAAAAATCATCATTACAGTGTACTCTGTGGCATCTGAAAGACGTTTTCTATGGCCGCGCAAGTATTAACCGAGCAGAGAAGCAGAATCCAAGCTAAAAGAGTCAATAAAATTTTGTTTCTGTCATGTTAAGATGATATTTCTGCCGCCAAGCAACAGTGTGTAAGCACTGTTGTGTTTCGGTTTGAAGGACATTGAAATTACGGGGCATCATGAGGCGTCATATCTTATGTCTCAGGGTGACGAGTGCAGTTCAGTGCCATGCAATGCTTTGTAATTCAAATTTCTGTGTGGTGTTGTTTCTGTTCATGGGCAGGCGTGGCCCTTACCACCAAGCGAGCATCTTGCTCGTCTCGTCATGCAATGAAATAAAAAAAGGAATATTAGGCTTAATAAAATGTTGATTACTTTTTTAACCTTAGTGGGTTTACTTTTTACTCCTAATAAAGTCTTTTCCTTCCTATAATACGATATATCGAAAATATCGATATTTTTGGCCGATATATCGTTAAATATCGATATAATATTTCGATATATTATATCGGAAAAAATATCGATATTTTTTGTACATGAAGATCACTACTATGACTAGTATGGTGCTGCCACACCGATGTTATAAAATGTTAACAAAAACATTTTCTAACATTTGAAAACATGACATCGGCCCTTCTTTGGCGGCTTCTTTGACGGCTTCTTTGACGGCGCCGCTCTCAAAAGTATCGCCGCCCGCGGTTAAAAAATGTTACAAAATGTTACAAATTGTTAAGAAATGTTTACTAAATGATGCTGCCACACCGCTGCTATAAAATGTTATATAATATTTTCTAACACCGGTGTGGCAGCACCAGTAGTGTAGAGTGCTAGATATGATCGATATGTGATAAAATATCGATATATTTATTTGTTATATCGAATCAATCAGATATTATCAAATCATTGAAGTCAATATATAATATCAATATATTTTATCCTATATATGAAATATCGTACGAAATTAGAATATTTAGGAAAAATCATTATTACAGCTCTATGTCATCTGAAATACTTTTTTCTAAGGCCGCGCAAGAGTTTTGGCGGGAATTCTGACATTGCAGTTCATCACTTATTTTAATTTATTTCATAAACTAGTTTAGAGTTGTGTTTGTTGTATAAAAGTAGTGTGGATTTGTTCAATAAACATTGACGGACAGTGTATGGAAAAATTGAAATAAGTGAGTTAAGCATCGTACTGAAAGGACTTAACACCAAAACTCCGGCAAGACTTTGAAATTGACCGGACCCGTGTTTCATCGTTCTTGTAAAAATAACTTGAGAATAAATTATACTTGACACTGGCAAATTGCATAATAATACGAAGCCATAAATTAAAAGAAGAAAAAGACTGTGACTAGTAGTGTAGGAGTGCTAGATATGATTGAAATGTGATAAAATATCGATACATTTATTTGTTATAACGAATTAATCAGATATTATCGAATCATTGAAGTCGATATATAATATCGATATATTTTATCCTATAAATGAAATATCGTACGAAATTAGAATATTTAGGAAAAATCATTATTATAGCTCTGTGCGAAATCGACCGCAACCGTGTTTCATCGTTCTTGTAAAAATAACTTGAGAATATATTATACTTGACACTGGCTAAATGCATAATACTGCGAAAGCCATAAATAAAAAGAAGAAGAAGAGTTTTGAGTTTTGGCGGGAATTCCGACAGCGCGATTCATCGTATATTTAATTTATTTCTAAAACTAGTTTAAAGTTGTGTTTGTTGTGTAAAAGTAGTGTGGATTTGTGCAATAAACATTGACGGTGATGAATAGTGTATGAAAACATTGAAATAAATGAATTAAGCAGCGTACTGGAAGGAATTTACACCAAAACTCCAACAAGACCTTAAAAACTTCCACGATAAATGAAAATTTTCCGCATTTTTATTAATTGCTGTATTCGGCTCGTATGTATTCGATATGAGGTGGTATTAAGTACTTAGTTAAATTAGTTAATTGTTCCATGTACATAATTGTGGATTAGGTATGTAAATAATCAAACATGTGAATTGACAATCATGTGAAGATTTATGGGTGTAGAGAATACCTACTACTTACCATAAAAGTACAAAATATACTTAATAAAAAAAATATAGTATATTACACTATGCCGCCCATGAACGCCCACAATACCCCAAGATTCCAGAATGAGTTGCCAAACTTAAAGAAAAGGTATTAAGGGATTTGGAAGGGGAGAGTATTTGTGCCTCCGGATATCTCTCACTGAACTGCAGCAGCAAGAAGCTACTTTACGCCGGTTCGCGTTGAAATAGGCTAGACGGCCCATTCAAGCTGTAAAAAAACTAAAGTGTGGGTCTACTACTCAAAAAGTCAGTACCGATGCCGCTGCCGGGCAACAGAAATTCTACTTCTGCAACAGGTTTTGGGTAACGTAATTTATTCATTTAAATAATAAAAAATTAAGTCAACTACCTACCCTATTTACATATATAACTTTCTAGGTGTTTCTAGGTAATTTATTTTATATCTATTTTACAGGCCTTGTTAGAATGATGTGACATATACTTACAACAGTTAAAAAAAACGAATTAGCAAAAACTTCATTTTTATTTTATTATAGATCCACTGTCATAGTTTATGGAAAATACATACATTTGCACTCGCACCAGGAATCCCGATGGGGTAGCCAGAGGTGTAACACCTACATCTCGCTTAGTGTATCCCCGTCCCATGATGTGATAGGGGTTTTTTTGTTTTTTAAAGCACAGGCCGGCAAACGAGCAAGCGGGTCACCTGATGGTAAGTGATCTCCACCGCCCATGTACACCCATCACCAGAAGAATCATGGGTGCGTTGCCGACCTTAAAGGAAAGGGATAATTAGGGATTGGGAAGGGGAGGGGATTTGGGCTTCCGGATATCTCACTCACCGTACGAAACGCAGCAGCAAGCCGCTACTTTACGTCGGTTTTCTGTGAGACAGTGGTAACGATCCGGTCGAGCCAGCCCATTCATGCTGTAGACAAAACTGTCTACAGTTTGGCTCTACCACTCGTTTATCGCCATACCGGGCATAATTCCAGACTCTAAGCATATTGCGATCGAAATACCCAATATTACTTTTCGAACTCTCAGCATAACGGTCGTACCACGTGCACAATACAACTGTGCCACCGAGCCAAAGGAAAATAAGTGGTATTATTTTAATCACTGAATAAAGAAAAACAACATTTAACAATCATAAACTTTTTATTGTACAAAATATGAACTATATATTATATCTATATTTACATACAAAGAAACTACTATGAAAATACGCTTTGTATTTCACAAACATGTCGTAACTTACAATTTGTAAACCGAATGACTTAAACATCGTTCAATATTTGACAAAAAATCGTGAATCGTATGACAAATAATATTTAGTCTGCCAAATATCATGAGAACAAAATGAAAAAACAAATTCTCTGAAAAGTCATGTGAAGTTCACATCGTGAACCGAATGACAAATAATTTTCTTCTTTCAAAACCTATTTAAATATAATGGCAAGTCATTTTCGTCTGTTAAAACTCATGTAAACCGAATGACAAGTAATTTTCGTCTGTCCAAACTCATGTAAACCGAATGACAAGTAATTTTCGTCTGTCCAAACTCATGTAAACCGAATGACAAATAATTATCATTTGTCCAAACTCATGTAAACCGAATGACAAGTAATTTTCATCTGTCCAAACTCATGTAAACCGAATGACAAGTAATTTCCGTCTGTTAAAACTCATCTAAACCGAATGACAAATAATTATCTGTCCAAACTCATGTAAACCGAATGACAAATAATTTTCGTCTTTCAAAAATCACATCAGAATGAGAAATATCACAGACCATAGATATTATATTACATGAAGTTGGCATGGAAACAAAAGATATTACATGAAGTTAGTATAATCGTCATGGAAACCAGGCATTCCAATTAGTATAATATACATAAATTTATAAGCTCACGCCTGTAACCTGCAAGGTAGGTAGAGCTGCACTCACGGCTCGATAAGCTTATTTCTATACCATGATGTGATGGAAGGCGAGCCCATCGCCATGGGCTTGAGTTCCAATCCAGTGCATACCATGTATGATTTTTCGAATCGAAACAGCAAACAATGAATCCCGAACCTCGTGATTTCCCAGCCTAAGTTGTCCTAGTAAAAAAACTGAATCAATTAAATTAATTACAGTGATCTGTGACAAATACATTTTAGCCATTGTCTATTATTGTGCCTTATGGTGCTGCCACACCGATGTTATAAAATGTTTACAAACATTTTCTAACATTAAAATTGTTACATTTTGTTAGGAATTGTTAGATGTTTTAAGTGCTCCCACACCGACGGAAAATGTTTGCAAACATTTTATAACATTTTTTAAAATTTTCTAACATTTTATAACATTTGAAAACATGACATCGGCCCTGCTTCTTTGACGGCGCTGCTCTCAAAAGTACCGCCGCTCGCGGTTAAAAAATGTTACAAAATGTTTACTAAATGGTGCTGCCACACCGCTGTTATAAAATGTTATATAACATTTCCTAACATTTGTTAACAAACATTTTCTAACATTTTATCACATGTTAGATAATGTTAGTAAATGTTTAATGTTAGAAAATGTTATATAACATTTTATAACAGCGGTGTGGCAGCACCATTACATCAAGGAAATGTTTCAAGATATTTTTGACAGCCTCCGTGGCGTAGCGGGCGAGAAGCCGGCTGTGAAGCGCGAGGCCGCGGGTTCGATCCCCGCATCGAGACAAATGTTTGTGTGATCCACAAATATTTGTTTCGGGGTCTGCGTGTTGTGAGACCGAAAGTCTCTCGTAGTTCCTGATACCCACGATACAAGACTCATATCTTTATGTTGGGTCAGGGCTATGTATGTGACTGTTGGGTGTATTTATTTATTTTTGAGCAGATTTTATTAAATTTTTAGATTGATGTATATTGTTGTTTTTCTTTACACTCTTCTAAGCAGGCGAATCGGTGTCTGCGTCGGTTGGTTCGAGACAGTTCTGTGAAAAATATAATATCCATAAATCCGACAGCGTTAAACCTAGTCAAAATATGCAATATATAGGATGCAAATATGCAATAGCGTTTCAACTCACATCGAATAAAAATTGGGATTTTTTTATAGCACAGAACGAGCAAGTGTGTCATCTGATGGAATTTAATTAATTGGTTGTTGCGGGTATAGGGGTACATAATTGTATCCCTGTGCCTGCATCGGTCATCCTATCCTGTCACAGGCCCCTCGATTAACTTCATCCCTCTTCGGAGTGTGGAGAAGCATTTATACAAGCCGGCATAATTCTGGTGACCATGGATAAACTCATTGTTTGTCGGTGGTCGCTGGTTTTTTGGATTGCACTACGCTTACCATCAGGTGTAGTACATTGCCGAGCTCGGATAAAAAAAGAAGGATGAGTCAGAGACCACTGTCTCGCAGACAACCTTCATGATGTAGCGGCTTGCTGTTGCCATGGTGACTTGTGATATCCGGAGGTGCCAATCCCATAATCAACCCTTCAAGGTTGGCAACGCGTCCACGATTCTTCTTAGACAGCCTCCGTGGCGCAGCGGGCGAGTAGCCGGCTGTGAAACGAGAGACCGCGGGTTCGATCCCCGCACCGAGACAAACATTTGTGTGATCCACAGATATTTCTCTCGGGGTCTGGGTGTTGTGAGACCGAAAGTCTCTCGTAGCTCCTGATACCCACGACACAAGACTCGTATCTTACTGTGGGGTCAGGACTATGTATGTGACTGTTGGGTGTATTTATTTATTTATTCTGGTATTATGAGCGTACATGGGCGGTGGAGAGCACTTATCATCAGGTGACCCACTTGCCCGTTTACCGGACTATACTACATAAACTTTACTTACGAACTGACGTCTACTTCGGGACTTTTCGCGTCGTGCACTTCTTTCACAAGCTCTGCCAGCTCCCCTGCGTCATAACCGAGCAGTTGTCGGAGGTCGCAAACAAACTTGTACACGAATCTACAGGGCACAATAATAATAATAAATAATGATATTTTTAATATTTTTTTATGTTTTATTTTTTACAAATGATATATTTAAAAAAAACCTTTTAGAATAAAGAGTACTGTACATAATAAATAAATAAAAAATAATTATTATTTATTTTTTTTTTATTTTTATTTATGGCTCTTGCAGTACTATGCATTTAGCCAGTGTCAAGTACAATAAATTCTCAAGTTATTTTTACAAGAACGATGAAACACGGGTGCGGTCGATTTCAGGGTCTTGTCGGAGTTTTGGTGTTAACTCCTTTCGGTACGATTCTTAATTCACTTATTTCAATGTTTCCATACATTGTTCATCACCGTCAATGTTTATTGAACAAATCCACACCACTTTTATACAACAAACACAACTCTAAACTAGTTTATGAAATAAATTAAAATAAGCGATGAACTGCACTGTCAGAATTCCCGCCAAAAACTCATAATTATTATTATTGTCCTAGGCCTCGCCATTGGAGGGTAATGTTTTTTTTTTTATATTTTTAAATGTTTTTTTTTTGTTTTTGTAACTAATATTTAAAAATGTAAAAAAAAAACCTTTTAAAATAAAGAGTACTGTACATAATAATTTAAAAAAAATGCAGTTGTTAAATTATACTTTTTTTTTGTGTGATTAAATGACGACACGAACAAGGCGCTCGCCTGATGGTAAATGCCTGTCCATAAACAGAAGCAACACCACACAGAATTTTGAATTTCAAAGTACTGCATGGCACTGAACTGCGCTCGTCACCCCGAGACATAAGGTGTCAAGTCTCATAATTCCCAGTAATTTCACTGGCTTCAATGTCCTTCAAACCGAAACACAACAGTGCTTACACACTGTTGCGTGGCGACAGAAATAGACGGCGCGGTGGTACCAAACCAGACGGCCTCTCGCATACGAGGGACCTACCACCTTGTATAACTGTATACGTAAAGTAGCGGCTTGCTGCTGCGTTTCGTACGTTGAATGAGATATACGGAGGCCTAAATCCCCTACCCAATACCATACTTATCCCTTTCCTTTAAGCCGGCAACGCACCCACGATACTTCTGGTATTGTTACATAGGCAGTGGAGATCACTTACCATTAGGTGACCGACTTGCTCGTTTGCCGGCCTTTGCTATAAAAAAAGCACTGCACGGCGTTGCTTCTGTTTATGTGTAGACGTGTTGACCATCAGACGAGCGACCTCGACCGATATCTAGCATTGCATTCAAATAACCCAAAGCGAAAGGGTTAAAGTCGTGTCGAGTCCATTTTTAAATTGCCCCCTTAACTTTTTTTTTTATAGCATAGGCCGGCAAACGAGCAAGTGGGTCACCTGATGGTAAGTGATCTCCACCGCCCATGTACGCCCACCACCAGAAGAATCATGGGCGCGTTGCCGACCTTAAAGGAAAGGGATAATTAGGGATTGGGAAGGGGAGGGGATTTGGGCTTCCGGATATCTCACTCACCGTACGAAACGCAGCAGCAAGCCGCTACTTTACGTCGGTTATCTGTGAGACAGTGGTAACGACCCGGTCGAGCCAGCCCATTCATGCTGTAGACAAAACTGTCACTAACTAACTATCAAATTGCTCCCCTGTGGGGCGTGGGCCCCACGTTGGGAAACACTGCTTTAGGATGACAAATAAAAAACACCCACTCACCGTTTACCAGACACTTTGGCTATCATATCACCGTCATAGTAATATCGCAGAGCACGAGAAAGTTTCTCGTAATTCATCGCAGGCTTGTGTTTTCTCGCACCCCATAGTCTGGCAACCCTTTCTGGCTCCAACAGTTTGAATTCACCTTCTGTACCTATAACATTTTTTTTTTACTAGCCCTGTATTACACACGTCCCACTGCTGGGCACGGGCCTCCTACTGAATGACCCAGTCGAACCGGTTTTACCACTTGTTTTTTTTTTCGTCCTGGCTCGGCAAAGTGACTACGCTACACCTGATGGTAAGTGTAGCTCAATCCAAGAATAGTGTCGACCAACGATAAACAATGTGTCCATCGTAGGTCGGCAAGATCATGATAGTGTCGACCAACGATAAACAATGTGTCCATCGTAGGTCGGCAAGATCATGATAGTGTCGACCAACGATAAACAATGTGTCCATCGTAGGTCGGCAAGATCATGATAGTGTCGACCAACGATAAACAATGTGTCCATCGTAGGTCGGCAAGATCATGATAGTGTCGACCAACGATAAACAATGTGTCCATCGTAGGTCGGCAAGATCATGATAGTGTCGACCAACGATAAACAATGTGTCCATCGTAGGTCGGCAAGATCATGCCGGCCTGCCAAAGGGCCAAGGGGGAGGGGAAGGAAAAAGGGTTAGGATCAGGGGGCAAGCCCCCTGGGGAGAACCGGATATACACTGGCTGACCCTGGAACGCGAGCCACACAAGGTGGGCCACTATGGCAGGTTTTAGCACCAGTGAGTGTACGGTGGTCGCTATACGGTCGGATACAAGTATCCTCCCACCAGCAAAATACTTACTAGTGAAACTACCACTGCGTACACACCTACCTACCGTACACAAGGTGTCCGTTTAGACCTCCGGTTGTTGATACTGACCGTGCCACCGTATTTTTAATAAATAAATAACGACCCAGTCATACCGGCTTTATTTATTTATAACTTTATTGTACATCACAACATAAAGTATTGAAAATATACAATAGACATCTAAGAATAAAAAAGAAGTACAATTGGCGGCCTTATTGCTAACGGCAAGTTCTTCCAGGCAACCTTTACCACTTGTGAAACTATCACTGCGTACACACCTACCTACCGTACACAAGGTGTCCGTTTAGACCTCCGGTTGTTGATACTAACCGTGCCACCGTATGATGTTGAAGTATTCGGCGCTCGTCAACAGCTCGAGCAGGAACTGCCACAGTTGTATCTGTCCGTTGTTGCCGTTACGCGTTACGTACGCGGAATCATCCTCGCACGGTGGCCGGTTTATTATCTGCTGGGTATCATCATCATCATCATCAGCCACAGGACGTCCACTGCTGAACATAGGCCTCCCCCAAAGATTTCCAGACCGACCTGTTGGAAGCGGCCTGCATCCAGCGACTTCCTGCGACCTTTATCAGGTCGTCTGCTGGGTATATTCCAATTATATTATTGGGCATATTATTGAGTGGTAGAGCCACGCTGTAGACAGTTTTGTCTACAGCATGAATGGGCTGGCTCGACCGGGTCGTTACCACTGTCTCACAGAAAACCGACGTAAACCAGCTGATTTTTTTGTTTTTACTTAGTTAATATTTATATAATTTAACTGTCATATTGTCCTACAAATAAAAAACTTGAGAGGTGTCAAGGGACACCCGGATGGAACGAAGTTCCTTTCCATTATTTTTTATTTTAATTTTGAGGGTCAAGGTCTGTGTCAAGGTCAAGGTCGGGGTAAAGGTTAAGGTCGGGGTCAAGGTCAAGGTAGGGGTCAAGGTCAAGGTCGGAGTCTAGGTAAAAATCGGGGCAAGGTCAAGGTCGGGTTCAAGGTCAAGGTCACGGTTGGGGTTCTTGTGAAAGTCCGGTCCAAGCTGACTGGTCACTGTGTGACGCCACCTGGGACTTCGAAATTATCGATGTTCCAGGGAGGTCAGCTAACGCTGGCTGGTCGGAGAATTATGTCGTGACAAATTTTTCGTGCCAACTTTTCGTACCAATTTTTTCCGTCTAGCCCCCTTTCGCAACGCGCGATAAGGAACTACGTTCCAATAATAATTTCAAATCAAAAAAATCAAATCGAAATATTCTATCCGTGCTACCTCTGTTAGCTACCACAATAGAGAATTTTCGCATAGGGAATAGTTGGTCGTCTCATCGAAACGAAGCTACTCACGGAAAATGAGCTTGATAGTAGTCAAGTGGATCAGCTACCCGAGGGACCCCTGACCATTAGCCTTATTAAAGACAAATGTTCTGTACTTGACCTGTCATAAGCGCTTTCTTAGCCTACATGATAAAGATTTTGATTTTTGATATACAACAGTATTTCACAACGTGGGGCCCACGCCCCAATTTGATAGCGAAGGGGGGCAATTTAAAAATGGACTCGACACGACTTTTAACCTTTTTCGCTTTAGGTTATTTAAATGCAATTCTAGATATCGGTGACTAATTTAACAAAAAATGTTAAGGTGGGGCATGATTTGGGAAACACTGATATACAAGGTGGTAGGTCCGTCGTATGCGAGAGGCCGTCTGGGTTGGTACCACCGCGCCGTCTATTTCTACCGACAAGCAACAGTGTGTAAGCACTGTTATGTTTCGGTTTGAAGGACATTGAAGCCAGTGAAATTAATGGGCATTTAGAGACTTAACATCTTATGTCTCGGGGTGACGAGCGCAGTTCACTGCCATGCAGTGCTTTAAGTTTTGTGTGGTGTTGGTTCTTTTTATGGGTAGACGTGTTGCTTAACATCAGGCGAGCGCCTAGCTCGTCTTCATTTAATGAAATAAATACACGCCACTTTTTTGTTGCTTCTTAGCTTGAAGAAACGAGATAATAGGATGTACGCACGCACG
The DNA here is from genome assembly GCA_949126905.1 of Amorpha juglandis. Classification (NCBI taxonomy): domain Eukaryota; kingdom Metazoa; phylum Arthropoda; class Insecta; order Lepidoptera; family Sphingidae; genus Amorpha; species Amorpha juglandis. The sequence goes on from OX421393.1 coordinate 5,911,482, forward strand.
CTCACGCATTAACAAAGGGTTCAAACTTAAAGGATAATTTTTATTGAATGCTAAAACATACCTAATGATTTCTTACATTTACGCGAATGTTACTTCATTAACTAATTTAACTTTATAAATTGTCATTAATAATTGTTAACTAATTTAAACGGATTTTATCGCGGTTTTTAAAAAAAATCCGTTTAATTAGTTTTATTTCAATAAAACATACCTGTTTAGGTTTTTTCTTGATCGCTGACTGTGGCACCTCTAGTGGATCTTTTATTTGTTGGTCATCAGTTTGCACAATAGCTGCAATTTAATACAATAAGGTAATTAAAAAAAAACAGCGACAGCCCAGCGGGGAGTGGTACGGACTGCCGAGACGAAAGTCGCAGGTTCGAAACCAGCCACAAGGGTATGCACAGACGACGTTTCTGAGTTACGTGTGTATTCATTGTTAAATTCCTGGGCTTTATGAGACTTAGCGTCATATGTCTCGGGGTGATGAGCGCAGTCCAGAGCCATGCAGTGCTTTCTAATACAAAGTTTTGTGTGGTGTTGCTTCTGTTTATGTATCAGACGAGGGACCTGATCGTCTTTTCATTCAGCAGGTAATATCTAAAGTCCGAGACGGACTTGCACGCCCAGTGTTCCGTACCGAACGGGAAGGTAGTTTGCTGACGCTGACGACGCTGAGCTATCGCTGCTTACAGAACCTTAACAAACATAAATCCTTACCGATAAACTTGCATTTCCTCAACAGTTCAAAGTGAGTCCAGAATAAATCCCCCGGATCGGATGGAACTTTCTCCCTGAAAACATATAACCAACCGTTAAAATTGAGTGATGGGAGCCGCACTGTAGACAGTTTTGTCTACAGCATCAATGGGTTGGCTCAATCGGGTCGTTACCACTGTCTTACAACCGACGTAAAGTAGGAGCTTGCTGCTGCGTTTCGTACGGTGAGTGAGATATCCGGAAGCCCAAATCCTCTCCCCTTCCCAATGCCTAATTATCCCTTTCCTTTAAGGTCGGCAACGCGCCCATGATTCTTCTGGTGGTGGGCGTACATGCGCGGAGGAGATCACTTACCATCAGGTGACCCACTTGTTCGTTTGTCGGCCTATGCTATAAAAAAAACACCAAAAATTGGGCAATAAAACAATGAAAAATGGATTCAATTCGATCCGTTGATTTTGGTGCTACGATACCATGCACGCACGTTAGTACGCACCCACCCACAGTCGAAGGTTTAAAAACCTAATGCTGGTGGTAGGATATTCATATCCGCCCGGATAGCGACCACCGTACACATGGTGTTAAAACCTGCCATAGTGATCCACACGCCTTGTGTGGATCGCGTGCCAGGATCAGCCAGTGTATATCAGGATCTCCCGAGGGGCTTGCGACATGACTTGATGGTTGATTGGGGCGGGTTTATGAATACATCCTTGTATTACTGTGCCTGCATCGGTCATCCGCCTGTCCTGTCGCCCCTCGATTTGCTTCTTCCCTCTCCGAAGAGGAGAGAGTCTGGCTTGACTCTGGTGATCACCGATAAACTCATTGTTTGTCGGTGGTCGCTGGTTTTTTGGATCACACTACGCTTACTTTTATGAGTGGTAGAGCCACGCTGTAGACAATTTGTCTACAGCATGAATGGGCTGGCTCGACTGGGTCGTTACTACTGTCTCACAGAACCGACGTAAAGTAGCGGCTTGCTGCTGCGTTTCGTACGGTGAGTGAGATATCCGGAAGCCCATATCCCCTCCCCTTCCCAATCCCTAATTATCCCATTCCTTTAAGGTCGGCAACGCGCCCATGATTCTTCTGGTGGTGGGCGTACACGGGCGGTGGAGATCACTTACCACCAGGTGACCCACTTGCTCGTTAGCCGGCCTATACTATAAAATAAAAAAATTACCATCAGGTGTAGTGCAGTCACTTTGCCGTGCACGGATTAAGAAAAAACCACGAATAATTAAAATCAGCGGTGCTGTACTTACTTGAATTCTACATTACTCATCACGCACAGTTCAGCGCCACTTAAGTTCCAGTCAGACAGTTTCACTCCTGTCAAGTTGAATTGCCTGACGGCCCACTGGATCCATAGCTTGACGTGTTGGACCGACCTGATGGACGATTGATGAGATTGTTAACATATTACCTTTTATTTTTTAAAATTAACACACAAGTAACAAACCAGCATATATAAAATTTACCCTCTCACCAACATGTGATATGTACCCTCCCATCAGAATGTACTATGTACCCGCCCACCAGCATATAACATGTACCCCCTCACCAACATGTGATATGTACCCTCCCACCAGAATGTACTATGCACCCGCCCACCAGCATATAACATGTACCCCCTCACCAACATGTGATATGTACCCTCCCACCAGAATGTACTATGCACCCGCCCACCAGCATATAACATGTACCCCCTCACCAACATGTGATATGTACCCTCCCACCAGAATGTACTATGCACCCGCCCACCAGCATATAACATGTACCCCCTCACCAACATGTGATATGTACCCTCCCACCAGAATGTACTATGCACCCGCCCACCAGCATATAACATGTACCCCCTCACCAACATGTGATATGTACCCTCCCACCAGAATGCACTATGTACCCGCCCACCAGCATATAACATGTACCCCCTCACCAACATGTGATATGTACCCTCCCATCAGAATGTACTATGTACCCGCCCACCAGCATATAACATGTACCCCCTCACCAACATGTTATATGTACCCTCCCACCAGAATATACTATGTACCCGCCCACCAGCATATAACATGTACCCCCTCACCAACATGTGATATGTACCCTCCCATCAGAATGTACTATGTACCCGCCCACCAGCATATAACATTTACCCCCTCACCAACATGTTATATGTACCCTCCCACCAGAATGTACTATGTACCCGCCCACCAGCATATAACATGTACCCCCTTACCAGAATGTAACGTGTACCCTCCCACCAACGTTTACTCACCATTCAGCCGGATCGTCTGGTATCCTGACTCTATGGTCGCTTTTGAACTGAGCATCGACCACCCACTTGACGGCCGCCGCGTGTGGTGGTACGGCATCCGTTTCCGTCAGGCATTCAACGGGTTCTTCCATCGCTGGCAATGATTCGTCGAAATCTAAACCTGATGTTCAAAATGTATTGGTATTTTTCTGTTTTTTTTTATTAGAGCACGGCAAAGTGACCACTACATCTAATGGTAAGCGCAGTGTAATGAGTTTATCAGTGGTCACCAGAATCATGCCAGCCTGTATAAATGATTCTTTACACTTCGATGTGGGAAGAAGCATATCGAAGAGCTTGCGACAGGACAGGCGGATGACCGATGCAGGCACAGGGATACAAGGATGTATGTCTATACACGCCCCAAACAACCATCAAGTCTTGACGCAAGCCTCTCCAGAGAAACGGATATGTAATGGCGGATCCTGAAATGAGATCCACATAAAATGTGTGGGTCACTATGACAGGTTTTAAAGCCATGTGTACGGTGGTCGCTATCTGGATATGAATCCTACCACCAGCAAATGTGCAGAGAGAACATATACAAGGTATTCGATTTCGAGGTCGACAGCCTCCGTGGCTTGTCGGGCGAGTAGCCGGCTGTGAAGCGAGAGGCCGCGGGTTCGATCCCAGCACACAGACAAATGTTTGTGTGATCCACATTTAATTGTTTCGGGGTCTGGGTGTTGTGAGACCGAAAGTCTCTCGTAGTTCCTGATACCCACGACACAAGACTCGTATCTTACTGTGGGGTCAGGACTATGTATGTGACTGTTGGGTGTATTTATTTATTTATTTATTACAGAATATAAATTGTTCATGTACACAGTTAAAGAGACACTCACTGGCACGTCTTCGCGGCAACTGCACCAACTCCTCATCAGGCTTCAGAACATCCAGGATATTGATCTTCCTCTCAGCGGGTCGAAGTTGGACGTTCACCTGGACCACACCTTCCCCACGTATGCACTGTTCCACCAAAGTTTTGTGGTTTTCCAGCTATAAAAGTATTTAGAAATTTAAATGAAAGTAGAGATGTGTATTTACTGTGAGTAATGTATGACGCGTAATATAACACGACCGCGTACTGTAACAGTACTGGTGCTGCCACACCGGTGTTATAAAATGTTATATAACATTTTCTAACATTAAACATTTATTAACATTATCTAACATTGTGATAAAATGTTAGAAAATGTTTGTTAACAAATGTTGTATAACATTTTATAACAGCGGTGTGGCAGCACCATTTAGTAAACATTTCTTAACAACTTGTAACATTTTGTAACATTTTTGAACATTCTTTAACCGCGGGCGGCGGTACTTTTGAGAGCAGCGCCGTCAAAGAAGCCGTCAAAGAAGAAGGGCCGATTTCATGTTTTAAAATGTTATAAAATGTTAGAAATGTTAAAAAATGTTAGAAAATGTTTGTAAACATTTTCCGTCGGTGTGGGAGCACTTAAAACATCTAACAATTCTTAACAAAATGTAACAATTTTAATGTTAGAAAATGTTTGTTAACATTTTATAACATCGGTGTGGCAGCACCATACCAATTACCCGGCAAAATGTTGCATGACACATGAAATTAAACATGACGTGCACACGGCCATAGTACACACACGGGTGGCTCGGTGAAGTGGGGCGCGCAATCGTAAAAGTTCGAGAAATTGTGCCATCGAGGTCTAAAAGGTCTATCTATCTATTGCTATTACATTACACCTGAGTCCTGACTGAACATTCAGTACAAGTAATAGTGGGCCGTTCACATAGCGTGTCATCTCCGGCCATGTCTAGAGTAATGTTATAATGACATATTACGCGGTACGTTTACGTGTTAGGATATTCATATCCGCCCCGATTAGCGACCACCGTACACAAGGTGTTAAAACCTGCCATAGTGACCCACACACCTTGTGTGGATGGCGATTCAGGTTCAGCCAGGGTATATCCGGTTCACCCGAGGGGCTTGCGACATGACTTTTTTTTTATCCTGGCTCGGCAAAGTGACTACGCTACACCTGATGGTAAGTGTAGCGCAATCCAAGAATAGTGTCGACCAACGATAAACAATGTGTCCATCGTAGGTCGGCAAGATCATGCCGGCCTGCCAAAGGACCAAGAGGGAGGGGAAGGAAAAAGGGATGGGAAAAGGGTTAGGATCAGGGGGCAAGCCCCCTGGGGAGAACCGGATATACACTGGCTGACCCTGGAACGCGACCCACACAAGGTGGGCCACTATGGCAGGTTTTAGCACCAATGATGGTTGGTGCTAAAACCTGCCATACTGACAACTTGATGGTTGGTTGGGGCGGGTATAGGGGTTCATCCTTGTATCCCTGTACCTGCATCGGTCATCCGCCTATCCTGTCGCAGGCCCCTCGAATTGCTTCTTTCCTCTTCCGAGAGGGAGAGGCATTTATACAGGCCGGCATGATTCTAGTGACCACCGATGAACTCATTGTTTGTCGATGGTCGCTAGTTTTTTGTACTGCACTATGCTTACCATAAGGTGTAGTGCAGTCACTTTGCCGTGCTCGGATAAAAAAAAGACAGCTAAAAGAACGGGAGCCACGCAAAAAATGACCACTTGAACATTGAAAAGACCGCCCTTGTAGAGTAATCATTACCATTTTTGCGTCCTGTAGCCAGAAGGTGTAGTCGGACAGGTCCGCGCCCAACCGTCTTTCCAACATGGCGCGTAGTCGTGACAATCTAGTCCTGATGTCCATTAGCTGTACAATAACTTCCTCTAAAATTATATACATAATACAAATGGTGTTAATTATGTTGGCACGAAGTTCACACAACTAAAATATAGTTTACATCTGTCAAATGAGTGGTAATAAACTAAAATGACAGCACATCAAAATAATACGGTATTGATTCGTATAATGATTTTATTATTTCAATCAATAGCCTACATTCCCCAAAATCTATTATCGAAAGAATTATATAAATCAAATAAAAAATAAATGACGGAAAAACGATGCACGACATGGCATGTTACGTCACACGACAGATCCAGTTTCGGTGCGTGTGTGAGGGAGATAGCGAGATTTTCTCACTACGCGCCCACCTCACTTAGTAGGCAAAAGCGTAACCAGTACACCCATATGTTGCCGAGCTTATTTCTGTCCCATGATATAGATGCGTCATACCGATCATAGTGATCGAACCCGGGGATCGAACCCGAGACAGCACAACAGTCGTACCGCGTACATAATACACCTGTGCTACCAAGGTAGGGTTGAAACAATATGGATATATCGATGTTTTTCTGCGAAACATCGATATTTTATGCGATATATTTGATTCGATCTATCAATATCTTTTATTAAGTATCGAAATCATAGCTTAATTGATATTTTTAAAATAATATGCCATGAAAGATGCCAAAAAACAATTGTGATTCCAATAAAAAAGTCAACCCAATAGTCAAGCCAACATTGATATTTTTTCCACAATATATCAAAATCTATTTTGATACTTTTTAAAATTATCGATACAATATAAATCAATACTTTTTTACATTTTGACATGCCTATACTGAGGCAGTCAGTTGATTTCAAATGCATTATAAAGGTAGTTGAAAATAGTAGTTTTTTAAATTTACCACTACTGTCCGTGCTTTGCATGGTATTGTCATCGTCCACAGCATCAGAGAAAACTGCAAGCGGTGTGTGAAGTATTTCGGCTCCAGCTGGAATCAAACCTGATGGTATAAAGATAATGTTTTTAACACAGTTGTGTTGCCGACCAGATGCCATTTATTTGTTATGAAGTCGCTTTCGCTGTCTTTTCGCTTAGATATTTTAAGGGATTCAACGGATTTTAAAGCAGTTTTCAGCAATAGATAGAGTGATTCATGAGGAAGGTTTATATATATATCACGCTATGACCCATGGGAGCAGGGTAGTAACATGCAGGTGACACAGTGAGGGACAGCTAGTTATATATTGCTATAGGCAAAAATGTCTACAGTGTGGCTCTACCACTCAGAGAACTCAAGTGTGAAATGGTTTCAGTGATGTGAGCTCATCAGCTATGTGGGTAATGCTTTAGTATCCGGTTGCAAGCGAAATAGTTCGGGAGGGGTGGGAGGGGGTTGAGGGGGGGAGGTACAGTCTAGTGTCTAATGTTTACTATAAAAATTATCAGCAAAATCCTGCACCCGGATACTAAATCCAACCCGCTATGTGCGCAACAAGCATCCGTCTCCACCACAAACACAAAAATACAATGGCCCATGGGCATAATTCAAGTCATGATCTACCTGTGTCTGATTCATCCACATGCATTGATTATAAGTATTATCGCTTGAAGAGATCTCTGCCAGACTACATTTGGATGGAGAGAAATTGAAGTAAAAGTAAACGACTATGTCTATAATGTATGCAACGGCCTCCATGGTGCAGTGGGTGAGTAGCTGAGAAGTGAGAGCCTGCGAGTTCGATTCCCACACCGAGAAAAATGTTGGTGTGACCCATAACTACATATTTCAAGTCTGGGTGTTATGGGACTGCAAGTTCTTCGTAGTACCTGATACCTGCGATACAGGTGTAACCTAGTGTAGGGTTAGGACACTGTGTTTGACTGTTGGGTGTTTAATAAATAATTTAATTATTTCATAATAAAGGAGGAAACATATTTATTAATAAAATAAATTCATTATTTAATGAAGTAACTGCCACATGCACAGATGTCACTAAACTTTATTGCCATTAAATCATGGCTGGCTGTAATTGTGGAAATAATCGAATCCTAAGAAAGGACTTAATGACAATGAAAGTTAATTGAGGTCTCTGACTGGGGCACTAAGTGAAACTGACTAAAGAAATTTGAAATTGACACTAATTATAATTCATAAGAATTTATTGATCTTTCTCCCTGGTGTTATCCACAGTCCGTCTTGCCATCATGATTTGACGGTGGATGAGGTATTATGTTGTTTGGTAAAACAAAATAATAAAATAGATAAATATTTAGTGGCAGAGTTTTTGAAAAAGAAAATTGAATTTCGCGGTTAAAAAAACTTCGCAACAGTTGCGGATATCATTGTGGGTAAACTAAATCGCCAATATATCAAAAATAGACACAGTTAGTAACGTAGCATATTTCATAAAACTTTGTGTTTTACAGTACCTACCTAAATCAGATTCGGCGACGTATTGAGGAATTATTGACATAGGATCTGATGTCTCGACGACACTTTCATCAAAACCATTTTCACTCGTCTCCATTTTGATTGATCTCACATTAAGTATATCACTTAGGTCTGTCACCTCCATTATTAAATATGTTCCAATAAAAACAATAAAGATTGATTAAAAGTTTGAAAATTATAGGAAAAGGAAATAGATTTTCTCAAGTATTCACTTCCGCGTGCGCCAAAAGGAAGCTGCCATAGATTTGACATTTTTGCAGTGTTGCCGGTATTCATCCTATAAAAATTGCGGTTAAGCTTATTATAAAGGTACATTTGGAAAAAACACTTTGTATGTGGATAATAAAATTGACAATTGACAAATTGATTAATTGAAATTGACTGTTACATTTTCATTTTTTCTAGTATGATACATGTCAAAACTCATATCTATTTGTTTTTGCAACTGAGTTCCTTAGACACACACACATAAAAACAATCGGCTTAATTTCAGGCGTTTGGAAGCAAGAGGTAGATATGCCTTGTTTTCCAATTACAGAGCATAATGCGACTCAGTGGCGCACAATGCCGAAGTGTGCTAATTGCTAATTGGAACGTGAATTAGTTTTCTAGTGCACCAGCAGAGTGCGCTAAGTTCAGTGTTGAGAATAAAAATATAAATAGTCAATGTTTATACCTTCATCCGTCCTTACATTTACTTTTTAACAGGGTCTGAATTAACTTTTGAATATTTCGAAAACACTACGATAAGAGGAAAGCTTAAAAAAATTCTCAACAATAAAAAATATTAATTACTAACTGATATACTGATAATTTATAAAAAAATCGATCAATTTTGATCAATGCCAACTTAAAGAAAAAACACTTGTTAATTTTCTATTACTGAGTTGGTATCGATTGCATGTATCACCCGAAAGCAGTACTTTTGAGAGTGCTTGATTGTGCGTAGCGTTGCTGTAATTGAAACATTCAACGTTGAGCATTATGCCGCATAATGCGCTTTAGTGCTGTAATTGAAAAACAGGGCTTGCTTTTCAGTCTTTTTGTGTCAGTTTGGGAGTTTTGGCGGGAATTCTGACAGTGCAGTTCATCGCTTATTTTAATTTATTTCATAAACTAGTTTAGAGTTGTGTTTGTTGCATAAAAGTGGTGTGGATTTGTTCAATAAACATTGACGGTGATGAACAGTGTATGGAAACATTAAAATAAGTGAATTAAGAATAGTACTGAAAGGAGTTAACACCAAATCTCCGGCAAGACCTTGAAATCGACCGCACCCGTGTTTCATCGTTCTTGTAAAAATAACTTGAGAATAAATTTTACTTGACACTGGCAAATTGCATAATAATGCGAAAGCCATAAATAAAAAAGAAGAGTCAGTTTGATTTTTGATAATTTATAAATTTAGTTTTTCAGCTTTTAGTGAAAGAATAAAATCGATGAATAAAGTTAAATATGCAAGCTTTAGAATTGAATTGTTGATTTTTGCTTCTTTAAATGGGATCAACTTTGTGGTAGGTATTACATCCTATCGAATAGCCGAACCGCTACATACCTCTTACGTCAATTAAGGCTTTTAAAAGTTAGCTAAGCATCAGCTCGGTGAGGCCAATCCAACGAGTCCAAAATATGTAGGCCGATCAAGCTCCATATATTTTGTCCATTCTCCTTTCATACATACCCATTGATTTAACAAACATCGAAATTCACAAACTCAAAATCATCCAAACTTTCATATTATGAAAATATTAGGATTGGTATAAAGCGTCGTGTGTGAGATCATAGAGGTGCTGCGTTCGAACGGATTGTGTATTCAACATTTAATTATGTGTAAATATTAGGTAGTCCGGGTATGAACTATGGATAATAAAATGACATAAGGTATGTACACTATTTATTATCTTGCAAGACTCCGACAACCTGTGCGTACTGCGATTCGTCTCCCTCCTGAGATACATTGAAAGGAGGACCCGCTTGAGATGGTCCCAAGTTTTCATAAATTACTTGATAGCGATAAACCTAGAATAAATAAAAAAAAATTATAAAAAATACTTTTTGCTCGCATCTTTCATCTGTAATGAAAAGTAACTTATGTCCTTACGTAGGGTTCAATCCCCGGGTTGGGTGAAAGTGATATCGGGGTTTTCTATCCCGTAATGCTCAGTATCAGCCTGGAGTCTGGAATTGTACCAGGTATGGCGATAGGCTCTCCGCGTAGCACATCAATAATTAATAATAGTTCAATGTTTTTTGGGTTTTCTGTGAGACAGTGATAACGACCCGGTCGAGCCGGTCCATTCGAGCTGTAGACAAAACTATCTACAGCGTGGCTTTACCACTCAAAAACGATTTTACATGTAGACTTTACATGGAAAAGGAGTGCAGTTATACGTAAGGACGCACAGAGTGACAATTTTAAGTTAGCGAGATGAGTGGCACTTTGATCAATTCTCATTGATTGGTTTCCAATTTTGACAATTTTTTTTAGTCTGTCCACTTGCCACTTCCAACTCTTAGTTGTTGCACTCCAAAACCCTATTTAGATGAAGAGAGTTTATAACACGAACGAGGGTAGAATTTAATAGAACACTGTCATTCACCAGGCTGCGTCTTAGAACTTAAATAAGAATTTTACGACATGACTTCATAACTTTGAAAAACAATAGTTTCGTGCCCGTCCCCTAGCGAAACAGCCTTCCGATTTCCGAAATGGTGGTGGAGTTTAAATTTGATTGAATCTAAATTATCATTCTATTGATTCAATAAATCTTATCTCTCAATCTAAATGGGACTATAATTGCACATTGGTTATTTTCTTTTATTTTATTTTTTATTTGATTAAATGACGAGACGAGCAAGGCGCTCGCCTGATGGTAAGCGACACACCTGCCCATAAACAGAAGCAATACCACACAGAACTTTGAATTACAAAGCACTACATGGCGCTGAACTGCGCTCGTCACCCCGAGACATAAGATGTTAAGTCTCATAATGCCCAGTAATTTCACTGGCTTCAATGTCCTTCAAACCGAAACACAGCAGTGCTTACACACTGTTGCTTGGCGGCAGAAATTGACAATTTTTTTCTCGCAAGAAATCCGACAACCTGCGCATACGGCGACTCGTCTCTGTCCTGAGGTACATTGACACGAGGGGGCCGTTCAGATAGTTCCAAATCTGCATAGATTACTTGATCGGGACAAACCTGGAATGAATAATACAATGTTATTGAAACAAACGCTAAAAATATTCCTGATGTCAATTTTTGTTGTCAATTCGGAAACTGAAACAGTTCGGAACTTGGAAACACGGAGACGCTCAGTTGAAACACCACTAAGGCCGCGGGCTCGAAGTCAGCGGCAAGCGGCGCGGCGGCGGTGCGGGAGCGGCGCGATTCAATGCATAGATTTAAATGGACCCGGTCTCGAAAGCAGCGGCGCGGCGCGGGCGCGAGGAGCGACGTACGAGCGGCGCGCGCCAGTCGAGCGGTGCCTGCGCCTCTGCATTGCTGAGTGTTGTGTATTTTCAAAAATGCCCGCCGAAGCGGTGGAGCAAATTATTTCAATGATTTTTTATATGTAACATCATATTCACATCAATTTCGTTCGCGAACAGACACTAATTTCTCATAGTACAACACTACGCCGCTCGTCGCGCCGCGCGTTCTGCCCGCTGGCTTCGAGACCGGGTCTCTGCCGCTCCCGCGCCGCCGCCGCTTGCCGCTGACTTCGAGTCCGCGGCCAAGCGGTGACCCATGCCCAATCTGCCTGACCGCGCCATGGGTTGCATAACTCGCTAATCGTTAATTGTTTTACCGATTAGTGAGTGCAACTGGCTATGAGCGCCTCGTACTTATAAACCTCCGACGTCAATTAGAAAAAAAAACATCAGAAATTATAATCGGTTGAACTGAATTTCTTCAAACATAGCTAAGAGCTGACTCTTTAAATAAGTGTTTCCCAACCTATTTTAGGCCATGCCCCACTTTAACATTATTTTGTTAAATTTGTCACCGATATCTAGCATTGCATTTAAATAACCCAAAGCGAAAGGGTTAAAGTCGTGTCGAGTCCATTTTTAAATTGCCCCCCTTAACTATCAAATTGTGGGGCGTGGGCCCCATTGGGAAACATTGCTTTAAATCATCATTTAAAACTACCTCTATTCTTTTAGGCGATACGGTGCCACTAAGAGATGTACACACTTCTGTTAGGAGGTTAAAACCGATTTGACTTAGAGAATTTCAAATGCCTCACGTATAGTTCAGTGTGTTGGTTTGTCGGCGGCGTGACGTCACCACGTCTTTGCTTCCTCCTACGTCGTAGAAGGAGACAGCTCGCCACTAGTGCGACACACGACAACACTCCGACACCGATTCCAATCCACGCTAACAGAGACAAACCTGGAGAAATAATTATACTTTTGTTTACATTATTCCGAGTACAGTAATACCCCGACTTAGGCTACCCCGTTTTACGCGAATTCGGAGATACGCGGTTATTCTTTTTGATGGCCGCGCGCGTCAGCTCTCCTATTCCGCCATGTTAGTGGTCCGTTTACGACAGGTTCGAACGTGTTCCACGTTGAATTGTTTTACGTACGTTGTGTTTTATTGATAACCTCAAATTATGTCACTCAAAAGTGCATGCAAAGTTGTACCCCGACTTACGCGAATTCGACTTACACGGTTATAGCTCGGTCCCACCTATCGCGTAAGTCCGGGGTATTACTGTATTGATTAATATTGCAATCGCAATTTGCGTTTGATATTTAGAAAAATTACACATGAGTTGCTCGTGATTTAAAATCGCGCCCGGTAGGTGCAGCACTAGGTACGCCTCTACCTACCACTTCCGGGATAAAGGTGTGAGCATATGTATGTTAAGATATTTTATATTACACAGCCTCCGTGGCGCAGCGGGCGAGTTGCCGGCTGTGAAACGAGAGGCCGCGGGTTCGATCCCCGCACCGAGACAAACATTTGTGTGATCCACAGATATTTGTCTCGGGGTCTGGGTGTTGAGACCAAAAAAAGTCTCTCGTAGTTCCTGATACCCACGACACAAGACTCGTATCTTAGTGTGGGGTCAGGACTATGTGTGTGACTGTTGGGTGTATTTATTTATTTATTTACTAGATGACCCGGTGAACTTCGTATCACCTACATAATATATTTGTGTAAAATGTGGTCAAAACTTAATACAAATGTTTTATTTACATTAAATGCAATTATGTGAGGTACTGCGCCATTGCACGTGAGGTAGCCCGTCGCACATTTAATTGACTTCGACGACCTATGTCAGGTCGTCTCCCACCTCCCTCCGGTTGGACAGTCCTGTCCCCGTCCCGTCCCCGTCCTGTCCCCGTCCTGTCCGCGTCCCGTCCCCGTCCTGTCCCCGTCCCGCCTCCTGTCCCTGTCCTGTCCTGTCTCACTGTCCTGTCTCACTGTCCTGTCTCTCTGTCATGTCTCTCTGTCCTGTCTCACTGTCCTGTCTCACTGTCCTGTCTCTCTGTCATGTCTCTCTGTCCTGTCTCACTGTCCTGTCTCACTGTCCTGTCTCACTGTCCTGTCAAACTGTCCTGTCTCACTGTCCTGTCTCACTATCCTGTCTCACTGGCCTGTCTCACTGGCCTGTCTCACTGTCCTGTCTCACTGTCCTGTCTCACTGTCCTGTCTCACTGTCCTGTCTCTCTGTCCTGTCTCACTGTCCTGTCTGACTGTCCTGTCTCACTGTCCTGTCTCACTGTCCTGTCTCACTAACCTGTCTCACTGGCCTGTCTCACTGTCCTGTCTCACTGTCCTGTCTCACTGTCCTGTCTCACTGTCCGGTCTCACTGTCCTGTCTCACTGTCCTCTCACTGTCCTGTCTCACTGTCCTGTCTCACTGTCCTGTCTCACTGTCCTGTCTCACTGTCCTGTCTCACTGTCCTGTCTCACTGTCCTGTCTCACTGTCCTGTCTCACTGTCCTGTCTCACTGTCCTGTCTCACTGTCCTGTCTCTCTGTCATGTCTCTCTGTCCTGTCTCACTGTCCTGTCTCACTGTCCTGTCTCACTGTCCTGTCTCACTGTCCTGTCTCACTGTCCTGTCTCACTGTCCTGTCTCACTGTCCTGTCTCACTGTCCTGTCTCACTGTCCTGTCTCACTGTCCTGTCTCACTGTCCTGTCTCACTGTCCTGTCTCACTTTCCTGTCTCACTGTCCTGTCTCACTGTCCTGTCCCTGTCCAGTCTAGACGCTATACGACCCGTCATCACGGCAAGCTTCGCAACGACAACCATCCGGTTTATACTAAAACATTCCAAAATCAACAACTACTAATAAATTAAAAATTAATTAAAAAAACATTGTCCAGCGGACAAAATTGTGAATCTAAACCATTCTCAGATCCCCTTGAACACACACAAAAAATTTCATCAAAATCGGTCCAGTCGTTTAAGAGAAGTTCAGGAACATACACACTCACAGAAGAATTATATATATAAAGATTATTACATACATACGCTCTTACGCTTGTAAGAGCGGCCTAAAACCTGCCATAGTGGCCCACCTTGTGTGGGTCGCGTTCCAGGGTCAGCCAGTGTATATCCGGTTCTCCCCAGGGGGTTGCTCCCTGATCCTAACCCTTTTCCCATCCCTTTTCCTTCCCCTTCCCCTTGGCCTTTTGTCAGGCCGGCATGATCTTGCCGACCTACGATGGACACATTGTTTATCGTTGGTCGACACTATTCTTGGAATGCGCTACACTTACCATCAGGTGTAGCGTAGTCACTTTGCCGAGCCAGGATAAAAAAAAAAAAAATCTCAGGAGGGGTAGTTAAAGGTGTGACCAGGACACTCACATTTCGCCGAGCGTATTCCCGCCCCATGATGTGATAGGGGACGAGCCTATCGTCCCACCGTGCATAATTCTCCGCGTGCAGACTCCGGGCTGATATTGAGCATTTCGTGATAGAAAAACCCAACATCACTTTACCGACCCGGGATCCAACCCGAGACCTCAGCACAGCAGTCGTATCGCCTATGCGTTACAACTGCGCCACCGATGCATTTTCAAATACTTACTTTCATTTGTTAACACCGGCGTGTATACATAAATAGTCTTGTTGTGAATACCCCGGGTGTACTTTTTAGTTACGTAGTCACTCGGGGATAACCCGTGGTCTCGGATGGTTTCACAATATACTGAAGCGCCTGAATCAGCGGGTGTCAATGTTATATTTTCTGATGTTATTGCTTCAGTATATGCTGTGCCGTTGACTATTGTATGTATATATTTTGTAGTGGATTCGTGTACTTCATCTGTAACATACAATATAACATTCATAATTATTTTTATATTCAACAGTGTATACTGAATGAATGAATCCGGCTCGACCGGGTCGTTATTACTGTCTCACAGAAATCAAAGTAGCGGCTTGCTGCTGAGTTTCGTACAGTGAGTGAGATATCCGGAGGTCCAAATCCCCCTCCCTTTAAAGGTCGTCAAGTCTGTCATGATTTTTGGTATTGTGGGCATACATACGCAGTGGAGATTACTTACATCAGGTGACCCAGTTACCGGTTTGCCAGCCAAAGCTATAAACAATATCGACGATATTAACTGTAGTTAATATAATGAGCGAGCTCTAAAACCTCGGTTATAATATTTTATTGGAGTTGTATGTATAAAGCCCCCGAATTGTACAGATTTACCCTATTCCGAAATATCCACTAGACTTTCCCTAAAAATATATCTTCTTCTTCTTCTTTCTTTAAAATGGTTTGGCTTCCATCAAGGCCTAAAAATATATGCATTACCAATTTATGTAGTAATGTATCGATACAGGTACTTCATTATGTAATTGACAAATAGTACCCAAACGTTATAGAATACCGTTGTTTCTTCGCGTAGTTCATACGTTTTCCCCATTTCAAATGTTTCCCCAAATGCGGGTGTTTTTTACCCAATATTTGGGTAAAAAACAGCCGATTTTAGGGAGTGGTTAACATTAAGTAAAGTTTTTCTGAACTTCTATGTACTTTAGAGATAAATATTTAATTCTACGACATATCGTACAAGTCGCTATTCTTAATGTTATAATTAATAATTAAGATAATCAGTTCAGTAAAATACGATTTGTAGTAAGAACGAAAGAAATTGCTTATTTTCTTCTGATGATGCATTATTGGTAAACTGCGCGCATTATGCACAGACAAGTAGTGTAAATGCGCAATGTATATATAGCCCGTGAAACAAAATTGTTACATTTTCATGGTATCGGCACTGGTTATTCGCTAATAGTGTTGATAGTGTTGTACACAATGTCGACGTAACATTTCGATATATTCGTAACATATCGTGTAGTAAGTACTATGATTTAAGATAGACGCTTCGGCAATATTGTGTGTTGTATACGAAATAACACGCCTGCCTCGGGGGTGTAGTTGTATTGCGTACGCAGTACGGTTGCGTGCTGAGATCTCGGGCTCGATCCCCGGGTCGGGTCAAAGTGTTATGGGGTTTTTCTATCACAAAAGTACTAATAAGATCACTAGAAAAGGTTTATAGGCTATATTAGATTATCTTAATCACGCGTCCTTATTTCCGAAAAATACAAGTTTTGCCTAAGCGCATAAATAAAATCACAGTACTATTTCTTTTATCTTCCTTTCAAAATGAAATTATATCGTTATTGCTGCTAATTACAATTCATAAGGCGGTGCGGCGCGGCCAAGGGTTTTTAAAAGTTAGGTAATTTACAAAATAATTATTAACATAACTCGAACTTACCTGTTTTGTTACAAGTACCATCAACAGTATAGGTATTGTTATAGTGAATCTCACTTGATGTAGATTTTGAAATTTCACCTGAAATTATAATATTTATTTTAATAAATTAATTTACAAACAACAAATTAGTTGATAGTTCCCTTTTATATTTACGTTAAATTATCCTAATGCTGGGCAGGGATCTCCTTGAATAACAATTTTTTTTTTGGAAATTCTCAGATTTACAGCTTTAGATACTCACGATATTCGAAACCAACCGTCGAAGTCTCAACATAAATATAGAAGAATTAAAAATGTTGTCTATGATACAGATAAGTATCGCTTTACAACTAAAATACTAACGATTCGATTAAACCGATATTTGGCAGTCTCTACTGTCGAAGCCATCGATTATTATCGGTATATATCAAACGAATTTTGTCACAAATTTTACAATTTGTTATCGATTCGTGATGACTGCTTATTATTAAGTTGTGCAGTAAACCTTAAGTGGGTGATAGACGTACGAACTTAAAGTACGCGGTTTTTAAGATCGCGAACTTACTCGGCTCGACGTTAGTGACACACGTGAAGCTTATTCATTCTGTATTGCGATGTCGTCGACAGAAGAACCTTGTGTTATTAAGGAATTATATCGTATTACATTTTCAAAACTAAAAAAATCGACGAATCGAAAAGTGTGGGTAAAGAACTGGCTTACGAAAACAGAGCGTTTATCACATGTAAATTTAGTAAAAGTTACATGAAGAGAAGGAAGATTTCCATAATTATATCAGAATGCATGAGGCGGTGAATCAATTTCTGAATCAAAATTAACAAAAATTGCAAAAATCTAAACACGAAAGGGTGCGCGTCCACGAACTGGCGAAATAAAGTGGCGGCTTGCGGCTCGCAGTGCTGCCACACGTACGAGTCAAGACGAGCTACGAGGAAGATTTTAAACCGGTTGGACCGAAGACGATTTTGCGCGGTGGTTTTAAAGTACGCGGACTTACGGTGACACACACGCGAAAAAGGTCGTCGAGCCATAAGTACGCGTACTTGCTCGTACGTCTATCACCCACTTTAGCGTCATCTAATGCGACGCTAGCGACATATGCGACGTGTGTTGAGTACAAGTGTAAACCATCAGAGATTGCTTTGTAGCTTGTTGCTTTGATTTTTGTTCTTGAGAACACGTCTCACCATTCACTAATAATTAATCACAGGAGTTTTGTTTAAATGCGGATCTACGAACGACCCGTACTTACAAGTAGGTTATAAGTTTCGATGAAAAAAGTATTACCAAGATAAGAATTACAAATTGTGATATTTTAAAGAGCTACAATTATTTTATAAAATCATTACATCCAAATCTTTTTAATTCAAGAAGATTTTAAACTGAATATCTTTTGCTACAAAACAATCGAAATATGAATAAGGTTTTCGTTAGCGTAACAACATCGCAATGTACGATTTTGCTCCGTGTCTCGGTCGTACAGACTTGCAATTATCGTAAACATCGTTACGGCAACTGTTTTGTTCGTTGTCATTTAGCGATCGGTACTTTGCGACTGGATCGTTATCTATGTCGAGACTTCCACGGCAGCGATACCACAGATAGCTTCATTTTTTTTTATTTATTATGATTTGATTGAATGACGAGACGAGCAAGGCGCTCGCATGATGGTAAGCGCCACGCCGCGCCTGCCTATAAACAGAAGCAACACCGCACAGAACGTTGAATTACAAAGTACTGCATGGCATTGAACTGAGCTCGTCACCCCGAGACACAAGATGTTAAGTCTCATAATGCCCAGTTATTTCACTGGCTTCAATGTCCTTCAAACCGAAAAACAACAGTGCTTACACACTGTTGCTTGGCGGCAGAAATTGACAAAGCGGTGGTATCAACCCAGACGGTCTCGCATACGAGGGACCTACCACCTTGTACCTCCTTGTTCGTTATTTGAGAGATGTGTGAGATCCGGGATCGAACCGTCGACATCCGTTCTGGCAGTCGTTCCACTACGCGTTAGACTATCGCAGCATTAATTTATAAAAGTTTGGTTACGTGGTAGTCTTCTACGGAATACAGAACCTTTATAATAGGAGAAGGGTTATCCAACCTGCATTAATCCTCAGTTTTTTGTGAGCACTTTCATCATCGAATACATGTCTATAATTATGTTTATACCACGCTTTTCCAGTACAATATACTTCAGAGTCATTGTCGATATCATCAGCTGTTATAGTGTAATTAATAGAGGTATATATAGCAGCGGTTAGTAACGTGACGCTAGATCCACCTGAAACATTAGGCATCAGCTTTAAAAATATACACCGTGCTACACAATGCTGGTGGGAGGATACTTGTATCTAGTGATGTTCATGTACAAAAAATATCGATATTTTTTCCGATATAATATATCGAAATATTGTATCGATATTTAGCGATATATCGGTCAAAAATATCGATATATTGAATTGTAGGAATAAAAAGACTTTATTAGGAGTAAATTAATATCGAATAGCTAAAAAAAAACAACATCCAATACTTATTCTGGTATTTGACGTTGTTTTTTTTTTTTTTTAGCTACATCCGATAGAAAAAAGTCTTTCAGATGCCACAGAGCTGTAATGATGATTTTTCCTAAATATTTTACGATATCCTTATTTCGATATATCGGATAAAATATATCGATATTATATATCGACTTCAATGATTCGATAATATCGCATTGATTCGATATATCAAATAAATGTGTCGATATTTTTTCACATATCGATACATATCGAGCACTCCTACTTGTATCCGACCGGATAGCGACCACCGTACACTGGTGCTAAAACCTGCCATAGTGGCAAACCTTGTGTGGGTCGCGTTCCAGGGTCAGCCAGTGTATATCCGGTTCTCCCCAGGGGGCTTGCCCCCTGATCCTAACCCTTTTCCCATCCTTGTTTTCTTCCCCTCCCCCTTGGCCCTTTGGCAGGCCGGCATAATCTTGCCGACCTACGATGGACAAATTGTTTATCGTTGGTCGACACTATTCTTGGATTGCGCTACACTTACCATCAGGTGTAGCGTAGTCACTTTGCCGAGCCAGGATAAAAAACCGATACAAAATTCGGGTTGTTGAATTCGAATTTGATACAGAAATTATATAGTTTTTATTTAAGCCCTTCTTATCCGTTCATATAAAAATATATTATAGCCTAAGATCCGGCAGTAGAATCTCTACGTTCATGACGTAGATGCTCAAGCTCAAATTTCTACATTCATTTTCGAATAGGACAATACATTGATCATAGGGTGCCAGTGAAAAAGTGCCCGCATATATTTTTAATAAAAAAAAATATAATTAAATTTTGGGAAAAAAATTCGTTCATGGTGTAGTTAAATAAAACATTGTTCCTATTACACAGCTATGTATGTAGAGAATTCAAAAAACCATGGTTGCCGTACAACAAAGTATTACCTGTTTACACCTGGCTGCCAAGTAGTTGCGGCCGAGTAGGCAACGGCACCCATGGTTTTTGAATTCTCTACATACATAGTAGACCGATGATTATCCATTTTGAAACATAAATAAATTATAGTAGAATGAAACCCATTGTAAAAGGAAGAGAATACAACAAAATTGATAGGAAAAATAAATTACCGGCGATCTGAGGTCGGGAAGTGGGAAGGGGGGGGGGGCTTTTAAGGGTAAAAAACGGTTTATCTCGATTTCCGGAAAAACTACAAGTCCTATGGAAAAAAGTTAAATCGCAAAGTTGTAGGTAATAAAAAGATCTACAACTTTTGTATACACACTCTCTTCACATAACCTCAAAATATATGTGAAAAATTCAAATAACCAAGTTTTTTGTTTTTATTTTTATCTATTATAATAAATCATTTTTTTTTCACGAAATTTGGTGAAAACTTACCTTTTTGTATCCCAAATACACTGTAATTTTTTTGATTTAAAATATTTATTTTTGCACCTTATTTTGACTTAATATCGAAAAAGCAGCCTAATTTTCAAACGAAAATTCTCACGTCAAAATATGAGTTTTTTTAAAAAAGTCTGTTGGTTTCTTGTTCATTGAATTCTCTACTTTCTGATGGTGTAAAAAAACATATACATTACTATGGTAAATGTGCTCAGAAAATGCAAAGAAACGAACTACTAATAACAGGTAGTAAGGCCCAGACCCACCTAGCCCCTTCCCCACTTCTTTATGATGGGCTAAAATTTTCCGTAGATCACTCAGGTATATAAGTTATATTAAAATAACAATAAAGAGGCATCTACGCATATAATTTAAAGAAGATTCTACAACTTTCTCAAAATATTGTTGATATGTCTTATTAAATATTAACTTATAACTTTACATTTTCTGAGCACATTTACCATAGTAAAGTATGTATTTTTTTACACCATCAGAAAGTAGAGAATTCACAAGAATGAAGAGAAGAATGAGAATTCAAGAATGAACAAGAAACCAACAGACTTTTTTAAAAAAGCTCATATTTTGACGTGAGAATTTTCGTTTGAAAATTAGGCTGCTTTTTCGATATTAAGTCAAAATAAGGTGCAAAAATAAATATTTTAAATAAAAAAAATTACAGTGTATTTGGGATACAAAAAGGTAAGTTTTCACCAAATTTCGTGAAAAAAAATGATTTATTATAATAGATAAAAATAAAAACAACAAACTTAGTTATTTGAATTTTTCACATATATTTTGAGGTTAGTTGTTGTAGATCTTTTTATTACCTACAACTTTGCGATTTAACTTTTTTCCATAGGACTTGTAGTTTTTCCGGAAATCGAGATAAACCGTTTTTTACCCTTAAAAGCCCCCCCCTTCCCATTTCCCGACCTCAGATCGCCGGTAATTTATTTTTCCTATCAATTTTGTTGTATTTTCTTCCTTTTACAATGGGTTTGATTCTACTATAAATTTGTTTCTATTTTTACCATTTTCAACCGGATAATCACCGGTCTATATAGTGACAAATCACAATAAAATATATCCCGTGTTACAATGGATGGCGAGATTCATCGTGGTGAAATTTTTACAATAGCACAATGTCCTAATAAGAATTTTCAAAATCAGTTCAGTAGTTGCAAAGATTACCCCCTACAAACAAACAAATATTTCCTCTTTATTTAATAGGCTACGATTATTAGATAAGTAGGATGTTTAACGCCATAGTGGTCTAATGAACTCTAGTGGCATGGTACTTACGCTGTTAAAATGGGTTGCCCGAGATGAGAATTAGAAACTATCCCGCCCACACACCCGCCACTGTAACTCTTGTGCACCAGGATCAACAGTGGCACGCATTTTTGTTGACACCGAGCAGTGAAGCTCGGCGAGTCTCTGGGAATGCCTAAATGTCTTTGTCCCGCAACGAAATTAATCAGATAGAAGGTTAGGGAGGAGTTGGAAATATTAATTGTCCACTTCCCTCCATAGCAAAGAGGGAGACAAAATAATGAATTGAGGAGGTATTAACCTCAAGTGTAAGGATTAGAATTAGTACCGCATATGGCTATTGGCTTCGTCTCCCCAAATATCACACTATGAGAAGGAGATAAGATTGGCGAACAGTGGGTGATTTAGTTCCACTTCTGCCTACGTCTTTAGAGATTTTTTTTTAATTTAATAGAATGACGACACGAGTAGGTCGCTCGCCTGATGGTAAGCGCCACGCCTGCTCCTAAACAGAAGCAACACCACACAGAACTTTGAATTACTAAGCACTGCATGGCACTGAACTGCGCTCGTCACCCCGAGATATAGGATGTTAAGTCTCATAATGCCTAGTAATTTCACTGGCTTCAATACTCCTTCAAACCGAAATACAACAGGGCTTGCTTGCTTGAATTGCAGGAATTGCTTTGCGGCAGAAATAGACAAAGTGGTGGTACCAACCCAGACTGCCTCTCGCATACGAGGGACCTACCACCATGTGAATCCATATATAGATATAGACGGACGCTTGTGTTATAAACATGATAAAAGATATATTTACCTCGATTGTGTATGAGTTGAATGCCACTTAAGTAAAAATAATTAACTCCCCGATAGGTCGTGACACAGGAAAAGGTTATTCTATCCCGTAAGTTGTAATTTATAATATCTGAAAAAAATAATTTGTTTTGTATTTTATGCTTTAACGCTTATTCGCTGGGTGCGTAAGGCATAGTGGGGGACACAAAAGTGATGTCAGCGCTCGCTGCGGACAATACAGAACTACGGGTGGCTCTTTATTATCTATGACCATAACAATAACACGTGTGTCAGTTTAATGAAATAAATAAAATAAAATGGGTCATCAAAGTTGTTGTGTAGTCGATTGCAAAAATACTAGTAGGAATAGTAATTGTAAATTTTATAAGTTTCCGGTTGCCAAGTGGAAATTAAATCAGCGAAAAAAATGGATAACTGCTGTTAAAAGGCAAAAGTAAGTATTACTATAACCTACAACCGTATTCTATAGAATAATTTCATATACATGTGTATGTCGTGTAAGAAAACGGAGTAATAATTTAATTAATATTTTTTTGTAAAGTATTGATGGATCGTTATGGTCTCCAAAACCTATGGATGTTATATGCAGTGAACACTTCATTGGTGGTGAAAAATCAGATGTTGAACAAGTCCTAATTACGCTCCAACTATTTTTCCATCAGTTTATAGAAGACGTAAAGTCAACGAATCCACAGTTTTGAGTAGGTACGTAAAAAAATTAAGTTTTGATTAAAATATTTAGATTAATAGAAATAATCGACTAAAAAATGTAGACATATTATTTGATATAGTTAATGATTTAGCAATACCTGTTTTATTTAATTTAATTTTTATTTATATTATCGTAATTTATTTATTTAGACACAAACGCTTCATGGACAGGAGAATAATAAAAAAGTCAACGGCTGAGATAGATCCGGTGATGAATATTACAGAACCGTCTGAAATAACTGATCAACCTAATACATCCATGAATCAAACGATGGATCAAGCCTGTGAAGCGAATATATATTTTACCTCCAATGTATCATCAAAAACATTTATTTGTAATCGTTATGTAAGCAGTAACAAATATGATGCTGAGACACAAACAGATATTCTAGAATCGTCGACGTCAAATATCATTACAAATAAAAAATTAGTTAACAAGGAGTGTGGTACACCTCATAGAACGTTTGCTGACCAAGAAACTCAAATAACCAACACGTTTCACGTTCTTTTTTTCAATTTTTCAAGTCTTTTTCAATAACTATTTGACATCCAATACATGTTTATTTTCTCAAAAGAGCCACCGTAAGTTGTATCGTTAGATGGCGCTGGAGTCACGCACCCAGCGGATATTGTGACCAAATAGTTTAGTGACATGAGACACGAGCCACGCAGACTCTTGTTGACTGAGAGCGAGGACGGGGCGAGGATGTGGCGCCGCCCTTCTACAGTCTATGTTCTTTTAGGATCTCCTACTTAAATAGGAAAAAAATTAACTGTTATACGATCACTTTATTGCCCATCCGACTGCCTGTTAGGAACGGGTACAGCTGAGTACAGGTATCAGGATGACATTAATACCACATGGATATCGATTGTCACTTGGATGTGTAAATAATTCAAACTACGTCACATTTTGACACTCGCAAACTCACGCATCAAAACGTTATTAACATAATATATCATTGCATCTAAATCCATAAATAGGTATAGAATATTACCTGTAGACCTACAATTTACAGAAAATTGACACGTAAAGAGGTATTACGATATAAGACAAGAAAAAAATCCAAAATATTTTTTTTATCGCTGGATGGGTAGCTGGAATATGTTTGTACCCGACTGAATGCGACCACCCTATAAGTGATAGAGCCACGATGTAGACACTTTAGTCTCCAGCATGGATGGGCAGACTCGACTGAGTCAATACCACTATCTAATAATAATAAAAAACCGACGTGAAGTGTCAGCTCATTGTCGCGCCGCATCATACAGTGAGCGCGATTACCGGAGCGGCAAATCCCCTCTCACCATCTTACCATCAGGCGAATACTTGCTTTTTTTTAATAGCATAGGCCGGCAAACGAGCAAGTGGGTCACCTGATGGTAAGTGATCTCCACCACCCATGTACGCCCACCACCAGAAGAATAATGGGCGCGTTGCCGACCTTAAAGGAAAGGGATAATTAGAGATTGGGAAGGGGAGGGGATTTGGGCTTCCGGATATCTCACTCACCGTACGAAACGCAGCAGCAAGCCGCTACTTTACGTCGGTTTTCTGTGAGACAGTGGTGACGACCCGGTCGAGCCAGCCCATTCATGCTGTAGACAAAATTTTCTACAGCGTGGCTCTACCACTTAAAACATACATACAGAGGTCTGTATGTACGTGCTCGTATATACAGACGAATTGAGAAGGTTATTAGCTCTTTAATAAAGTCGGTTAAAAATAAAAGCTTGTATTGTTTCCTTTTCAACATGCAGGCTCTGTAATATACAACGAGTTACAGCAAGGTGTGGTCAAATTTAAACAACGTATAGTGTACGACATAGGTATTACACGGCGCGTATTATCACATCCGATTGCATTACTACGAAATAAATAAAGAATTTTCCTTTTTCGAATGAGTAGTATATCGATATGCGACTTGCGACGTTGGACACAATAAATTACAAACAGCTGATACGAATGAAGCCGTTACTAGGTGCGCAGAAGTAATGCAAATAAATTATACTGATGTGATCGGTGTTATCGATCTTAGGAAACGAGTGATTACCATTTGCATTAAAATTTAGGATGTTTAGTTTGTAATAAGATCCGGTGCTTAAACACTGTCAGGTGTATGTAACGACCCTTCATGCAATGACTTCATTGTATACTACTAGACCGGCTGCGTGGATCATAGAAATTGTGCCACTGAGTCACCCATCTCGCGTACTCTCAGGTAGAACCACTCTCCCGCTCTCTGTCTGTCAGCTGTCAAACTCCCGCTCTATGTGACACAATTTTGCTTCTAAACAACCCGTCTAGTAGTACACATTGCAGTCTTTGCTTTAATATTATCATGACCATTAGCCACACATCTCTGCAACACGATGTATCACTGCTATCCTTGACCTTGACCTTACCTTTATCGCTAACATCGACGCCGTTAATATCCACTTTAAGTGTCATCACATAATCTAAAAATAAAATAACACTATTTATATTTTACAAAAATTATAGCATAACACAGACGGGGATTTAACAGAAAAAATATTGTTTACGAAGGCCATGTCATTTATTTTAAAAAATAGTCGTATTCATTACGCAGCCTTAATTACAGTTTCTCCCTTATTGCCGTTCGTTAATCTCTCTCTATCTAAATGGGGCTTTATAGAATGAATAACTTACACATACAGACAAACTTGTCAAACTTATAAAAATGAAAAATGCCCGTTCACATTGTTAAGCCTGTAGTTATAAATAATATACCTTTATTTTCTGCCGAAAAAAGACGTTTTTGAATGTTTTTGAATTTGTAAGTAGAAATTTCACCCCTTAAAGTGGTGAATGGGGGTTGAAAGGTTAAATGTTCAACATTTATGTACCGATTTTTGATGATTCGCTCTTAATAATTCTTATCTTGTTTGAAGAAAATTTAGCAGCCATTCAGAAGTTGTAGTTGTTTTTATTAAATGTTAATTAACATCAGCACTAGCCCGTGAGTTCATTTCATTTTGTTTTTTTTTAATCAGCAGCTCGATCCTTCGACATAATATCGATTAAAATGATTTCCCGCGAATAATCACAACAGATAATAACAACGAAAACGATATAGGTACATTGCTTTTTGAGTTCATGGATGTACAAAATGATTAATTTGGGAAAAAATAGTTCTTTGACATACCTATTGCTCACAATACAAAAAAAATCAAAATAGTTTTATTGCAAATGGCTATAATTATGCTATATACGTAAGTATATAATAAATACGTATTTAGTTCACATTTTTGCAATGAAATGATTTTGAGTTATTTTTTTTATTGTGGCCCTTTTGTATTTAATGAGCGATATATAGTTTATAAAAGCTTTGCTGTTATTGCTATGGTTATTATTCAGTAGATAAACAGTAATAGCTTGCGCAAAAAATATTTCCATCGTAATATGTCGCAGGATCGAGCTGCAGTTTTCCAAATCAATAAAAAAATCTCTGCCAAGTGATGACGTTCCACTTATTTAAACGGCTTTACTGATATTTAGTACTTCAAATCCATGCATAACTCACCAGAAATAGAATTTCTAAACGCCCAGCATAATACAAATACAAAAACATAATATTTGATATTCATTTTAAATAAGTTATTAAAATGTCGAGTTTAAAACACACTTGTATATGAACCTACTGATAATGTAACAAAGGCGGTTCAGTATTTATTAAATAGCTTTATATTCGTACTGCTCATTACTTATCAAAAATATTATTAATAGCCTATAAGGAAATTTAACCCGCATTCCTGGTCATAACAAGGCCACATTATCCTGTTGTTTATGTTATTACTCACCAACTACAACATTACATACAAAAAATATTAAAAATAAACCACAAAACTGCCAATACATTATATTTATAAAATAGGTTTAACCTAGAAAACATTCAGAAATTTATAAATTAAATGTATGCAAAGCCTTGGCCGATATCTAATTAAAAACTAATGCAAATTCTGCCTTTAGTGATTTTCATGAAATGCTATGTTTATTCTATAATCTTTGATTCCCTAAGGTGAAAGTTCACATTAATGTATATAATAAGAATAAACAAAACTGTATAAGTGAGGGTCCAAAACAAAGTTGCTAGACAAAGCGGACACTTCTTTATCAGTATTACAAAATTAAAAATAACATCTATAAAACTAAATATAATAATTATTCCAATATTCTAAGGAAATGCATTTTTAATTCATTATTTCGTATTCGTGTCAAGACTCGAGACAGTCTAATTGAAAGTTGCAAGTGTGTGACCATATAAGGCTGCCTCCGTGGGCCTACGTGCGTAACCATAAAAGGACATCTTCATGGTCCGACGCGCATAACCATAAAAGGTTACCTCCGCGGGCCAATCGCGGCAAAGCCCCTGAACGACTCCTGCTGTGAATGGTCGTTCAGAGAAAAGGCGCGGCGTACGGGTGCGTGGCGTTTACACGTACGCACGCACGCCGATGGCCAGGAGGGATGTCGGAGGGAATTTTTTTTTTTTTTTTTTTTTTTATATAGCATGGGCCGGCAAACGAGCAAGTGGGTCACCTGATGGTAAGTGATCTCCACCGCCCATTTACGCCCACCACCAGAAGAGTCATGGGCGCGTTGCCGACCTTAAAGGAAAGGGATAATTAGGGATTGGGAAGGGGGAGGGGATTTGGGCATCCAGTTATCTCACTCACCGTACGAAACGCAGCAGCAAGCCACTACTAAAAAATAAAAATATCGATATTTAAAAAAATATCAATATCCACGTCGATATATCGAGGAAATAGTATCGATATAGCAGCCATTTTCAAAAGATATTGCTTTTTTTAAATAATAGTGTATTTAGCTCAATATGTAATACCAATAGTAATTTATATACAAAACTAGATGACCCGGTGAACTTTGTATCACTTACATATATTTGTGTAAAATGTGGCCAAAACTTAATACAAATGTTTTATTTATAATAAATGCAACACAGTTATGTACTTAATGTAAATAAAAAAAACGGGTTGCACTCCGGGAGTGCCGGCAGAAGTGAAAACTTGAACATTAACGTTGTATGTAATACTTTAAAACCGACTTGAAGTGGAACCAGACCTTCGGATAACACTTTCGTCATTTTCCGCGAACTTGGATTGTTTAGTAAAAAATAAGCAGCAGCTCCATACTTCGCACTAATATTTAGTGACTAAATAGGCGATACCAAAGTATGTAGTACTAAT
Organism: Amorpha juglandis; assembly: GCA_949126905.1. Classification (NCBI taxonomy): domain Eukaryota; kingdom Metazoa; phylum Arthropoda; class Insecta; order Lepidoptera; family Sphingidae; genus Amorpha; species Amorpha juglandis. The sequence goes on from OX421393.1 coordinate 5,940,410, forward strand.
AAAACCTTTTTACTATTAATAAATGTGTATTATTTTACCTAATAGAACCACCTTGGGTTTAAAAGTATTAAGTGGGTCACGAAGGGACAGTGGGAAAATGACCGGGCCATGGCAGAACAATGTTTGGGAAACGCTGTCATATGAACATTGAGTCGGCGGATCACGAATTTAGCTGGGACAATATAAAATCACACATAATTCTAGTGACAATACACTATCAGGTATTTATCTACATTTTATAGAGCTAATTTGCGACAAGGTCGAACATCTGCACAAACTCGCGAAGTTTTTTTGGTATTTTGAAAATTGCAACTCGATCCTTCAGCACAATATCGATAAACTAGTTTTACTTGCTGGTGGGAGGATACTTGTATCCGACCGGATAGCGACCACCGTACACTGGTGCTAAAACCTGCCATAGTGGCCCACCTTGTGTGGGTCGCGTTCCAGGGTCAGCCAGTGTATATCCCGTTCTCCCCAGGGGGCTTGCCCCCTGATCCTAACCCTTTTCCCATCCCTTTTTCCTTCCCCTCCCCCTTGACCTTTTGGCAGGCCGGCATGATCTTGCCGACCTACGATGGACACATTGTTTATCGTTGGTCGACACTATTCTTGGATTGCGCTACACTTACCATCAGGTGTAGCGTAGTCACATTGCCGAGCCAGAATTAAAAAAAAAATAAAAAAAATCGGTTGTCTGTAAAGTCCGTTTACTGACGATAGTTGAACGTGATAACGTCTTAAGAAAATACTGATGGAATGGTAGCATTTTTCAAAAGAAAATTTTAATTTCATTTGTTTAATATTTGATAGTATTTATTGGCCTAATTATAACCTCAAAATCCGAAAGTATTTTATTTATTTTTAGGAATTCTCAAGTGTCCGTAGTTTTAATATAGTTTCAATCAAATATATACATTATCTAAAACCCAAAAAGTAAATTCACCTACCTTTTGGTTCTTAGGCCAACTATGTATGGACGACGAACAATGTCCTTTTCGTAAATCTAGTTTTTAAAAAGCCCGCCTCAATGTGTTTGATATAGGAGAAAATGTTCCCTTTGACGGATGGCTGGTCTAACCTGTCATTTCAGACACGTTGTTGTGATATGTGGAAGATTTAATATTTATGTTTTAATTTTTTTAAATCTCGAACGCTGCCGAACGCAAAGGCCGATTGTGCTTCTTAGTCGCTCATTCCGCGCTCTCGCTTGCACTTCAAGCCTTAAATGGAACGTGACAGAGCGAGGTAACGACGCATGAGTCATGTTTTTTCGTGCGTGCAGCCGGCTCTATCGAATTATAAGACGTTATCACGTCAAAAAATTACAATAATCACAATGTATACATAGAATCATAAAATGAAAACTATAAATATTACTTAAAGTTATTGAATGTACCTAAATGACCAGTTTAAGAAAGAAATAAGTTTGAATTAGACAGACGTTTCTGGGCAATTGAAATTTGGCGCAGGCTGCAGTTCGTCACTATTCCCGCTGAACGATATGCCCCTGTGTGCCTCGAAGTAAGAACGATCGGCGAGAAAGTATCAGATTATGCAATAACGCTATAAATATTTATATTCTGTCATTCACTGTCATACTCCCCTCCCACTTAGTGCTACGTTCATTCCTATCCATGCAAAGTTCACTCAATCATGTTAATTATCTATCACTCTGTTCCACATTCGATCCTACGTAAATTTTAAACTAATTAAAGAACTGCGTGTATAATTTGTTTGTAATTTTATATTACTGTTGACTTAGTTTTCAGTTTCATTAAAACTAATGATGTAGACTGTAGAGTATCGTTTTGTGGTTAATTAAAATATTATTAATAACATATAGGGAAAATTAAAGCACAAACAGGTCATTCGCCTGTTTTTGACATGATTAGTCTTATACAATTAACGAAGCAAATAACAAAATTATAGTACCTACTGGGTACATTTGTTGCTGGGTTGGATGAAGACAAAAAGGCGACTGCTTCTTAATTCGTCGTCATTCTTTATTCCGAAGTATATTGCCGACAGTGTACATTCATTTTACACGCCCTTTAGTTATTCAAAACTCTTATTATTAGTTACTAACCAACTGCAAAGTGGTAGGTCCTTCGTATGCGAGAGGCCGTCTGGGGTGCGTACCACCGCTATGTCTATTTCTGCCGCCATGCACTGTTGCTGGTAAGCACTGTGTGTTTCGGTTTGAAGGACATTGAAGCCAGTAAAACTACTGGGATTTAAGACTTAGCAACTTACGTCTCGGGATGACGACCCCAGTCCAGTGCCATGCAGAGATTTGTAATTGAATGTTCTGTATGGTGTTAATTCTGTTTACGGGCAGGCGTGGGCGATACTTACCACCAGGCGAGAAACCTGCTCAGTAGTCATTCAGACTAGCACAAAAAAGATAATTAAAGGAGGTCTCATGCCGCAACACCTCGTCGATCTCGGCGATCGTCTAACAAAAACTTGGCTAGAAGTTGATCATTGTGTTTCCCAATTTCTCACGGGTCATGGCAAGTTTAAGTTAAAACTGTTTTCATTCAGGTTGGTTGATTCGCCTGTGTGCCCATGCTCTACACTTAACTGCCGGTACGAGCAATCCGCACATCATATTCTTTGGGAGTGTAGTCTCTGGCAACATGAGCGCAACATTATGTTAGACAGTATGCCAATAACATCTGGAGCTGTATACTATATAGATCTTGTGGAGACTAGAAAGAATTTCCGTGCTTTCCGGCGTTTTTGCCATACCAATTATTGGAATCAAGTATAACAACTCGCGTGATAGGACCCACTTAATGACATCCGTGGTGCTTTACATCTGGCTTCTCCAGTTGTAAATGTCTTTACACTGGAGGTTAATACCTCCTCAATTCATTATTTTGTCTCCCGCTTTGCTATGAAGGGAAGTGGACAATTAATATTTCCAACTCCTCCCAATCTTCTATCTGATTAATTTCGTTGCGGGACAAAGACATTTAGTCATTCCCAGAGACTCGCCGAGCTTCACTGCTTGGTGTCGAAAAAAGGTCAGCAAACGAGCAAGTGCGTTACTCGGAGGCGAACTCTACCTAAGGCCGACTACGTCACCAAAAAACACGAACAAACTAATGTTGTCAACAAAACTACATCAACGGTGGCTGTATCATGTACATCATTGTGAATGATGCAGACGGTACAAAGAACTTAGAACCGCTGCAATTACGTAGGACATTGCCTCGATAAGCGTCTTTTATTTTATATTTTATTATATATTTTTATTTAGTTGTTTGACCTTATCACATCCCCACCTTTCCTACAGAAACACGCGTGCTGGCTTGCGGAGCTACAGTTTCGTGGTCTCCTCCATCTAGGCTCGATCTAAAAAGTTCGCTAAATCTTACTTCTGCCGGACCACTAAGCTGTGGAATAGTTTGCCGGCACACGTGTTCCCTCCTTCCTATAATATAGGCTGTTTTAAACGGAGTGTAAAGAAGCAGTTAGGCAGGCCAGTATGATCTTGCCGGCCTACGATAGACATATCGTCTGTCGTTCCGTTGGTAGAACATAGTACATGTATCTTTTTTTTCAACTTTCTGTATACATATGTTTACAAATAAATATATTTATTTGATTTGAATCATACAAGGATAATTGTGAGGGACAAGTGATATATGGAACAAATACGTGAGTCAAATAGCAAACGGTACAGAAATAAAAAACTTTATTGCCATATAATTTACAGAATAAGTAAAAAAAATTGGTGTGTGTCGTGGGACACCAGGTAGGAACGAAGTTCCTTCGGCTAATGTAGAATCGACACAAATTGCAAAAAAATCAAATTATCAACTAAAATAACAAAATATTTTTTTTTATTTATTTTTTTATTTATTTATTTACACAATCTATAACATCAATTACAGTTGCCACCAATGCGATGTTATAAGTAATATATTATGGTTAGCTATTTTCTACGCACTTATATGCAGCTTCAGTGAATTCCGGTAAACTACAATTAAATATATCGATATCTTGTGAAATAAGATTGAAAGATCTAATAGCCCGTGTTAAGGGAGCGTAGTGAGTTAAGTTAGTTCTGCCGGAAGGCACAAGAAACAACGGCGTTATGTCTGTTTATTTTTGTTTGACAACATAAAATTACATAGAAATAGAATAGAAAAATAGAAATAAAAAAAGACGTGTGGCACTCGGAGACTGCCGCGGTAAAGCTATTGTATAGCATTTTTTATCAACTTATGTAATAATCTTTTAAAAATCGAAGGAGATATAAAAATACTTCAAATATAACTGGCTGAATGAATTTCATTTTAAAAAAGGAACTAACGCTGGCTGGTTATGCGACTGTCGCGCATGCGCACTTCTCATTTAACGCTTTTATTCCACGCATTTTTTCCACGCATCTATTCTTTTTTTTTTTCTATTAGCTTAGGCCGGCAAACGAGCAAGTGGGTCACCTGATGGTAAGTGATCTCCACCGCCCATGTACGCCCACCACCAGAAGAGTCATGGGCGCGTTGCCGACCTTAAAGGAAAGGGATAATTAGGGATTGGGAAGGGGAGGGGATTTGGGCTTCCGGTTATCATTTTTTTCACGCATTTTTCTTACGGTTTTACTATCACATTTTTTTCAGTTCGGTCACGCAGCGAAATCCCTATCCCCTCCAAGCCTGCCGTAAGGAACTTCGTTCCAATAGTAAATAATTGTATTATATAGAAAATGACCAGCATTGTGCGTTATTTTCCTTATATGTTATTAATAATATTTTAATTAACCACAAAACGATAAGCGACATAATTAATTTTAATGGAACAACACTTATACGCGCAATTCCTTCATTAATGCCTTTATTTTGTTTTTTCCTCTTTGTATTAGCTTTAATATTAAATTCAAATTGTAAATAGTCTCATTAGCTGCAGTACTTGTTTGCTCATCTCTAGCTATGAGATAACTATAAGGCCGCGGACTCGAAGTCAGCGGGTGCGGGGCGGCGGCGGCGGCGGCGCGGGAGCGGCGGAGACCCGGTCTCGAAGCCAGCGGGCAGATCGCGCGGCGCTAGAGCGGCGTAGTGTTGTGCTATGAGAAATTAGTGTCTGTTCGCGAACGAAATTGATGTGAATATGATGTTCCATATAACAAAACATTAAAATAATTTGCTCCACCACGTCGGCGGGCATTTTTGAAAATACACAGCACTACGTCAATGCAGACGCGCAGTTGCCGCTCGACTGGCGCGCGCCGCTCGTACGTCGCTCCTCGCGCCCGCGCCGCGCCGCTGCTTTCGAGGCCAGGTCCATTTAAATCTATGCATTTGAACGCGCCGCACCCGCGCCGCCGCCGCGCCGCTTGCCGCTGACTTCGAGTCCGTGGCCTCAGTGAAGGCTTGTTATTGGCTATCAGTCAACTAGTTCATAGTTATTTAGATTTGTATAGCTGTATATAGATTTGGTAGGTCCCTCGTATGTGAGAGGTCGACTGTGGTACGTACCACCGCTATGTCTATTCCTGCCGTGATGCAGCAGTGTGTAAGTGTGTTACGATTTGAACATAACATTACTGCGGTTATGCGACTTAACATACACGTCTCTGGGTGACGACCGTAGTCTAGTGCCATGTAGAGCTTTGTAATTCAAAGTTCTGTGTGGTGTTGATTCTGTTTACGGGCAGGCGTGGTGCAGCATGACTACACGTGCAGGCAAGCGACCTGCACGTGTCGTCATTCCGGCTAGTAAAGATAAACATTATTATAGGAGTAGATATAATGCCGCAGCACCTCCTCGACATGAACGTTAAGATATTTGCAGTGGAGGTCAGCAGACGAACAAGCTGCTTTTGCTGGTGGGAGGATACTTGTATCCGACCGTATAGCGACCACCGTACACTGGTGCTAAAACCTGCCATAGTGGCCCACCTTGTGTGGCTCGCGTTTCAGGGTCAGCCAGTGTATATCCGGTTCTCCCCGGGGGCTTGCCCCCTGAGCATAACCCTTTTCCCATCCCTTTTTCTTTGCCCCTAAGCCCTTTGGTAGGTCGGTATGATCTTGCCGACCTGCGATAGACACATTGTTTATCATTGGTCGACACTATTCCTGGATTGCGCTACATTTACCATCAGATGTAGCGTAGTCACTTTTCCCAGCCAGGATAAAATAAAAAAAAAAAAAGAAAGTGGGTTACGTAGAGGCGAACTTTCCATAATGCCGACTGGGTCGGGGCCTGGGGTGGCCAGATGTTATGTGGTTATCTGTTCATGGGCGGTGACAATCACTTACCATCAGGCGATCCGCTGGCACATTTGCCACCCTCTGCAGCGTGCTATATCTGAGAACCGTGAGTTCCTGGATTCAATTTCCAGTCCGTCAAACACAAATTCGAAAGATCACACATGAGATGCCCAGGATTGGAGTTTGCACCCGGTATAGCTATATGTTCATCATCTATCACATCACGGGACGGAAATAAGTGAAACATGGGTGCAGCATTACTTGCATCTCTGCCTACAGTTCAGGGATAAACGCGTGAGCTTATGTTTATTTTAAATGCCAGTTTCCGACCCTGATATTTTAATATACTCAATACTTGGAAGCCATGGTATTAAATGTAGTAAGTATATATCCGTAGTACCCAAGGACAGTCCCCGGTTGGTGTAGGACTATTGTAGGGTAAGACAAACATTTATACTGGTTTATACAGGTGAGGAATGGTGATTAAAAGGTGTTGGTGACATCCGTGGCGCTATAGGCGAGGACCACCATGCGGCCATGAAGCTAGAGGCCGTTGGTTCGATTCCCACATCGAGACAAATGCTTCGGTTGTAGGTGTTGTGGGACCGTAAGTCCTTTGTAGTTCCTGATACCCACGATACAAGTTAAACTAGTGTGGGGTCAGGATCATGTGTGTGTCGGTTGATGTTCTTCTTTATAAAATAATGTATACAACGTGTTTATTATACACCCGACAGTGAGTGTTTATGTACCGGTTCTATCAAAATCTAAACATTTTAAAACTTCAAGCTAATTTTAATCACTCGCTTATTACGGCCGATAAGATCACATTCCTATAAATGAAGTGACGTGCGTGAGTGAGACTAATAATGCTGAAGGGAGACAAAGGCAATAGTTTTTTTTTTTTTTTTACTAGCCCTGTATTATATACGTCCCACTGCTGGGCACGGGCCTCCTCTACTGAATGTGAGGGATTAGGCCTTAGCCCACCACGCCTGGCCTAATGCGGGTTGGCAGACTTCACATACCTTCGAAAATCTTATCGAGTTCTCAGGTATGCAGGTTTCCTCACGATGTTTCCTTCACCGTTAAAGCAAGCAATAATTAACAATTAATATACACATAACTTAAAAAAGTCAGTGGTGTATGCTGTAATAATATAGGTTTGGATTAAGACATGATGTTGTTGTTTGTTCTGAGTCCTTTATTAGAATGCCCACGATGAATTGCCGAAAAACTTATTTATACATATTATAAAACTGACGTTGCTTAACTAACCTACTTTTGGTGTAATATTCATCGAAGACATATTTAATCATAATTATTAAGAAGTCCTAAATACCAAAGGCTACTTTGTTAATACAAATGGTGCAACATTCGTACAAGCTTGAGTTTATTAACTTATTTCGCAATATTACATTACAACTCCCCCGAAAAAGGGCCTGCTACCCTTCCCCATTTAAGGAAAGAGAATTTTTTTAGAAAAAATTAAGAAAAAATTCAAAACTATTACAAACTGTCACTAAGTTTGGAATTTAACTTCACATATTTCTTTTAGAGTAACAAAATAACCAAACATTTATAAAATATACAATAAAAGTACTTAATATTAACTAAAATATCTCTTAGTGTTATTCTTATGTATAACATATTCTTTATTATCATTTAAAATCTTAACATTAGGTGAAACTTCCTCAATAACTTCGTAGGGGCCGTTATAGATGTTTTGAACTTTAGTTCCAGTTTGATTTTTTATAAGAATAAGGTTACCCTTTTTATAAGTTACCGAGTAAGTTTTCTTATCGTACATTAATTTTCGTTTTAATTTACTCTATGACAACTCTGCTTGACATCATACTGGGCTCGCTGTAAACGATAACGTTCAACCGCTGAGCTTGCAGTATTTGTTGTTACCATCGGCTCTTTTACGATGCGATTAGTCATTTTTATTATATTGCCATTGTTGGCATTTCTTAACGTTGAATGATTACATCATACCTGGTATATATATATACCAGTAATCATATAATATGATTATTTTATCCTCGTGATCACTAATTCTTACAACATCGGTTGTAATTATATTCTAGGTACCTTTGTATACCTTTATATTTATAACCTTTATATATATGCAACTTTTCATATGACTTGCAAGTATTTTTATATTTGTTGCATTTTGCCTATTCTTTATAGGTAATTAATATTTCATTAATATTTTCTTTTTCGCACATCAATCCTAAAACTCTCGCTAACTCCGTCGTGGTAGATTACGATCGAGTATTTAGGTAAATATAATAATATAGTACTACGCGTACAGTATCCTCTATTCGAATAACGACAAATCACATTCTTAAAATCTAAGTCATTTATAAAAGTAATTTCTATCATATCATTTGGTTTTCAGAATTTCTACAGTCTCAAGTTGATCAGACCTGCTACTGGTAGAAGTCTGTTCTGTCAAATCATTGTTATGTATATCTGAGATTTCACACGTTTAGTTTGTGCTCTCGTCAATACAGAAACTACTTGTTCTCTAATAGATTTTAAATCATCACACGTTATTGATACAGGGAGTCCGCTTAGTGCGCCTGCAGTTGCATTATTCCGACCCGGGATGTACACGATCTCAAAATCATCAATCAAGGTATAGTCGAAACTTAGTTAGTCTATTGGAAAGATTCTTTAAACGAAATAAATATACTAATGGCTTATGATCTCTAAAGATTTTAAACTTTCTGCCATACAGATACGGTCTAAAATGCCTTAATAATACTTATAATAATTAACGCATACGCTAAGTATCGCTTTACGTCATCCGAGTTCGTTGGCAGTGGACACTTGACACTCGATTTTGCTAACGTCATGAAAAATGCCATTCGATGTTATTCCATGACCTACATAAATAAACCTTATATAACTTCGCACCGAGGCGGTATCGAATGTCTGTTACTCATCATTATAACTTATTTTAATACAAATATTTTAATTATTCTTATTAAGTTGTAATAAACTATCCTTATAATTCATAATTGATTCATAACACGTTAAAAAAAATTATCTCCTAAGATTTCGTTTGCAGTACATGACATATTCTTAAACACAAAAAAAAATTCACAAAATATATCGTTAACAAAATTATTAAAGTAAACTAAAATAGATATTGAACATAAAAAAATTATTGAAAATTACATACTTTTAGTAATTCTTACTTCAAACTTTGTTGGTAAGGAGCGCGTTGACAAATGATGATGGCTATTGATGATGGCATGATGGCTTAGGGGCGAGCGGAGCTGGCGCAGATGTTGAGCTTGTACGGCATCGCTGCTGCTGATTCATGCTGTAGTTGTGTGGTTGGGCCGGGCTATACCTTGGACTCCTCCGAACCTTCTTTCTTCTCTCTTGTTAACTTCCAAAATAACCTCCAAACGCTCTGTATCGTTCTGCGTTGTCGTTGCCGAAGCTGCTCCGTTGGCGTTGATTTTCCCATGATGTGATTGTTTTTTTTAAATACTCTTTCTTCTAAGTTATCTTGATTTTTTTTCTTCTAATTAATTTGCAGGGTCATCAAAATAAGTGGCCATGGTGGCCATGGCCATAAGGCCGTGTGGTATCCCATAATGGATACCGCTGGCAGGGTCGCCATGTAATAAATGAAGTTTGATATTAAAACATGAGTGTTGTTGTTTGTTCTGAGTCCTTTATTAGAATGCCCACAATGAATTGCCGAAAAACTTATTTATACATATTATAAAACTGACGTTGCTTAACTAACCTACTTTTGGTGTAATATTCATCGAAGACATATTTAATCGTAATTATTAAGAAGTCCTAAATACCAAAGGCTACTTTGTTAATACAAATGGTGCAACATTCGTACAAGCTTGAGTTTATTAACTTATTTCGCAATATTACATTACAATGCTCTTGGGGCTGGTTTCGAACCTGCGACTTTCGTCTCGAGAGTCAATACCACTCCCCGCTGAGCTATCGCTGCTTAAAGGCTATAGTAAAATAGTAAATATGTACGTCTATTCTTTGTAAGTTCCGTTTATATGTTGACCGCCCGCTCATTTACCTATCAATCCAGTCCATCCAAAGGTTGCCTGGAAGAAATTACCGTAAGCAATAAGGCCGCCAATTGTACTTCTTTTCATTATTTTTAGATGTCTGTTGTGTATTATCAATACTTTTTGTTGTGATGTACAATAAAGTTATAAATAAATAAATAAGGCTCAGCTATTTATCATTTTGTATGGTCCTAAGTTGTAAGTCGAGATTGATATGTTAATGATTCGATAAAAAAGAAAATGCTTTATTTAAGTTCTAGTAATGCAATGGTATGGTTTACCCGTACACCTTTAATGATATAAATGAAACACTATAATGCTTCACTATCTTCATATATTGAGTTCACAAATGATATATTATGCTAATGATAGATGTGCGATGCGGACGCGTTATGATGGTGAACTGATTACTATTACAATATTAATTTAATGCGTACAATGACATAATGCTGACGTGAGTGTGTTGGTATGTGCGGTTGGACCGTACATGCTCCCGGGCGAGAGATGAAAGTGACGGTGATATATGATGATGAAATTAACCTAATTACAAGGTGATAGACAATAGTGCTTAACATTAAAAACATCGAGTCCCCGACAATCATTTATCGATTTGACTAAAACTAAATTGCCCGAATATGGGCGAGGTAGTTTGATGGGCCACCTCTACCTTGGGAGCTTTTGCTCTGCCAATATTGTCCACCTTTTCACTGAGGCAATCATGGTTTGCTTTAATAAAACTCACGCACTGATCACTATGCCCTGCTATAACACTACACTGATCACTATGCCCTGCTATTTTTTTTTTTTTTTTTTTTTTTTTTTTTTTAATTCACAAAACTGATGTACAATCTTTGATGCCATATATAAAAAGTTATAAATTAATCCGTTTGATTGACATCTACTAGATGTGAATCTATCATGCATAATATTTAGAGTTAGACAAACTAAATTAAAAATTATATTCTATATATGGACCGTTTATTTTGAAAGTGGTGTAAGTCCATTTTTGAGAAAAATGAGCTATCACGTAATTCATGCTTAATTTAATGTAATTTTTTTATATATAACTAGTCCGTGTTTAATTTCTCAAAAAAATCCCATGTTTTGTACAACTTAAAATCGGTCGGTAAATGAAATTGCATAATCATTGATTATGAAAGTGGTGTAAGTCCAATTGACAGAGGTAGGTGGCATAGCAGATGGATCAGTGTTTTGTTATTTTTCATTTATTTTATACTAGCTGTGTCCCGCGGTTTTACCCGCGGACGATTTGCATTGTTTCCTCTCCGTGTTTCCACTACTCGTAAGTTAAAAGATAGATATTAAAAAATTAGAGAAATGGCATTGAGAAAAATGAATTGCAATGTAGAAAACAGGATAAATTCATTTTATATGAAATGAAACGGGAGAGTTTCATTTCAACAAAAAATCTCCAAAATTCAATTAAAAAACAGATAAAAAAAATACTAATGGGGAACAGGTGAATTGGTTGCAAATATGTTGGTTGAGGTTCCTCAAAATTGCACCATATACCATTTTTTATAAAACAACGATGACGGACGCAGAATTTAAAATTATCAATTTACTACCTCTACGTCCTGGAAGACCGTTAAAATTTGAAAAAATCGCCCTGGAGCCTTTGTACCAAAATGCCAGACCTATTACGTACGAAGAATATAAAGACATGAAGCAGCTTCTACCCTATATACCTCCGGTGCATCATGCATATTTTGAAACACTACCACATGCAGAGAATAAGTAAATTCTTGTAATCAGTATCTTGTAATTTCCGTCTAAAATAAAATTTTATGTCTTGTTATGCGTATTTGTAATCAAAATTATATTAAAATGAAGTATATTTTAAGCGGTATTTGATTTTTCAAAATTGAAGTTAAACGATTTTTACAATTGTCTAATTTTGAAAGTGGTGTAAGTCCATTTACAGCACATAAATATGTGTTATCGTAGTCTAATTAGCCAAAAACAAATTTATATAAACAAATTAAATGTTGATAAAACAATAGAAAGAATGCCAGACCTCATATGATATGCCTGTATTTTTAAATCAACAAATATAGAAACCTTTAATTTTCTCGAAACAAAAGAAAATGGACTTACACCACTTTCAAAATAAACGGTCCATATGTAACATTGGGTTTTGATTTAAGGTGAGAGATAATTTTTAATTAATTATCTCTTTGAGCTGGGATTTTATTGAGGCTACAGAACCTGTAAAGATATCTATATCGCTACGAACAGAGTTGGCAAGAGAAACCATGCGGGATATTGGTGAAGAAAGACCTATATTTGTGCGACTGTGAGGCAGTACAAATGTTTTTCTGTTAATTAGTCGACTACTAGGACGAGGAATACATATTTTCACGTTTTGTAAAAGCTCAGGAGAGTCTATGTAACCGTTAATTAGCTTAAACAGAAATATTAAATCTAACGTTTTTCTCCGTGCGCTTAGAGATTTGATTTTATAGTGACTCAACCTAGAGCCATATGAGTTCAAAATACGGCATTTGTGGTCCGAATAACTTAGTTGGTACAAAAACCTTTTCTGAACGCGCTCAATCCTATCTGAATGCACTTGATAAAACGGGCTCCATACTGTACTACAATATTCCAGAATACTCCTTATGACGCTGTTGTAGATAGAAATAGTGAGGCGAGGTTCTTTAAAAATTTTCATTTCCCTGACGATGAAACCTGATAATTTTGACGCCTTATTTATAATTCGGTCGAAGTGGTTTCTAAAGTTTAAACTACTATCCAATAAAACACCCAGGTCCCTAATAGAATCAACCTCTTTGAGTGGACTATTGTTAATTACGTAACAAGTTTCGCATGAGTTCCTTTTCTTGGTGAATTTAATAAAATAACATTTATTTTGATTTAATTCCATATTATTCTGTATACACCAACTACATACAATGTTTATATCTAATTGAAGTTGGACTTTATCAAAATCAGTGTAAATAGTTCTAAATATTTTTAAATCATCAGCAAAAAGTTTAAATTTTGAATTAATTTTTCTACCTAAATCGTTTATGAAAACTAAAAAAAACAGTGGACCCAGGTGTGACCCCTGAGGTACCCCTGATGATACAAAACATTGTTTTGATTTAAACCCCTTAACATTGACTAGTTGAGAACGGTTTCTCAAGTACGATTCGCACCAACGCAGCAACGACCCATGAACTCCCATGCTTTCCAACTTAGCAACTAATAAGTGATGATCTACCAAATCGAAGGCTTTTTTAAAGTCTGTGTATATTGCATGAACTTCTCTTCCACTATCTAATGCTGATGATATATAAGAGACATACTCAATTAGATTAGTTGCTGTCGATTTTTTTGGGCGGAAACCGTGCTGGTTGTCATCTAGCATATTATTGAAGTGAGAGAACATTTTCTTCTGAACAAGAGATTCAAGAATTATACCACACGCGGAAAGAATTGATACTGGTCAATAATTTGCTACATTTTCAACACGGCCAGATTTAAAGATCGGTGTGATGTGTGCGATTTTCCACTGATCAGGGAATAGTCCCTGCGATAGAGAATTGTTGAATATTATAGTCAGTGGATTAGCTAGGTTAGCTGCACATTTTTTAAGAAAAAGTGGAGGAATTGAATCCGGCCCTGGTCCCTTTTCACAGTCTAGGGAAAACAAATAATCATAGACTTCTTTTACTTTAATTTTACAAATGCTGAATGTGTTGTTACAGCAATTGGATGCGATTGAACCTTTAAAACTTCTATTCGTACTATAGACAGAGAGAAAATGATCGGAAAACAAGTCACAAATTTCTTGACCACCCCTGGCAAAATTAGTGTCATTTAATGTCATTTTATTTGGGATGTAGTTTTTACCGATTCGTTTATTTTTAAAATATTTCCAGACATATTTAGGATTATGACGCAAATGTATTGCTATATTCTTTTTAAATTTGGCATAACATTCTTTTATCAACAAGCTGCAACGCCTTCTCAGACATTCAAACGTTTGTTTATCCCTGGGGTTCCCATATTTTTTATGTAAATTGTGATATTTCGCTTTTTCCGCAATAACATTAAGTAAAGCTCGACTGTACCAGACAGGGTAACATTCATCGCGTGGTTTGGTAGTTGGTGTATATTGTTTAATAATTGGCATAAGAACATCATAAAATCTCGACAACATTTCATTAATATTTGTAATAGAACTCCATTGATCAGACCAGTTAATTTTCGACAGCTCCTCGTTGACAGCTTCGTAATTGCAGAGATAAAAGTTTAAATAAGGAACTTTGTTCTGCACTAGGGGATTATATCGATTAATTGTAAGCGAGATTTCAAGCGCTGGATGATGCTGATCAATGGGTAAAAAAGGACTTGCAGCTTGAGATACCAACACTGTGCTGTTACCACTACTCAGAACTAAGTCTAACATACGATTTGAGATATTGACTACCGTATTGCATTGATGGAGGTCATTAAATGCAAGCATGTCTAAGAAATTGTTTTCATCTTTATTAGTAGCGCCTTTGGGCGCTAAGAAACCTGAATCTGCGTTATATTCCCAACAAATATTACCCATATTGAAGTCACCTATCAGCAAGTTAATGGATTTATCTTTGCTTTTTTTATTAATTACCTCTGTAAAATTATTGAACAGTATATCGATATAGTCTTGTTTGATTGGAGGTGGCTATAACACCACACTGATCACTATGCCCTGCTATAACACTACACTGATCACTATGCCCTGCTATAACACTACACTGATCACTTAGCCCTGCTATAACACTACACTGATCACTATGCCCTGCTATAACACTACACTGATCACTATGCCCTGCTATAACACTACACTGATCACTATGCCCTGCTATAACACTACACTGATCACTATGCCCTGCTATAACACTACACTGATCACTATGCCCTGCTATAACACTCACACACTGATGCTGCTGCGTCGGTGAAGGCGGCGGCGCGCGGTTGTTGCGACGTGAGCGCAACCACGCGACCACTGCGACTGCTGCACCTAAGCCAGCCAATCCGTAGATAGCTGCGTAGTGATGAACATCGTGATATGATATTTGATCAGCGTCTAAGTTCTCGGATGCCGATTTCATCCTTTCGATATGATGGCCGATTTCTTCGGCTGATTTGTGATAATGCTCGCCAGATTTTATCTGGCTTAGGAGTACACTTAAATTTATAATGTTGATGAGTGTGATTTCTATAGCGACTATTTCTGGTCTTAAGTGTATCTCATTTGATTGTTGTTTGTGTGAAGTGATAGTAAAGGTGTCTCCCCTGATGACACAGTTGTTTCCGACTGCGATATTACTAGTGCCCGACACCTGTTCGCTCGAAACCTGATGACCGCATACAATCCTAAGCGTAATCCCGCAACACGAGAACATAAATGTGTTGACATAGCGAAGTTCCCGCCATATGACTTCACAGCTGATTGTCGTCAACTTGCAATCTGTTTTATTTCTGATGCAAAGGCTGAGATCTGATTTTCTCTGATACGTAGTGTAGAGGAACGGATGTTGGTGTTCCTCTGGCGAAGGGGGAGATCTCCAGTCAGGCGGGTGTTGTACCTGACCGGCCGCGGCCCCTCAGTGGATGATGTTCGGAACTTGTATACAGCAACCTCGCAGGGGTAGATAGCTGTCCCCATACGGAACAACTTTTGTTCTACGAGTTTGGATATAACTCAATATATTTAAAAAAAAATGATTTTACAAGTTTTTGTTGTGTAGTATTTTTCTTCGTAGTATGCGGCGCGGCGCGGCGTGCGCGCGGGACATCAAACGCGCTGCTCAGCTGAGCGGCGCGTTGACCTTCAAAGGAGCTAGCCCGGTTCCCCACGCTTCGCGTATTTGTTTACGTAATCTGCGATGCGCGTTGTAACAATCAAGACGGAAATTAAATGAATACTTATTTTTGTATGAAAATAAAATCTAACAAATTATCAAAAGTCGTAGAACAAAAGTAGTAGCTTATAACCTTAGGAATCTACCCCTGCGAGGTTGCTGGTGTTTTAAAAATAACCCTGTATATACTCATTCGTCGCGCAAATTTTGCTAGCGCGATGCAGGATTGTTTTGTGCTGTGTGCGCTAGATGTCGCCACATCACTCCCTCCCGGAGACCGGAGGTCGATGATCTTCAATCCCTAGCTGCTGTAGTTGCTTCTCAAGCTTGCCAGTGCCATATTGCTCTATCCCAGTGAGTCGGGACCTTCGCGCTGATAGTTCTAGTGAGTCAGAACTGTGCGCGGGTAGTCAGCTCCAGTGAGTCGGAACTGAGGGTATTCGAATCCAGTGAGTCGGACTCGAAGCTTGCCTAGTCGGCGATGAGGCGTGTCACGGTGGGTGAGCTGCGAGAACCGGCGAGTGCCCGTAGAATATCCGGCTGTATAGCGCAGTCGTGCCGTGATGCATGTGCCGAAGTCGTTTGAAGATGTGCCGAGGGCAGGTACCAGGCCTGCGTCGTGCTGCATGCGTGTGGTTAACCCCTGAAGGCTTGCGAGTGATGGCTGGCAGTGCGAAGTTCTGATTGGCTAGAAGGAAGTGGCGAAATGACGATGCGTTGATAGTCGACGATGTAGATGGTCAAGCTGGAGTTCCGATGTAGGTGCTGCGATGTTGTTCAGCGTCTGGAGTCACCACTGTAGAGGAACGGATGTTGGTGTTCCTCTGGCGAAGGGGGAGATCTCCAGTCAGGCGGGTGTTGTACCTGACCGGCCGCGGCCCCTCAGTGGATGATGTACGGAACTTGTATATATACTCATTCGTCGCGCAAATTTTGCTAGCGCGATGCAGGATTGTTTTGTGCTGTGTGCGCTAGATGTCGCCACACGTAGGTTTTCGGAATTCGCACAGGTAGGTGTTGCCAAAAATAATGCACTGCTGTAACTCATTTTCCATAATGGGAATAAAAGTATCCTTTTGGATGTTCATTGCTAAATATTCGGTAACATGTGATATGCTAACTAATGTTTGACCTACTTGCTTCGGTACAGGTATGATGTGATAAAGATCATAGCTATCCCTGCTTACTAAAGGAATTTGAACCTCAAAAATGAAGTGCTGCTGCGTCATTCGAGCTTTTATCTTCAACATTTTATATAGCTCAGGTAAATCAATGATGAAGTTGTTAATTGGCAAGATAATAAATCCTTCGATGACTGACTCGAAATGATGTTAAGTTCGTCTCGCAGTTGATCTGGTGTTAAAAGATGAATGTTGAAGTGTTGGACATTGGCGATAGTGTCCAATAGGGTGTCCTGAATATTCTTCAAATTAATAACACTTTTTTTGCGATAACTGACGTTAAAATAAAGTCGTTCATGATTTGAACCCTTACCACTTCAGATTGAACGGCATTGGTTGCTGATTCCAGGCTGTTTAAATGCTGATTGAAGATTTTATGCTGTTTTTCCATTGTGCTTTTTATTTTTAATAGATTGTTCTCCGCTTCAATGATTGAGGTTTGATTTGTCCAAAGAGAGGCTTGATGTTTCTGATTAATTATCTTTGATAAGAGTAATATCTTGTTGGTATTGCTCTGCAAAACGTTCGTCCAACACACCGAAGAGACTGTTTGCAATGTAGCCAACGCCATTAACTATACCGCGTCGTGTGCGCGAACGTTTATCAAATTGCTGATTTAATAACATTTTATCGTAATACTCTAACTCCGTATAGCCGTGATGTAATTGGAGTAGGACTACATCACAGTGCGATTTACTTTGGACTTTTTTTTATTTTTGGCTGATTCTTGTTTTACACTAGGATCCGTTTTGGTTCATTTTGTATTTCAGGCTTAATCAGATCTATATTATGACTTTGTGTATTATTACCAGTTAATACACAAACTGATAATTTTATGATAGCCCTTTTTACAATTCCGCTTTTTTTTGACCGTAACGACTCTGACGTGTCCGTCTTGACCAGGATGCAAATCTATAACTCGCCCCAATGGCCACTTGCCTGGTGATAAGGGCGGGCATGGATGAGACCAAAGTTACTGTGTTGGCTTTGGTTGATTTCTCGAACCCCTTCAATACCGTCAATCATGATATCCTATTGTCTATCCTTTCCCATCTAATGATCTCTTCTAAAGCACTGGAATGGTTTTCAGCTTATCTTCGAAGGCGCCAGCAATCGGTACGCCTCGACGAGAATTCTTCCGACTGGTGTGATCTCCATTCTGGTGTGCCTCAAGGCGGTATTCTCTCTCCTTTGTTGTTTTCTATATTTATAAATCTCATAACCCTAGACCTCCAGTGTGCGTATCATTTGTATGCTGATCACTTGCAGATATATTCCAACGCGAGTATCGACTGTGTATCCTCAGCAATAGATAGGGTTAACAGGGACCTGGCGCATATTAAATGCTGGTCTGACTCCTTTGGTCTTACTGTGAACCCAAGCAAATGTCAAGCCATAATCATAGGTAGCCCAAGGATGACGAGCAGACTGGATCCAATGGCTACTACTACTATCCACCTGTCTTATTTGATGGATCTGTCATCCCTTGGTCTTCTAGTGACCTTGGGTTGCTTATTGATACCACACTGAACTGGCGTACGCAAGTCGCCTATGTTGCTCGAAGAGTCACCGGTACCCTGCGCGCTCTCTATCGCCTGAAGAATTTCTTCCCTTCCAGTACAAAAGCGATGCTTGTGCAAACCCTCATCATCCCTATCATCGACTATGGTGATGTGTGCTATTTTGACCTGAATGCAGATCTTCTCAACAAATTAGACCGTCTTCTTAATAACTGCATTCGATTCATTTTCAATCTTCGCAAGTATGACTTGTCTTCTCTTCGTTCTCGTCTCATGTGGTTACCAATTCGCGAGCGCCGAAATCTACGCGCACTGACTACTCTCTTCTCTATTCTTACGTCTGCTACTGCGCCTTCCTATCTATCTCCTTACTTTCAATATCTATATTCAAATCACAATAGAAACCTTCGTCCCTCAAATAACTTACTTCTACTCTGTCCTTCTCATAGTTCTGGTTTCGTTCATTCTTCTTTCCCTGTGCAGTGTGTACTTCTATGGAATGCGCTCCCGCTCGAAATTAGAATGTCTGTAAGTCGTTATGCGTTTAAGGTAAAAGTCCGACAACTGTTATTGAACAAATTGGCGGGATCATCACATTAATATATATATTTTTTGTATTATATTTATGTATTTAAGTATGTATAATGAATATAATATATTATAGAATATAATATGATGTTACTATTTTTGTATATTTAATTAATTATTATGTATGTAATTAGTATCCTTATATTGTTTTTGAAGTTATACTTCTTTAGGCGCGTTATGAAAAAATGATGAGAGTGAAATTTTAAGATGCGCGCGCACCTGTGACACAAAAAATTAACAGTATGAAGTTAGGCGCGTTAAGAAAAAATGATGAGAGTGAAAGTAGCCGTAATTAATAAACAAATGACGATTTGGACAAAGAAAAACTCTTTAGGTTTTTTCTTATTCGGAACATGTTGCCGTAAAAAGTACCAGGCTCGCATAAACGCGAAGAGAGTAGAATGTACTTCTATCATGTCGAGTGGATATGTTGATATAAATTAAAATACTTTTATTTAATATAATTAACACTAAATATTATTAAATTATTAATGTTACGATATTTCATCGTTGTTGTGAAGACTTGAGAATAAATTACACTTGTCTTTGGCGAAATGCATAACAATGCGAAGCTTAAGAGTGTTGTTACAAAGACTTGGCTGTATGAGCTACAATACCTTTGCCTATTAAAAACCCGAATTTGAACCAAAAATTATAATACCGAGGACTATGACGGAAGTGAATACTTTTTAAATTGTTTTCGAAATTAATAAGTGTCCGTTCTATTGAAACTATGAATCAACACGCATGAAACATTTACTATAATAATAATTATAATGTACATTATAAATAATAATTATTATTATAGTAAATGTTTCATGCGTGTTGATTCATAGGCCATTTTTGACAATGTCCTTTATAATTTATATATGTGCTAATAAATTATATTCAGTAGTGATTTAAATTGAATATTTTGATTGATATTACTTACTATTTGTGAATATTAGTGAAAAAAATTGTGCTTATATACTTTTTCAAGTGCTCCAATATAATTGAGGTTAACTATCCGTATGTATTATTTATTGATATAAATTAAAATACTTTTATTTAATATAATTAACACTAAATATTATTAAATAATGTTAAATACTTATTATTATTGTAATCAATTATTTGCATGCAATTAAAAACTATTTTTTAATGATGCCAAAGAAGTATAACTTCTCACGCGCGTACATAAGTACACGCACCCATTTTTTTTATGTATAATATTTCATCTTCTAACACGGTCTTTATTTTCGCACCTACTTTCTTCTATCTCTGCACCACCTTAGGTTGACTGGCAGAGAATGCCTCCGGCATTAAGTCCGCATATACATTTATGAAGTGTGTAAAATAAAAAAATAAAACCAATAATTCCAAGTGTATGGCCTTTGTTACCATACAAACGAATACTGCTATAAAGCCTTTAAACGTCTTGATGCCTCGGCCCTTGCTTGCTTTGACATCGACGTATCCGGTAGAGTCAACTCCTGTGTGACAAAATGGCCTGGTTGGGTTGATTCGTGATGCAGGCCAATCTCCCATGTTCTGTTGCTGTTTTGTCGGATCGTGGCGTCTGCAAATCACGCAATTCCTTATCGTTTTTTCACGGCTCTGTTACCCCCTATGATCCAATACTGCTGTCTTAGATGAGACAGAGTAAGTCGAACTCCACCGTGAAATGTCAGACGATGTGAATTGTCGATTAATAGATCCGTAAAATGTCCACTATGTGGAATGATGAGAGGATGCGTCATGTTATGGCTGATATCCAAATATGGATTCAAACTTAGTATATTACTTTTTGCCTCGACAGTACCATTATTTTTAAGATTAATAATATCTTCCGTAAGTTCTGATAATTGAATATACTCAATAATTTTATTTTTTGCTTGGCGTAATTCACTTACGGACAAATATGTTTGTTTGATACGGTTATTTGAAACCGCTCGTAGTATCCACGCTAATACGCGTACTACTTTAATAAAACTGCTATGCCTGTCAATTAGGTCTTTAATAATTCTTTTATCCGTAGTGTATTGTTGAGTACACATGTTTGTTTGTTTAATTTTCTTTGCTTCCAAATTTGTGTCATATACTTTTTTTTTTGTTTTTTTTTCTCCTTTATAGTAAAAGGAGAAGGCAAAGGCGCTCAGCCATACAGCCTAGTCTGCTGTTTATTTTCCATATCTAAGGATTTCAAAGGCCGAAGCCATGTCTGCGTTTGTTTCAGTTATAGGGCCGAAGCCATGTCTACAATTCTCTCAAATTATAAAGCCGAAACCATGTCTGCAATTCTCTCAAGTTATAAGGCCGATGCCATGTCTTTGTTTATTTTTCATGTTATAGTAATCTCCGTGTTATGAATTATATCAAAATAAAAATTCGCAAAATCATATTTCTCCAATAGTGGACCATATGAAGTTGCATAAAGAAAAATAGCATTGCCGATTCTTCAAAATTGTTTGCAAAGAGCGCGGGATACTCTCGGCATTTTCATAAATTCATAAAAGATCTTCGATTAATAGTAGTCGTTGTACAGCAAAATTGCTGCAATCAAAAAATATGTGATCCAAGGATTGAATTAGTCCGCAATTACAGTAAGTACAATTCGGTGATGATATAATTTTTATTCTATGAAGATGCTCATTAAATCGTCCATGGCCAATCCGCAAACGACATATTGTTGTATAAAAACGCCTATTAACAAAGGGTCCTTTACAGAACCAGGGAGTCATAATATTTGGATTAATTGAACTGTACCACTGCCCCTTTCGTCGAAGACTGTCTTCCCAGTGATGCTTCCAGATATCTTGAATTGCTTTCTTAACTAATACGAAACAGTCTGATATTGGAATTTTTATGTTTTTATATGGTATCAGGTCCGAGGCATTTGTGATCATCCTGGCCAAATAATCAACATTTTCATTGCCAATAACACCTACATGAGACGGGGTCCAAAAAAGAACAACATCTATCTTGTCCTGAATTGTTATTCTATAATACTTTTTTCGAATATCGTGAATGATAAAATGAGTACCAGATGAGTATATAGGATTTTTCAAAGCCAATAATACACTCATACAATCTGTAATTATAATCCATTTTTTCAAATCTAGATTTGACTCAACTTTGTTTTCTATGTAGTCCAAAGCCCCAAGAATAGCACATGCCTCCGCGGTATATATACTTGTGACGTCAGGAAGCCTCAATCCATATCCAATTCTGGTTGACAAACCGTAGATAGCCATAGAAACTTTATCTTGAGTCTTCGCTCCATCAGTATAAATTTGTATGTGTTCTTGCCACTCAGAAATTCTGTTGTACACATCGTACTTATTGCCCAATTTATTATCATTTATTATTTTAATATTAAGGAACTTGCTTTCGTAAATACCATCATAGCAAGGTAAAATGTCATTGTGGTAAATATTATAAAAGGTAGTAACATTTAGAATTTCGTCTAAGTGATCGGTAAGGTAAGTACCGGAAGTTTTTCTAAGTTTTGAAAGTAAAGAATTATTAGAAATAGTTACCAATTTGTGAATGAATTTGTACAACAACATTAGTATACAAATTTTCATAGGAGGTAAATTGAATTTAATTTGCATAGAATTAATAGGAGATGTATTCATGGCACCCAGAACCAAGCGCATATTTTTGTTTTGAATTTTCTCAATTTTATCAGTCAGTTTAACGGAGGAAGCATAACAAGTTCGCAAATTCGTACTTCTGCCGGACCATTAAGCTGTGGAATAGTTTGCCGGCACACGTGTTCCCTCCTTCCTATAATATTGGGTCCTTTAAACGGAGTGTGAAGAAGCAGTTAGGCAGGCCGGCATGATTGTGCCGACCAACGATAGACACACTGTTTGTCTTTGGTCGACACTATTCCTGGATTGCGTTACACTTACCATCAGGTGTGGCGTAGTCATTTTGCCGAGCCAGGATAAAAAAAAAAAAAAAAAAAAAAAAAAAAAACAAAAGAAAGCGTATTCAAAATGGCTTCTAACTAACGATTTATAAAGCATTAAAAGAGTCTTTGGATCCGCTTCCCATTTAGAGCCCACCAAGGATCTGAGAATATTTGTAGCTTTCATAGTCCTCGCTATAAAATAATCGACATACTTTGACCAGCTTAAATTTTGTTGGAAAGTAACCCCTAAAAATTTGACATTTGTTTCAATGGAAATCTTAATGTTGTGATACAAAACTGAAAATACCGACGATTTAACACTTTTTGGAACGAAGTTCCTTACGGCAGGCTTGGAGGGGATAGGGATTTCGCTGCGTGACCGAACTGAAAAAAATGTGATAGTAAAACCGTAAGAAAAATGCGTGGAATAAAAGCGTTAAATGAGACGTGCGCATGCGCGACAGTCGCATAACCAGCCAGCGTTAGTTCCTTTTTTAAAATGAAATTCATTCAGCCAGGTTTAGTTGAAGTATTTTTATATCTCCTTCGATTTTTAAAAGATTACGCTAGCTCGTTATTATTTATAATTACATAAGTTGATAAAAAATGCTATACAATAGCTTTACCGCGGCAGTCTCCGAGTGCCACACGTCTTTTTTTTATTATTTCTATTTTTCTATTTCTATGTAATTTTATGTTGTCAAACAAAAATAAAGAGACATATTTTGTTATTTTAGTTGATAATTTGAATTACGATGTTTTTTTATTTTAAGTAATTTATTATTTCCTAAAATACCGAATTTCCTAAATACTTTCTTGTACTTAAATAAAAACTAATCAGCAAAATTTAAGAGAAAAATCAAGAAAACCAATTTTTTTTTGCAATTTGTGTCGATTCTTCATTAGCCGAAGGAACTTCGTTCCTACCTGGTGTGCCACGACACCACTAATTTTTTTTTTTAGAAAATATCACTATTTTGCTCCTATATGGATTGACTTCTAAACCCAAAGAATTGAAATAACGATGAAGGTTTTAGCACCCCATTTAATTTAGTTTCAGTTTGTACCAAGTCCTCACCGCTACAATATATGGCCAGATCGTCAGCGAATTGCAAATTTACAACACTTGATCAACACTTGAACCAAAACTATGTTCAGTCTATGTATGTATAATATATATAACAAAGGGCTTAAGATACCTCCCTGGCACACACCTTTAAATGAAAGTCTAGGTCCATAAAATTTGTGGTTAAATTTAACAAAAATCTCTCTACCAGTAAGGAAATTGTAAATCCAATAAACCATTATTTCTGGAATACCCAAATTTAATAAAATTGAAGATAACAAACTTGTATTGACATTATTAAAAGCACCTACTATATCTAGAAAAATACATGCCAGATGTATGTTTTCACTAAAAACAGAGTTTACGTCGGTGTAAAAGTGAGCTAGGCTTTCCCGAGCTGAGAACCCGCGACGAAAACCAAATTGATTGTTGGGTAAAAGACGGTTATGTTCAATATAAAATTTAATACGAAGTTTTAGAAGCTGTTCGAAAATTTTCCCAACACACGAGGTTAATGCTATTGGACGATATGAATCCGAACTGTTGGGAGTTTTATCAGGCTTGAGTATAGGGACCAAGCAATCCATTTTCCACTCTTTCGGAATAAGAAAAGAGCACCATAAGGAATTTAGGATTTTTAAAAAGAAAAAAGTATTACGTGGAGAAAGTATTTTGAACATTTTATATGATAGATTGTCTAATCCACAGGCTGTATCTCTCCTAGATTTAATGGCTTAATTTAATTCTTCTAAAGTGAATGGATCAACGAGATAGGAGTTATTGATATTTAAACTGGGTGTCCTAGGTTGTAAATTAAGAGGAGGTTCAGCGAAGTCTGGAGAATATTTTCTTA
This sequence comes from Amorpha juglandis, assembly GCA_949126905.1. NCBI lineage: Eukaryota > Metazoa > Arthropoda > Insecta > Lepidoptera > Sphingidae > Amorpha > Amorpha juglandis. The sequence continues at coordinate 5,965,686 of OX421393.1, forward strand.
AAAAATTGTTAATCCATGAGCTATCTGATGTAGTAGGCTTGGTAGACGGCGAGAAAGTTTTATTAAGTTTTTCGCATAGTTTGCCAAATTTTAGAAACAAGAGTTACTCGAGAAAATTTTGAACAAAATTCTTGCCAGCTATTATTTCTCTCTTGTTTTAATACAAGTTTTTTTCGAGCTTGTAATTTTTTGAATTCAATAAAATTATCAAGCGTAGGATTGTGTTTGAAGCGTAAATAAGCATCTTTACTATTTTCAACGGCCGACGCGCCGGAACTCACATTTCACCAAGAAACTGGGTGGTGCCGGGTTTTTTTAAATAAACTAGTTTCAGAACGCAATGATTTATTAGTACTCTGTGGAATTGACTGCTCAGCGGCTGTCATAATAATGTTACAGAATTGACGATATAATTCAAGTGGTTCCGATGGCGAAAAATCAAGATTGTCGAGCATTTTATTCACTAGAACATCGAAAGTTTCCCAATTGATCATACGAAGATAATATTTTCGAAAGTTTTGAATGTTTACAGTTTCGCGAAAAACAGGAGGAAAACTATTGTTCAACAGAAGTTTAGTCATTGTTGGTAAATGATAGCTGCCTAAAGGATCATCATGTACCCACCATTCAGAATGGAGTGCCAACGAAGGACTAATAAATGAAAGATCCAGTGCATTAGGTCGCCAAGTGTTTGTGCCAACAGTAGTAACATGACCATCATTTAATAGAACTAAATCACAGTCATCAAGGGAATCGAGAATGTCTCTGCCTCGTGAATCAGTTGAACAACGACCCCACAATACATGATGTGCCTTTAAATCCCCTGCTATAAAGGCTGGTTTTGGAATACTGTTAATTAAGTTGACAAACTTAGATTTCGAAAATGTAGGTGTGCAGTTAGTAGGACAATAAAAGCTAGGTATTGAAAGTGGCTTATTATTTATTGTTATTTTGAGAACTAAATTTTATAGTGAATCATCACTATAAGTTACTACATTCTCATAAGGAATACTGTTATGAATGACTATGGCAACACCATTATGATGATTGCCACAATCATTCCGCACAACAGAATATCCTTTGATATTGCAGCGATGATGAGGCTTGAGCCAAGTCTCGGATATAACTGCTATATGAATTGAATGATCAAAAAGAAACTGGGTAAAAATATGTCGATTACACAAAAGACTTTGAGCATTCAACTGGACAATATTCAATTGATTGTGGGTGAATTTGAAGAAGAAATATTTTTAGCTTTGAATGTTTCATTTACTATGTCGAGCACATTTTTAGAACAAATGGGTGTATCTTTAGTTTTACTTAAGGTAACAATTTTAACTATTGACTCCACTAAAATGTTTAAAGCTTTATTATCTGAGTTGAGAATTGTGAGAAAATCAATGTCACGTTTATTTGGTTGAGAGGAGGAAAATTTGTGTTATCAAAAATATCAGCAAAAGTTTTGGGCATGTATTTATTTCTATTCTCTTCTATTTTCTTTTTCTTTATAGGGCATACACCAGAAATACTGACATGGTTGCCCTTGCAGTGTACACACACAGCCTCTTGCAATGGTTTGGTACACGCTTTATAATTGTGGCTTTCACTACATATGGAGCAACGCTCACAATTTTTACAAAATTTTGATAAATGTCCATACCTTAAACAGCGGTAACATTGTTTAACCGGAGGCACATACTTAGAGATGTCATGTCTCCAACCCGCCAAATCAACATAGTCTGGAAGAACAGAAGCTGCAAATGTGATGGCTACGGTCTGAGTTGGCTGTTGAATAAAACCATTATCAGAGTTAGTTTTACGCCAAAATCTTCGGACACAGATGATTTTTTTGTATGTGGACAGCATGGTTAAAATTTCCTTTATTTTTTATCTTATCTGTTAATTTTATTGGCACATTTCTTATTATGCCTGTTATTTCAGTTGAGTGGGCAGGTATACTGGCTTTAAAATGGTAATCTTTTAAGAATGTTTGATTGTTTAAAAATGCATTGGCAAGACCAGGCTTTTCAAAGTACACCCCAATTTTAAATTTATTTAAACTTCTAAGATATTTAACGCCTTTGTTAAAACGTTTAAACATGTCGACAGTGATAGACGATCCCTGGATCCAATGGACCTTTGACTATCTGAGGATTCTACAAATACAACAAACTCTGTGGCGGCAGCATCTTCAGGATACCGTTTTGTGTAGTCTGTGACATAATACGGAGCATATTTTGCAACATCTAACGACTCTTCTTCACACTCTGAGGATGACGAGTCTCCTGAGGTTTCCTCGAGCTTATCTTCTACAGGAGACCCCAAGTCATCTCTTTTCCGCTTTTTCGTTCGGCCCTTTCCCATCGCAAGAAATGTGTAAAATACTTGTTAATCCTATATATTATTTGTAGATTTTATTTATTTTCTGTAAATTATCGATATTGTACTTTATTTCAATATAAAATTTTAAAAGAAAATTAAGCCCGCCTCTTCACTTGAAGGTTCCCGCGCTTTTTCCTTGTGTCATAGACTGTTGATTCCGATGGATGATGATAGTCCGGTATTGATAACCATTCAGGTCCCTTCCACCAGAGAGGGTGTTTTCCTAATTGTTCGACAGTAAGACCACGACTAGCGCAATCAGTGGGGTTTCCTTGTGATATAACGTATCGCCAACACTCCGGTGGCATGGTGTCAGTTATTTTCTTGACCCGATTTGCTACGAAGTGTTTCTATCGGCTCGATTCTCCTTGCAGCCACCCAAGGACTGCCGTTGAGTCACACCATCCGTATACCTGGATACTATGTTTACTGACACTTTGTTTGACCTTTATGAGTAACTTTGAAATTATATAAGTTCTACTTAACACCAACCGCGGTAAACTTATTTGTTCCAACGATTTTGATTTTGCGCTTTTTGGTACCAATTTTGTTTTTGCTGATAATAGGGTTTTTGTAGCCGAGTTTTCCTTAAGTACTCGTGCATATACTACGCAAGCATAGGTTTTTGTGGACGCGTCGCAAAAATAATGTAATTAAATGTGAGCTTTCTCTCCACTGCCAATAATCTTGGTATTTCTATTTTGCTGATGTTTTCAGTAGCTGATCTTAATTTGAGTCATTCCGCATGGATGTTATCGGGTATGGTATCTTCCCAATTTAAATTCGACATCCACACATTTTGAAAAAGCATTTTCAATTGAACGACGACTGGTGCCAGCCATCCTAGTCGATCGAAGATTTTAGAGATTTCTGATAAGAGAATCCTTTTAGTGGGTATTACTGCTGATTGTGGTGTCACTTTACATTGAAACGTGAATGTGTCATCCTTTGCGTTCCAAGTTAACCCTAATCCTTTCGTTGTTGATTGATTCTTGAAGTCAAAATTGTCTTGATTAGTATGTACTTTCTTTTTTTTTTATCCTTGCTCAGCAAAGTGACTATGCTACTCCTGATGGTAAGTGTAGCGCAATCCAAGAATAGTGTCGACAAACGATAAACAATGTGTCCATCGTAGGTCGGCAAGATCATGCCGGCCTGCCAAAGGGCCAAGGGGGAGGGGAAGAAAAAGGAATGGGAAAAGGGTTGGGATCAGGGGGCACGCCCCCTGGGGAGAACCGGAACTTTCTCCAATAATCTGGCATCATTAGACGACCACTTACGGAGATTGACACCCGCTGATTTGAGTAGTTCCACTAAATCTGTTTGTAACTGCTGCGCTGATTCAATGCTGTGACTTCCGCTCAGAAGGTCATCCATATAAAACTGATCCTCTAATGATTGACTGATCCTCACCTTGGCTGCTTCGGGATATCGATGGATCTCATCAGTTGCTAGCTGTTTGAGTGTCATCATAGCCAAAAAGGGTGCAGATCTAGTCCCATATGTAACAGTTGTTATGTTATTTGCTTTATATGTATTTCTTTCAATATGAAAACACCTCATAGTAATTCTTGGAACACATGTTTTGGGTTGCAATTATATACAAACAACTTTTTGGTAAATACTGTTTTTTATATTCTGATTGTAACCTTTTTGTGTTTAAATAAATAAACAACCGTCACAGCCCTAACACCCTAGCAGTTCCTCAGGAGGGCTCGTGGTGTCGCACAAAACACCACACCGCGCCTTGGGAAAGGCGTTCACTAAAGCTACTGACCGTTAGGTAGTCAAACGCTTTAGTTGCGTAATTGCTATTCCTTTTTTTCAAGACTATCGTCAGTTCACGACGAGACCACGGCGCGCCTTTGGGCGATCTTCAAAACTCGGTGAGCACGTCGAGCCTTTGGGCGATCTTCGATACTCGGCGGACTTCACTCCCTTCAGTGTCACGCAGCGCAGATTTCTTCACGTCAATTTATCAACGTGCGTTCTCAGGTTGATCTTCTTGTGACGACCCTTGAATCTTCCGAAGGCTACTTTGATACGGCTCTTGAAGGACCAGGAACTATAGGCGGCGTTTACCCGCTCAGGTAACCCAGGTCGTAGGTGCTGATGAAATGTAGCGCCAGTAAATGCCAGGTGCAGCGGTGGCGACTGGCGCCGGACGAGTCGTCAACTGTTATAGAGACGATCTACTCCTGTAGTCGAGCCTTCTGTTAAGAAAATAGAAACGGAATAAAAAACGACTTTAAATTTACTTGTAAACTTTTTGAGTACTGCTTAGTTAAAACACTTTTTTCTTATCTTTCTAGCCACTTTATAAATCGCGTTGACAGAGAAAGATAAGACTGTTTAACTAATCAATGCTTAATCAACGTATATAAGTAAGGCTCATTAGGCTACAGGTAAAAAAATATAATAGTAATAAAAAAATAATAGTAATACATAGTAAAATGAGACAGCCATGAACAGTTCTAATATCGGTTACAACAGACACTCACGTGTTGTGTCTCTGCAGTGTGTGCGCGTGTGTTGTGTGTTGTGTGCTCGCTTCAGGAGGCGGGACTGGGACGGGGCGCCGCCACGCACCTAGGCATGTCGAAAGTGTAAAGAAGTGTAAGCTTATATTATAATCGTAACGATATTTGTGAAAATTATCAGTATCGATTTTGATATATCGAACATAAATATCGATATATTTTGATAATATTATGATGTCCTATTTTTAGCGTCTTACATTTTTTATTGATTTTGGAAAATCGATTTGGATACTATTTCAATATTTAATAAAATTAGTGGTGTCGTGGGACACCAGGTAGGAACGAAGTTCCTTCGGCTAATGTAGAATCGACACAAATTGCAAAAAAAGTCGTGCTCAATTCTGTGTATGCGACTGTCGCGCCTGCGCACGTCTCATTTAACGGTTTTATTCCACGCATTTTTCTTACGGTTTTACTATCACATTTTTTTCAGTTCGGTCACGCAGCGAAATCCCTATCCCCTCCAAGCCTGCCGTAAGGAACTTCGTTCCAAAAATATCGACACATCGATGAATAGAATCAAAAAATTATCGCAAAAATATCGATACATCGTCATTTTCCAACATCCTTAAACGCACCTCCGTGACAGACGGCACTTGGTATCGCGCGCCGCATTGCTGGATTCCTCCAATGGGAATACGCGTAGTCATACGTCTGGAATGAAAATTATAATAAAATAGAAATCTATGTTTTATTTAAAAGGAATTACATGCATAATACGCAATATACAATTCAGCATATATCGGCATAATGTAGGTACCAAGTGCTCACACACACTGCGGTAGGAATACACAACATGCCTGATAATCACACAAACACGCACACATACACGCACGTACCACGCGCGCGCGAGCTAACATGCACACACACAGACAAAGGGGTCAAACTTAAAGCACCAAAGCACTTAAACTTTTGCTGGTGGGAGGATACTTGTATCCGACCGGATAGCGACCACCGTACGCTGGTGCTAAATCCTGCCATAGTGGCCCACCTTCTGTGGGTCACTATGGCAGGTTTTTTCCAGGGTCAGCCAGTGTATATCCGGTTCTCCCCAGGGGGCTTGCCCCCTGATCCTAACCCTTTACCCATCCCTTTTTCCTTCCCCTCCCCCTTGGCCCTTTGGCAGGCCGGCAAGATCTTGCCGACCTACGATGGACACATTGTTTATCGTTGGTCGACACTATTGTTGGATTGCGCGACACTTACCATCAGGTGTAGCGTAGTCACTTTGCCGAGCCAGGATAAAAAAAAATAAAACAATTGTTTTTGTGGGCGCTTAAGAAGATTATATGAGGAAAAGTAACACAAACGAATTGATTTAATCAACACACTAGCCACTGACTTCCTTGATGCTTCTTCTTGTACCAGTGCATCTCCGAACCATAAGTAAAGATGTGTTAATGTAAATTTTATCGAAAGAGCTCTTCTCTCTAGTCTACTTGAAAAAATAACATTTAGATTTTTTTATAACTTATATACCTACTCTTCTTTTCTCTAAAGAGCCCGTTTTAATACCTTTATGCGTTTCTATATATTGAACAACATTACAACAGATACTCACGTGTTCCGATGTGTCGGGCGTCTGTCCAGTGTGGCGGAGTGCGGTTGCTTCAACAGGTGGGGCGGGGAGGGGGCGCGGGGAGCGCGGGAACGGGGCGGGGGCCCGCGGCTCCGGCGGCTGCGGCTGGCCCACGCGCACTATACTCTGCAATATTTATCACGACTACAACTATACTGACATTAAACGGGCGGGTATGACAACTTGAGAGTTTCAGGCAAAAATGCAAGGAGACAACATCGATGGCAAAATAGAACACTGAAGAAACAACAATTACAATTTCAATTTCTCTTTGGAGTTGGTGCCTGTGCCGCCGCCGGCGTAGATGAAATCTATATTTGTCTATGCTGCCGGTCAACTGAAATTGCACCGTCTCTAAAGAGACCTCAAGAAATTGTTTTTTTTTATCCTGGCTCGGTAAAGTGACTACGCTACACCTGATGGTAAGTGACCGAAATTTACAAAAGGTACACAAAGTTATTATTGATTATTTCCAAAGGAATAAAGAGTAAGCCCTAACAAAAGGATTGAGAATGACTCACGTGAAGTTCAATATCTTCGTATATCGGCTCAACAGGTCTGTTCTTCTTGCTCCTGTATCGCACGAGTAGAAAACTCGCCACTAGTACGACACAGATCATCACTCCTACACCAATACCTATTAGCGCTGAAAAACTACGTTGACCTGTGAATGTGGGCATGTTTTTTAATTTTTTTATACAAATATTTGAAAATGGAAGATCGGTGATTCTCAATAATACGTGTTTGGAGATTGTCTGGCAAAGAAAATCATCTGAATCACCCCCATGAGGTTCATTCCTATCAAGGTGGGACGGTAATGATATAGGCGGGAATGGGAATGGCTGCGCGAACTGACCTCGTTTGAATAAGGAACACGACCGCCCGGAAGTACTGTGATGAGGTGATTGAACCTGTTATCACACCACACAGAATACAAATAGGCTCAGATTTTCAACTGATGCACGACAATGCCCGTCCGCACACGGCAAGTCTTGTTACAGTGGCGGTTCAGGAGCATGTGTCCGACCCTCAGAGGTATCGACAGAGGGGCAATTTATTCTCATATTAATAAAGAGAGTGTGGGAACTTAACAAGACAGAATAGACATCCTCATTCAGTATGAAGAAACGGTGCCAAAAGGTGATCAGTATACCTAGAGTACATACCGATTAATAAATTAAACATTTACTATTTTTTTGTTTGTTGAATGGATTGTTTTTTAATCCACTGTGTGTGTGTGCGTGCGAGCGTGGTTGTGTGTTGAAGAGAAACATAAAGACATTAGAAAATAAAACATAATGATCTTTAAAAGATGTTTGTGAGTTTGTGAATTTGGACGTTTGTTAGTCAGGGTTTTGGATGAAAACATGCCCACAGGTGGACCATCACCTGCATTTATGACATATTTTACTTTTTATCGTACTTAGCCATGATATAAGTATAGCATACTTACTTTCATTTGTTAACCCCGGCGTGTATAAATAAATAGTCTTGTTGTGAATATCCCGGGTGTACTCTAAAGTTTCGAAGCCAAGGATATCACGTGATACACCGCGGTATCGGATGATTTCACAAAATACTACGGCACCAGAAGCAGCGGGTGTCAATGTTTTATTTTCTGATTTTATTGCTTGAGTATAGGATGTGCCGTTCAACATTTTTTGTATATATTTTGTAATTATGTCTCCTGCATCATCTGTAACACACATTATAACATTCATAATTATTTTTAAATTCAACAGTGAATTCTTTCAGTATGAATGGATTTTTCCGATCAAAACCGACGTAAAGTAGCGGCTTGCTGCTACATTTCGTACGGTGAGTGAGATATCCGGAGGTCCAAATACCCCTCCCCTTCCCAATCCCTAATTATTCCTTTTCTTTAAGGTCGGCAACGCGCCCATAATTCTTCTGATATTGTGGACATACATGGGCGGTGGAGATCACTTACCATCAGGTGACCCACTTGCTCGTTTGCCGATCTATGCCATAAAAAAAAATGTTGTTTCTGGTATTGTGGGCTTACATACATAGGCAGTGGAGATCACTTACCATCAGGTGACCCACTTACTGGTATGCTAGTCAAAGCCATAAAAAATATCGACAATATTAAAATAATCTAGGATTCAGATCCAGATTCAGATCCATTCAGATCAGGATTTTCAGATTTACCCTATTCGGAAATATATCGTGTAGTAAGTACTATGATTTAAGATATAGGTACGCTTCGGCAATATTGTGTGTTGTATACGAAATAACACGCCTGCCTCGGGGGTGTAGTTGTATTGCGTACGCAGTACGGTTGCGTGCTGAGATCTCGGGCTCGATCCCCGGGTCGGGTCAAAGTGTTATGGGGTTTTTCTATCACAAAAGTACTAATAAGATCATTAGAACAGGTTTATAGGTTATATTAGATTATCTTAATCATGCGTCTTATTTCCGAAAAATACAAGTTTTGCCGAAGCGCATAAATTAAATCACAGTACTATTTCTTTTATCTTCCTTTCAAAATGAAATAATATCTATATTGCTGCTAATTACAATTCATGAGGCGGTGCGGCACGGCCGAGGGTTTTTAAAAGTTAGGTAATTTACAAAATAATTATTAACATAACTCGACCTTACCTGTTTGGTTACAAGTATCATCAACAGCATAGGTATTGTTATAGTGAATCTCACTTGATGTAGATTTTGAAATTTCACCTGAAATTATAATATTTATTTTAATAAATTAATTTACAAACAACAAATTAGTTGTTAGTTCCCTTTTATATTTACGTTAAATTATCCTAATGCTGGGCAGGGATCTTCTTGAATTTCAATTTGTTATCGATTCGTGATGACTGCTTATTATTAAGTTGTGCAGTAAACCTTAAGTGGGTGATAGACGTACGAACTTAAAGTACGCGGTTTTTAAGATCGCGAACTTACTCGGCTCGACGTTAGTGACACGTGAAGCTTATTCATTCTGTATTGCGATGTCGTCGACAGAAGAACCTTGTGTTATTAAGGAATTATATCGTATTACATTTTAAAAACTAAAAAAATCTACGAATCGAAAAGTGTGGGTAAAGAACTGGCTTACGAAAACAGAGCGTTTATCACATGTAAATTTAGTAAGAGTTACATGAAGAGAAGGAAAATTTCGGTGAATTTACGGTGACACACACGCGAAAAAGGTCGTCGAGCTATAAGTACGCGTACTTGCTCGTACGTCTATCACCCACTTTAGCGTCATCTAATACGCCGCTAGCGACATATGCGACGTGTGTTGAGTACAAGTCTAAACCATCAGAGATTGCTTTGTAGCTTGTTGCCTTGATTTTTGTTCTTGAGAACACGTCTCACCATTCACTAATAATTAATCACAGGAGTTTTGTTTAAATGCGGATCTACGAACGACCCGTACTTACAAGTAGGTTATAAGTTTCGATAAAAAAAGTATTACCAAGATAAGAATTACAAATTGTGATATTTTTAAAGAACTACAATTATTTTATAAAATCTTTACATCCAAATCTCTTTAATTAAAGAAGATTTTAAAATGAATATCTTCTTTTGCTACAAAACAATCGAAATATGAATAAGGTTTTCGTTAGCGTAACAACATCGCAATGTACGATTTTGCTCCGTGTCTCGGTCGTAGAGACTTGCAATTATCGTAAACATCGTTACGGCAACTGTTTTGTTCGTTGTCATTTAGCGATCGGTACTTTGCGACTGGATCGTTATCTATGTCGAGACTTCCACGGCAGCTATACCACACGTAGCTGGAAGCTTCGTTATTTGAGAGATGTGTGAGATCCGGGATCGAACCTTCGACATCCGCATTAATTTATAAAAGATTGGCTACGTGGTAGTCTTCTACGGAATACGGAACCTTTATAATAGGAGAAGGGTTATCCAACCTGCAATAATCCTCAGTTTTTTGGTAGCATAGGGTACATAATAATATACTTTTCCATTCCACACTATTCCAGTACAATATACTTTAGAGTCATTGTCGATATCATCAGCTGTTATAGTGTAATTAACAAAGTGCCATAGACCACTCTCTGGTACCATGACGTTAGATCCACCTGAAACATTAGGCATCAGCTTTAACTTGCAAATATACATCGTGCTACATAACGGTGTGGTCAAATTAACTCACTCCCTGTAGTACCAAATTAAATTGAAATAAAATAAATAAAGCTTTATTAACACGCTTTTATTAGCTTCAGACGTATGTATGTTGGTATGTTAGTAGGTTGGTATGATTGCCTGTAACGAAATCTATGAACGTGATTTTGACCTCCTTCAAAACGTCGGATTAAATTGAAATTTGGCATACCTATCAAGGACCGATGACAATGCAATATTATATAAAAAAATAATTGCAAATTGTGATTAATAATTATAAATAATTGTGTTGTGTGTAAAGTTTAGTTTAGCGCCATCTACGTGACGCATAAGAATGCCAATAGATGGCGCTTTTTTTATATTCGGGTTCGGAATTAAAATTGTACTCTCTGGATCTTCGTTAATTATAGGGAGTTATTGTAGTATGTGAGAGCGTCAATAGATGGCGCTTTTTTGATATTCGAGTTACGAATTAAAATTATACTCTCTGGATCTTCGCTAATTATAGGGAATATCGTAGTATCTAAGATTTATACCGAAGTTCGTATTGTCAGCGTGTTTCTCATAACATCATCTTTGCGTTCTGAGCATTGCATCAATATATGTCTTATTTGTGAAGAACCTCAACTGACTACAATATATTTTTATTTTAACTAAAAAATACTACTATTTTAAATAAAACTAAAAAACACGCTTTTATAGAAAGTCTAACTAAAAAATAGGAAATAAATTTTAAGAAAACGTATTTTATTGTAAAAAAAAGCGTGGGGTGCTTTTTAAGATACTATCTAAATGATAATCCTTCTACTCATATCTGTTAATACAATAATTATAACTATTGACACCAGTATTGGGCAAAATGTAATCTAACTACTGATTACTAACTACGATTACATAAAGTAGTTAGTAATCATAACTACAAACTATATAAAAAATTTTTTTTGGGCAATCATTATTTATTTGATTCGCAAATAATTTTATTATGTTGATGTTTGCTGAGTAATTTTATTTTTGAAGTGAAAACTTCTTATGGGAGGGTGAACCGAAACGTTCCGTAACGCGAGCGGTCCATCGACCAGCCAGCGTTAGCCGACCTCCCTGGAACATCGATTATTTCGAAGTGCCAGGTTGCGTCACACGGTGACCAGTCGGCTTGGACCAGACTTTGACCGGACTTTCACAAGACTTTGACCGGACTTTGACACGACTTTGACACGACTCTGACTCGACTCTGACTCGGCTCTGACTCGACTCTGACTCGACTCTGACTCGGCTCTGACTCGGCTCTGACTCGGCTCTGACTCGGCTCTGACTCGGCTCTGACTCGGCTCTGACTCGGCTCTGACTCGGCTCTGACTCGGCTCTGACTCGGCTCTGACTCGGCTCTGACTCGGCTCTGACTCGGCTCTGACTCGGCTCTGACTCGACTCTGACTCGACTCTGACACGACTCTGACACGACTCTGACACGACTCTGACTCGACTCTGACACGACTCTGACACGACTCTGACACGACTCTGACACGACTCTGACTCGACTCTGACTCGGCTCTGACTCGACTCTGTCTCGACTCTGACACGATTCTGACACGACTCTGACTCGGCTCTGACTCGGCTCTGACTCGGCTCTGACTCGGCTCTGACTCGGCTCTGACTCGGCTCTGACTCGGCTCTGACTCGGCTCTGACTCGGCTCTGACTCGGCTCTGACTCGGCTCTGACTCGACTCTGACTCGACTCTGACTCGGCTCTGACTCGGCTCTGACTCGACTCTGACCGACTGACTGACTATTATTTAATTGCAAAATATAAGTTCATAAATCTTAAATAATCAGTAATTATAACTACTACATTGCAGCAATCAAATTAATAACTACTTAATGTAGTTTGATTACTGTAGTTAAGTTACATGTAATCATAACTACATGTAGTTAACTACTTTTAATCGTAATTAGTAATCAGATTACAAAATTGTAGTTAACTACGCCCTACACTGATTGACCTTATGTACCCCACGCTTTTTTTATAATTAGATACATTGTTTTCCTATTTTTTTTTTATAATAGTGATGTGATCGATCTTATCGGTCGTAATAATCGAGTGACTAAAATTAGCATGAAATTTCAAGGTTTGGATAAGATCCGGAAACACTCAATGTCATGTATAATAACCCATAAATATGACCTAACCATTCTGTAACACGTTGGACACACACGCGTTTATGCACGGAGGGGTAGGCAGTAGTACAATTAATGTATTCACGTTATATCAAAATATTTCCTTTTTAATAAAAAAAATATGTACATACAATGACTAGCTTTTGCCCACAGCGCCGTCCGCATAGCAACTTTGTTTAGACGGAAAACCGTAATTTATGTTCTATGCATTGTCCAGAAAATAGGATTGTATAGCAGGGTATTTGGGCTTATGGTGATCAGCTTTTGGGCACATTTATGTGAAAATCCGGTGAAGAAAGAAACATTAAGGGCCTTCCGTGAGCAAATGACCTTGACTGACTCGCGCCATACTGACTCGTGTACTTGGCGTGTGAGTTTTCGTGCAGAATATGCACGTATTTAGCGAATAATTGATTTAAAAAATCAGGTTTTGGTCTTTTCGAAAATTTAAAACGGGCAAAATATTCGTTATTAAATTGCCTATCTAGTGATGTTAATCTCATATGAAAACAATCTGTACTTTAAAAGGAGACGCACGGAATCTTTGCATTTTTCTCATTTTTATGGTTCATTTATAACGACAATTTAAAAAAATATATCAACATTATCATGAATTTGAATCGAACAAAGTAAAGCTGATAGATTGTAGAAATATATTGTATATTTTTTTAATCAATATTTATTTTAAGTAATGACTAGATAGCCTCCAAAAATCTCGATCGCGCGGCGTTTTGCTGGGGGTATGGCCTTAAGTAAGTAAGTAATCTCCACCGCCCACAAACATCCACAATACCCGAGAAATCATGGATCCGTTACCGACTTTAAAGGAAACAATTTGCAATTCTAACATCGGATATACTATTTCTTAATAAAAGGCGTCCCAGATATCGATTTTTAGTCAATAGGCGATAAAACAAAGTAATACAAAATCACGGCCACTATTTCAATTCTAACATTGTATCTAGCGCTCACATTCGCATTTATAATATTAGTATGGAAGTATAGACTAGATCAAAACAAATAATAAGCCATAGAATAGATAGTCCGGTCAATTTAGACATAAAAATAGTGGTCAAATAACAATAATTCCCACAAAGCCAAATTTTGGTGGAGGGCTGGGGTTTACCATTACAAATAAAGTTTTAAAAATCCCCATCGATCTCATGTGTGCTTCAAAAGTTATTCGGGGTCAAAGGTTAAAACTTGAGGTTTTTTGGATTTTTCTCAGAAACGGAAAGTTTTATCAAAAAAAACCTCAAACCAAAGTTGTAGATCTTAAAATTCTCCTACAAAAATAGTCTTAATAATGTTTTCCTAAGAGTTACCATTCCTAAGATATCGCGATTCTGAGAGTCACATTATACATGATATGCACATACTAGCTTTTGGTCGCGGCTCCGCCCGCGTGAACAGCATTTTTCGGGATAAAGGTAGCCTATAACCGTCTCCAGGGTCCCATCTATCCCTGTAGATAAATTCATCAAAATCGGTTCAGTGATTTAGGCGTGAAAGCGTAACAAACAAACTCACTTTCGCATTAACTTTCACCCCCTTTTTCATCTCTTATTTACTAAAATTTCCAAAATTCCTGAAACACGTGTTTATTTGTTTTACGTCAATAACCGAAATACAAAATTTTGTTTATGTAACTTTCAAAATGACGGACTTTCATACATATTATCATTCCCTATTTTGACCCCTTTCGGGTGGAATTTCCTAAAATCCTTTCATAGTGGGTGCCTACATAACAAAATTAATATACAGTCCAAATTTCATGCTTGTAGCCTTGATAGTTTGCGCTTGGCGATGATGAATCAGTCAGTCAGTCAGGACATGTTATTTTGCACAGAAAATGCACAGTCCTTTCAGTGTCGTTTCATAGAATTTACACTGTATATAAAAGAGACACAAATAGGTATTTATACTTGTCTTAAATGCCTGATTATGTGTATATGTGGCCTATCTATACTTATAAAATAACATGTCCTGACTGACTGACAGATTCATCATCGCCAAGCGCAAACTATCAAGGCTACAAGCATGAAATTCGGACTGTATATTCATTTTGTTATATAGGCACCCATTAAGAAAGGATTTTAGAAAATTCCACCCGAAAGGGGTCAAAATAATATGTATGAAAGTCCGTCATTTTGAAAGTTACATAAACAAAATTTTGTATTTCGGTTATTGACGTAAAACAAATAAACACGTGTTTCAGGAATTTTGGAAATTTTAGTAAATAAGAGATGAAAAGGGGGGTGAAAGTTAATGCGAAAGTGAGTTTGTTTGTTACGCTTTCACGCCTAAATCACTGAACCGATTTTGATGAATTTATCTACAGGGATAGATGGGACCCTGGAGACGGTTACAGGCTAATTTTATCCCGGAAAATGCTGTTCACGCGGGCGGAGCCGCGAGCAAAAGCTAGTATGTGCATATCATGTATAATGTGACTCTTAGAATCGCGATATCTCAGGAATGGTAACTCTTAGGAAAACATTATTAAAACTATTTTTGTAGAAAATTTTAAGATCTACAACTTTGGTTTGAGATTTTTTTTGATAAAACTTACCGTTTTTGAGAAAAGTCCAAAAAACCTCAAATTTTAACCTTTGACCCCGAATAACTTTTGAAGCACACATGGGGTCGATGGGGATTTTTAAAATTTTATTTGTAATGGTAAACCCCAGCCCTCCACCGAAATTTAGCTTTGTGGGAATTTTTGTTATTTGAAATGTCTAAATTGACCGGACTAAGAGTTTTAATATCGATCACCTACAAAACCGATATCTGGGTTGGCACTATAGTGACAAATCACAATAAAATATATCCCGTGTTGCAATGGATGGCGAGATTCATCGTGGTGATTTTTTTACAATAGCACAATGTCCTAATAAGAATTTTCAAAATCGGTTCAGTAGTTCCAAAGATTACCCCCTACAAACAAACAAATATTTCCTCTTTATCTAATAGGCTAGATAAGTAGGATGTTTAACGCCATAGTGGTCTAATGAACTCTAGTGGCATGGTACTTACGTTGTGGAAATGGGTTGCCCGAGATTAGAATTTGTACCGGATATGGCTATTGGCTTCGTTTCCCCAACTATCACATTATAGGACGGAGATAAGGTCGGCAAACCGTGGGTGATCTAGTTCCACCTCTGCCTACGTCCTTACGAGTTTGTTTTAAATTTAATTGATTGACGAGACGAGCAGGTCGCTCGCCTGATGATAAAAGCCACGCCTGCTCCTAAACAGAAGCAACACCAGACAGAACTTTGCATTGCAAAGCACTGCATGGCACTGAACTGCGCTCGTCACCCCGAGACATAAGATGTTAAGTTTCATAATAGCCAGTAATTTCACTGAATCAATGTTCTTCAATCCGAAACACAACAGTGCTTACACACTATTGCTTAGCGTCAGCAATAGACGGCGCAGTGGTACCAACCCAGACGGCCTCTCGCATACGAGGGACCTACCACCTTGTGAATCCATATATAGATATAGACAGAAGTTTGTGTTATAAACATGATAAAAGATATATTTACCTCGATTATGTCTGAGTTGAATGCCATTTAAGTAAAATGATTTATCTTCCCGATATTCCGCAGAACAGGAAAAGGTTATTCTATCCCGTAAGTTGTAATTTATAATATCTGAAAAAAATAATTTGTTTTGTATTTTATGCTTTAACGCTTATATTGTGACCAAATAGTTTAGTGACATGAGACACGAGCCACGCAGACTCTTGTTGACTGAGAGCGAGGACGGGGCGAGGATGTGGCGCCGCCCTTTCACACTCTATGTTCTTTTAGGATCTACGTAATAGAAAAAAAAGAACTCTTATAGGATCACTTTGTTCTCCATCTGACTGCCTGTTAGGAACGGATACAGCTGAATACAGGTATCAAGGTGACATTAATACCACATGGATATCGATTGTCACTTGGATGTGCAAAAAATTTAAGCTACGTCACATTTTGACACTCGCAAACTCACTAATCAAGACATTAGTTATATAATATATCACTGTTTCAAAATCCATATACAGGGTTACTTTTAAAACACCAGCAACCTCGCAGGACTAGATAGCTGACCTCATAAGGAACAACTTTTGTTGTACGAGTTCGGACATAACTCAATACATGAAAAAAATAATGACTGAATGACAGACGACTGGAAGCTAGATAAATGGGTCACGTTCAAAGGCGTTAGCGCTGCACCCCCTTCCTCACGCTTCGCAGGGGTTTGTTTACGTAATCTTTGCGATGCGCGTAGATATATAAACATTCAAGCCGGAAATTAAATTAATACTTATTTTTATATGAAAATAAAATCTAACGAATTATCAAAAGTCGTAGAACAAAAGTTGTTCCTTATGGGGTTAGCTATCTAGTCCTGTGAGGTTGTTGGTGTTTTAAAAGTAACCTTGTATAGGTATAGAATATTACCCGTTGACCTACAATCTTAAAAAGGGCACGTAAGGAGGTATTACGATATAAGCCAAGAAAAAAATCCAAAATAAATTTGTCAGCTCATTGTCGCGCCGCATCATACAGTGAGCGCGAAAACCGGAGCGGCAATTCCCCTCTCACCATCTTACCAACAGGCAAATACTTGCTCATATATACAGACGAATTAAGAAGGTTATTAGCTCTTTAATAAAGGCTCTGTAATATACAACGAGTTACAGCAAGGTGTGGTCAAATTAAAACAACGTATAGTATACGACATAGGTATTACACGGCGCGTATTATCACATCCGATTGCATTACTACGAAATAAATAAAGAATTTTCCTTTTTCGAATGAGTAGTATGTCGATATGCGACTTGCGACGTTGGACAACAATAAATTACAAACAGCTGATACGAATGAAGCCGTTACTAGGTGCGCAGAAGTAATGCAAATAAATTATACTGATGGGATCGATGTTATCGATCTTAGGAAACGAGTGATTAAAATTTGCATTAAAATTTAGGATGTTTAGTTTGTAATAAAATCCAGTGCATAAACACTCACTGTCAGGAGTATGTAACGACCCTTCATTGTATACTACTAGACCGGTTGCGTGGATCATAGAAATTGTGCCACTGAGTCACCCATCTCGCGTACTCTCAGGTAGAACCACTCTCCCGCTCTCTGTCTGTCAGCTGTCAAACTCCCGCTCTATGTGGCACAATTTTGCTTCTAAACAACCCGTCTAGTAGTACACATTGCAGTCTTTGCTTTAATATTATCATGACCATTGGCCACACCTCTCTGCAACACGATGTATCACTGCTATCCTTGACCTTGACCTTACCTTTATCGCTAACATCGACGCCGTTAACATCCACTTTAAGTGTTAACACCATATTATCTAAAAATAAAATAATACTATTTATATTTTACAAAAATTATAGCATAACACAGACGGGGATTTAACAGAAAAATTCATGTTTACGAGGCCGCTTCATTTATTTAAAAAAATAGTCGTATTCATTACGCGGCCTTAATAACAGTTTCTCCCCTATTGCCGTACGTTAATCTCTCTCTATCTAAATGTGGCTTTATATAATGAGTAACTTATAAACATCTCAACATATTTTCTTCAAACATAGCTAAGAGCCATTTCGATTGAAAGAGCTTTTAAATCAAAAAAAAAATTAGTGGTGTCGTGGGACACCAGGTAGGAACGAAGTTCCTTCGGCTAATGTAGAATCGACACAAATTGCAAAAAAAGTCGTGCTCAATTCTGTGTATGCGACTGTCGCGCCTGCGCACGTCTCATTTAACGGTTTTATTCCACGCATTTTTCTTACGATTTTACTATCACATTTTTTTCAGTTCGGTCACCCAGCGAAATCTCTACCCCTCCAAGCCTGCCGTAAGGAACTTCGTTCCAATAAACTTTTATTCAGTAATATTTCATCCCAAAACACTACCGAAGTGTAACAACTCTAATTAAAAACTTAGACTTAGACTGGCTACTAAACGGTGGACGGCCGTGTTCTATAATCAAAAATTCAAATTCAAATTTCAAACCGCGTCTACATTTCCAAATGTCATAAGTTTCACAACCATCTGTTTTATTAACGGAATTTCGACTTTAACTTTGTGTGCTAGATATCAAATTAAGTTAAAAAAGTCTCATTTAACGGTTTTTATTCCACGCATTTTTCTTACGGTTTTACTATCACATTTTTTTCAGTTCGGTCACGCAGCGAAATCCCTATCCCCTCCAAGCCTGCCGTAAGGAACTTCGTTCCAAAAAAAATCTATCGCTCCATTAGTTTAGGCGCTACGTTGCCACATACAGACAAACTTGTCAAACTTATAAAAATGAAAAATGCCCGTTCACATTGTTAAGCCTCTAGTTATAAATAATATACCTTTATTTTCTGCCGAAAAAAGACGGAATGATGTAAAACACAAAATTGATCCCATATAATTTGTAAGTAGAAATTTCACCCCTTAAAGTGGTGAATGGGGGTTGAAAGGTTAAATGTTCAACATTTATGTACCGATTTTTTATGATTCTCTCTTGATAATTCTTATCTTTTTTGAAGAAAATTTAGCAGCCATTCAGAAGTTGTAGTTGTTTTTATTAAATGTTAATTAACATCAGCACTAGCCCGTGAAGTTCATTTCATTTAGTTTTTTTTAATCAGCAGCTCGATCCTTCGACATAATATCGATAAAAATGATTTCCCGCGAATAATCACAACAGATAACAACAACGAAAACGATATATTATATTGCTTTTTGAGTTCATGGATGTCCAAAATGACTAATTTGGGAAAAAATAGTTCTTTGACATAGCTATCGCTCACGATATAAAAAAAAACTCAAAATAGTTTTATTGCAAATAGCTTATGCTATATACGTATATAATAAATACGTGTTTAGGTCACATTTTTGCAATAAAATGATTTTGAGGTATTTTTTAATTTTGTGCGATTATTTAATGGGCGATATTATATAGTTTATAAAAGCTTTGCAGTTATTACTATAGTTATTATTCAGTAGATAAACAGTAAAAGTTTGCGCAGAAATTATTTCCA
The DNA here is from genome assembly GCA_949126905.1 of Amorpha juglandis. Classification (NCBI taxonomy): domain Eukaryota; kingdom Metazoa; phylum Arthropoda; class Insecta; order Lepidoptera; family Sphingidae; genus Amorpha; species Amorpha juglandis. The sequence continues at coordinate 5,985,532 of OX421393.1, forward strand.
TCGTAATATGTGGCAGGATCGAGCTGCAGTTCTCCAAATCAATAAAAAAAATCTCTGCCAAGTGATGACGTTCCACTTATTTAAACGGCTTTACTGATATTTAGTACTTCAAATCCATGCGTAACTCACCAGAAATAGAATTTCTAAACGCCCAGCAAAATACAAATACAAAAACATAACATTTAATATTCATTTTAAATAAGTTATTAAAATGTCGAGTTTAAAACACACTTGTATATGAACCTACTGATAATGTAACAAAGGCGGTTCAGTATTTATTAAATAGCTTTATATTCGTACTGCTCATTACTTATCAAAAATATTATTAATAGCCTTTAAGGAAATTTAACCAGCATTCCTGGTCATAACTCGGCCACATTATCCTGTTGTTTATGTTATTAGTCACCAACTACAAGATAAAACAAAAATTTAAATAAACCACAAAACTGCCAATACATTATATTTAAAAAATGATTTAACCTAGAAAAGATACAGATATTTATAAATTAAATGTATGTAAAGCCTTTTCTGGGCCGATATCTAATTAAAAACTAATGCAAATTCCGCCTTAAGTGATTTTCATGAAATGCTATGTTTATTCTATAATCTTTGATTCCCTAAGGTGAGAGTTAACATTAAATGTATTAAGTATATAATAAGAATAAACAAAACTGTATAAGTGAGGGTCCAAAACAAAGTTGCTAGACAAAGCGGACACTTCGTTATCAGCATTACAAAATTAAAAATAACATCTATAAAACTAAATATAATAATTATTCCAATATTCTAAGAAAATGCATCTTTAATTCATTATGGATAGGAAATTATGATACCGACCTACCTGCCTACCTTATAATTTAAGCTAAGTTTTAAAATTTTGCATGCTACATGTATGTAGTAGCAAAACATGTGTGCTAGAATTTATTTGTAACACCTTTTATACGTTATAAATATTTTTTTATGCGAATAAATGATTATTTATTATGATGACCCCTAAAGGTCTCATGCCGCATAGGGTTTGGGTCCCAGGACTTACGTGTCAAGGCTCGAGACAGTCTAATTGAAAGTTGTAAGTGTGTGACCATATAAGGCTGCCTCCGTGGGCCTACGTGCGTAACCATAAAAGGACATCTTAGATCATCATCATCTCAGAACATCTCAGAACGTTAGGGGACTACGAACGAAAACTGGTACTTTCTATAGAAATTTATTATCTTCATCTTATGATCTGTTTGCTATTACGGAAACCGGCCTTAATGATTCCATATATGATGGTGAAATAGTACCGCTGGGTAATACGATGTGACAGGCAGGATGGACGTAAACAAGGAGGAGTGTTTTTAGCAGTATCTTCGCACCTTGAGCTTAAACGCGTTTCGGTTAGCAACGTGGACACCGCCTTATTTGAAGTCGTTTGTGCTACCGTCCACATCGGAAATTATTATTTGTTTTTATGTTGTGTCGTTTATATTCCTCCAAAATGTGCTACTTGTGACTATATGCATTTATTCCATATTTTGGAAAATTTATCTGTTAAATATGATAAGATATTAGTGTTGGGTGATTTCAATATGCCGTCTACAACAGTAGAAATACGGAATTATTTTGAATATGTGAACGCATTCTGTGGATTTCGGCAGGTAAATAATATATGCAATATTAATAATCGTACTCTTGATCTAGTGTTGACTACGTCATTGTTTAGTGACTTGGATGTAAAATTCTCTGATGAACCATTAGTAGATATTGACGCACACCACCCCCCGCTTGAAATTAACGTAACACGGGCGACGAGTCGAACTTGGTTGACGGGGACGGCTCAACAACAGTCTGGTAACAATGGCTTAGATCGTAACATAGGCGATAGCAAACATAGATGGAATTTCTGTAAGGCTAATTTTTCAACGTTATATAGTAATTTAGGATTAATTAATTGGGACATATTATATAGCATTAAAGACTCAAATACTGCTATTACATATTTATATAAGGTACTTAACCAAGTCTTTGACGATTCCATTCCAAGAGTGCATCACAGAGTACGTAGGGATAAGGGAAAATTCAATTACCCTGATTGGTACACATCGGAATTGATAAAAGACATTAAAAAAAAGTGGATACACCACAAATTATTTAAAAAAACTGTCTCAAAAAGTGATTACGCAACATTTTCTCATTATCGTTCTCAAGTAAAGCGCAAACTTTCATTAGCATATGAGTCATACCAACGACGACTACAGTCACATATAAAAGAGGATCCTAAGTCTTTCTGGAAGTTTATCAGATGCAAGCAGTCTAGGCGCATTAATACGGAAATTTCGAAAGATGGGCGAGTACTGGGTGAAGCGGAGCGCGCGGAGTCGTTCGCTTCTTATTTCCAGTCGGTATATAGCAAGGTGAGGCCTGAACTAGACCCTGTGGCGGCGGAACTCGAAGCAGGGGCGAGCGCGGGCGCGTGCACTGTGCACGTCGCGCAGCTCAGTGCGAGAGACCTGCGTCGCTCTGCGTCGCGTTAAACCTAAGCACTCTGTTGGCCCTGACGGCGTACCCCCATATATAGTTAAAGACTGTAGTATGGTTTTTGAAGGGCCCTTATTGCACATATTTAATTTATGTTTAAAGGAGGGTCGCTATCCGAATATCTGGAAAATCACTCGAGTGATCCCGGTTCCGAAGGGAGGACTGAATTCAGATGTCAGTGAATACCGACCGGTTGCTGTGCTGTCTGCGTTTGCTAAGGTATTTGAAACGGCTTTATATACAAGCATTCTTGGTCAAGTTGGCACGCGGTTAACCAATGCCCAACACGGTTTTTGACCAGGTAGGAGTACAGGAAGTAACCTACTTTCATTCATGACCTATGTAACACCGGCTCTGGATGCAGGGAGGCAGGTGGACACCGCGTACTTTGACTTTCGGAAGGCGTTTGACACGGTTGATAATGACGTATTGTTGAGGACATTTGCTGCAATGGGTTTCACTCCACATCTTTTGAAATTCTTTGCAAACTACCTTAGTGAACGAAGGCAGTACGTCGAATATGCTGGATACGAATCTAGACCGGACTACACGTTTTCCGGGGTAAGTCAGGGCAGTAATCTCGGCCCGCTGGAGTTCATTATTATGATTAACGATCTGCCATCGGTAATAAAGGAGGCAGAATGTCTGTTGTTTGCCGACGACCTCAAGCTGTTCTTGTCGATAGCGGAGGTCTCCGATTGTGAACGGCTCCAACGGGATATCGATAGAGTGGTGCAGTGGAGTCAGGTCAATAAGCTATATTTCAATTTGGCCAAATGCGGTGTGATGAGCTTTAGCCGCGCGCGCTCGCCACTCGCTTGTCAATACACGATCGATGTTGGGGTTATTCCGCGCGTTACTTCGATAAAAGACCTGGGAGTCCAAATGGTACCTGAGTTAACGTTTGGTAAACACATTATTGACATTTGTAGGAAATCCTTTAGGAACCTAGGATTTATTATGAGACAATGCAAACAATTTCATAGTAAAATAGTAATTAAAATTCTATTTAATGCTCTAGTTCGCAGTCGGCTCGAAATGAATGCTGTAGTATGGAATCCTCATGAGGCAAAATATAGTCTTATGGTAGACAAAATTCAAAATAAGTTTACTCGTTTTTTATATTTAAAAGAATATGGGGTGTATCCTTACTACCCGTTGATGTATCCTAGTCTGTTCGTCATGGGCATGGTTGGATACTGCAGACTAGCGGTGAGGAGAGATGTCGCACTCGTCAAGTATGTGTTCAGGGTGTGGCGCGGCTGGATACATCATCCGGAGGTACTGTCCGCACTGCAGCTGTGTGTGCCCAGCAACCGTGTCGGTACTCGTCGCCGTGTGCCGATGTTTAACGTGGTCGCAACGAGGACAAACATATTAAAATTTGCCCCTTTATCGCGCGCCATACGATTACTCAACATGATTTCTGAGCATATTGATATACTCAATTGCAACTTGCCGAAATTCACAGAAGTGGCGCAAAAATGTGTCGAAATTATTTAGATTAGGTATGTATATAATTTAATAGATATTGTTAAATCTGTTTATTTCGATATGTACTGGATGACAGTTGATGTTAATATAACCCCGCATTGGCCTGGGCTGTTATGGCGTTATATTTACTTTTACAATAAATAAATAAATCTTCATGGTCCGACGCGCATGACCATAAAAGGTTACCTCCGCGGGCCAATCGCGGCAAAGCCCCTGAACGACTCCTGCTGTGAATGGTCGTTCAGGGAAAAGGCGCGTCATACGGGTGCGTGGCGTTTACACGTACCTACGCACGCACGCCGATGGCCAGTAGAGATGTCGGAGGGAAACAATATCGATATTTAAAAAAATATCAATATCCACGTCGATATATCGAGGAAATAGTATCGATATAGCAGCCATTTTCAAAAGATATTGCTTTTTTAAAATAATAGTGTATTTAGCTCAATATGTAATACCAATAGTAATTTATATACAAAACTAGATGACCCGGTGAACTTCGTATCACTTACATATATTTGTGTAAAATGTGGTCAAAACTTAATACAAATGTTTTATTTACAATAAATGCAACAGAGTTATGTATTTAATGTAAATAAATTAAAACAGGTTGCACTCCGGGAGTGCGGCAGAAGTGAAAACTTGAACATTAACGTTGTATGTAATACTTTAAAACCGACTTGAAGTGGAACCAAACCTTCGGATAACACTTTCGTAATTTTCCGCGAACTTGGATTCTTTAGTAAGAAATAAGCAGCAGCTCCATACTTCGCACTAATATTTAGTGAATAAATAGGCGATACCAAAGTATGTAGTACTAATAAAACCTTTTACTATTAATAAATGTGTATTATTTTACCTAATGGAACCAGTTTGGGTTTCAAAGTATTAAGTGGGTCACGAAGGGACAGTGGGAAAATGACCGGGCCATGGCAGAACAATGTTTGGGAAACGCTGTCATATGAACATTGAGTCGGCGGATCACGAATTTAGCTGGGACAATATAAAATCACACATAATTCTGGTGACAATACACTATCAGGTATTTATCTACATTTTATAGAGCTAATTCGCGACAATGGTCGAACATCTGCGCAAACTCGCGAAGTTTTTTTGCTATTTTGAAAATTGCAACTCGATCCTTTAGCACAATATCGATAAACTAGTTTTACTTGCTGGTGGGAGGATACTTGTATCCGACCGGATAGCGACCACCGTACACTGGTGCTCAAACCTGCCATAGTGGCCCACCTTGTGTGGGTCGCGTTCCAGGGTCAGCCAGTGTATATCCCGTTCTCCCCAGGGGGCTTGCCCCCTGATCCTAACCCTTTTCCCATCCCTTTTTCCTTCCCATGGCAGGCCGGCATGATCTTGCCGACCTACGATAGACACATTGTTTATCGTTGGTCGACACTATTCTTGGATTGCGCTACACTTACCATCAAGTGTAGCGTAGTCACATTGCCGAGCCAGAATTAAAAAAAAAAAATTACAATAATCACAATGTATACATAGAATCATAAAATGAAAACTATAAATATTACTTATAGTTATTGAATGTACCTAAATGACCAGTTTAAGAGAGAAATAAGTTTAGATTAGACAGACGTTTCTGGGCAATTGAAATTTAGCGCAGGCTGCAGTTGATCACTGTTCCCGCTGAACGATTTGCCCCTGTGTACCTCGAAGTAAGAACGATCGGCGAGAAAGTATCAGATTATGCAATAACGCTATAAATATTTATATTCTGTCATTCACTGTCATACTCCCCTCCCACTCAGTGCTACGTTCATTTCTATCCATGCAAAGTTCACTCAATCATGTTAATTATCTATCACACTGTTCCACATTCGATCCTAGATTAATTTTAAACTAATTAAGGAATTGCGTGTATAATTTGTTTCTAATTTTATATTACTGTTGGCTTAGTTTCCAGTTTCATTAAAACTAATGATGTAGACTGTAGAGTATCGTTTTGTGGTTAATTAAAATATTATTAATAACATATAGGGAAAATTAAAGCACAAACAGGTCATTCGCCTGTTTTTGACATGATTAGTCTTATACAATTAACGAAGCAAATAACCGAATTATAGTACCTACTGGGTACATTTGTTGCTGGGTTGGATGAAGACAAAAAGGCGACTGCTTCTTAATTCGTCGTCGTTCTTTATTCCGAAGTATATTGCCGACAGTGTACATTAATTACTAACCAACTGCAAAGTGGTAGGTCCCTCGTATGCGAGAGGCCGTCTGGGGTGCGTACCACCGCTATGTCTACTTCTGCCGCCAAGCACTGTTGCTTGTAAGCACTGTGTGTTTCGGTTTGAAGGACATTGAAGCCAGTAAAACTACTGGGATTGGGTCATTCTACATTTAGGGACGAAAAAAAATAATAAAAAAAAATAACGCATTGCATATTCTTTAAAGTTGTATTGTATTTATTAGTGTAACCAATCAACGAAAAAAATAGTAACCGAGGTCGTTTCCTTTTTTTAAACCCGAAAATAGGGTCATAAACGTAAAATGCTGGTAACAGAAGTGATGCTCAACATAACAGAAATGATGATATTCTAAATAGTTCTTGTTTACAAACAGCAAGACGTACATTATAGACTATATTTTAATAATAAACATGGTCATTAACTGGATTCAAAAATAATTATCTTAAAACGAATAACAGGTAAACATAAAAAAAAATCTTAAACATAATATGATCACAGAAGTGACGTGTCTTTATTGTTAACTTCTAACAATAATGGCGTATATTATTAGAGATCAATTACTTATCAGGTACATACCGCTTATAATTATTTTTTAATCAGAATTATCTCTCAGTTTTATGATTTTAAAATATATTTTCATCGGAAGAGTCATATTTAGTAGATATTTTTTAAAACTTCAAACGTCTACTGTATACCCAACCAACATAACGATTCTACTTAATTTCTTCGTCAGCACTCTCTTCTGAGGAAAATACATAACAGGGTTTATAATAGAAGTTACTCCTACGTTTGGACAGAACCGACATTATAACACAGTCTTCATGGTCAGATTCTCTACTGCACGTAAAATATTCATTTCTAGCAGGCGAAAGAAAGCTTGATGTGCCAGGATCCTCGAATAACTTTATACCAGATATAGCGTGTGTTAGAGAATTCGGATGGGATGATGGAGGAAGAGCTTGGATTTCTTCAGAATAGATTTATAATCGAAAAAAATCGAAAGTACAAATGGTACACGACTGCTGTGTGAAGTATTATCTGAGGTTTGGATGCCCCAAAGTTTACAACTTGTACTTTTTCCGCATATTTTACAAATATATTTTTCTGCAATATCTATGTGTAATATAACAGTTTCTTCATCAATTTGCCTCTTTCCATAGTTGAAAGCCCGGTACTGTAGGTAAATATATTTAAACGTTTCATAAAACCTAGTAACTTTGAAAACAAGTAGTCGGTTAAATCTTTACGTCATAGATCTTTTATAATGCATTTTGTACGAGTGAGTGAAAGATCACTCTATTGTCTAAATGATGTAGATTTTCTTTCAGTCAAATATTCTCCATCTTAAGATGTCTTCTGTTTTACACGCTCTTATTAGCTTCAGACGTATGTTTTATTTAACGAAATCTTTGAACATGATTTTGATCTCCTTCAAAACGTCGGATTAAATCGAAATTTGGCATACTTGTCAAGGACCAATGACAATTCATTATTGTAAAGAAAAAAATAAAAAAATATATATATTTTTTCTATAAAATGAAAATTAAATAAAAACAGTAAATAAATATAACAGTTGTGACGATCACAGAAATGAAAAACTTTTAGACGAGGGGCCACAATTTCTTGTAATTCAAGTTTAAACTTTTTGTTGCACTCAATCGTATTAACTGACATGAAACACATACAGGCTAAGTGATTTTAATTTGAAAATCTTACCTTAATACAGCTTGAACAGATGTGATGCACGAACTTTTACACTATGAAAATTGCTTGGAAAATAGTTTTCATTAAAAAAAACTAAAAACTTCCCACACTTTGAAGCCGGCATGCGAATGACAAGTAGGTGATTTTGCAACATTATAAAATTGAACGGACTACAACTAATGTTACTAGTCAATTTTTTCCTATTTACACTTGATAACCTAAGTGATGATTAATTTGTAACAAGAGTAGAATCAAGTACAGTTACAAGTGAACTTCACTGAATTTAATTTACTTTACGGACCAACATTACGACTGTATTTTAGGCTTAATCAAGAAAGGAAAATGTATTTCGTTAACTATTTATATTTTTTAATGATGTCTAAAGCCAACAATATACGAAATACACACATAACAGAACGTGACAACTACTACGTAAATCACAGTTTTTTAATTTTTAATTTTATTTTTGTGTTTGATTGATTATAACCGATTAAACTTAAGGTCGATTGCAATCGAAAGAGCTAAAAATGAGTTCACCAAGTAAATATAATTCATTAATATTCTTTATGCACACTTTTTTGGCTGTAGAATAGAATCACCCGATTATGAAACTTAGCAACTTACGTCTCGGAATGACGACCCCAGTCCAGTGCCATGCAGAGATTTGTAATTTAATGTTCTGTATGGTGTTCATTCTGTTTACGGGCAGGCGTGGGTGGTACTTACCACCAGGCGAGAAACCTGCTCGTGTAGTCACTCAGGCTAGTACAAGAAAGATAATTAAAGGAGGTCTCATGCCGCTACACCTCGTCGACATGATCTTTAAGGTTTTCCTTTGCAGTGGAGGCCAGCAAACGAGCAAGTGCGTTACTCGGAGGCGAACTCTCCCTAAGGCCGACTACGTCACCAAAAAACACGAGCAAACTAATGTTGTCAACAAAACTACATCAACGGTGGCTGTATCATGTACATCATTGTGAATGATGCAGACGGTACAAAGAACTTAGAACCGCTGCAATTACGTAGGACATTGCCTCGATAAGCGTCTTTTATTTTTTATTTTATTATATATTTTTATTTAGTTGTTTGACCTTATCACATCCCCACCTTTCCTACAGAAACACGCGTGCTGGCTTGCGAAGCTACAGATTCGTGGTCTCCTCCATCTTGGCTCGATCTAAAAAGTTCGCGAAATCTTACTTCTGCCGGACCACTAAGCTGTGGAATAGTTTGCCGGCACACGTGTTCCCTCCTTCCTATAATATAGGGTGTTTTAAACGGAGTGTAAAGAAGCAGTTAGGCAGGCCAGTATGATCTTGCCGACCTACGATAGACATATCGTCTGTCGTTCCGTTAGTAGAACATAGTACATGTATCTTTTTTTTCAACTTTCTGTATACCTATGTTTACAAATAAATATATTGATTTGATTTGAATCATACAAGGATAATTGAGGGACAAGTGATATATGGAACAAATACGTGAGTCAAATAGCAAACGGTACAGAAATAAAAAACTTTATTGCCATATAATTTACAGAATAAGTAAATAGTAAATAATTGTATTATATAGAAAATGATCAGCATTGTGCGTTATTTTCCTTATATGTTATTAATAATATTTTAATTAACCACGAAACGTTAAGCGACAGAATTAATTTTAATGGAACAACACTTATACGCGCAATTCCTTCATTAATGCCTTTATTTTGTTTTTTCCTCTTTGTATTAGCTTTAATATTAAATTCAAATTGTAAATAGTCTCATTAGCTGCAGTACTTGTTTGCTCATCTCTAGCTATGAGATAACTATAAGGCCGCGGACTCGAAGTCAGCGGGTGCGGCGGAGACCCGGTCTCGACGTCAGCGGGCAGATCGCGCGGCGCTAGAGCGGCGTAGTGTTGTTCTATGAGAAATTAGTGTCTGTTCGCGAACGAAATTGATGTGAATATGATGTTCCATATAAAAAATCATTGAAATAATTTGCTCCACCACATCGGCGGGAATTTTTGAAAATACACAGCACTACGTCAATGCAGACGCGCGGTTGCCGCTCGACTGGCGCGCGCCGCTCGTACGTCGCTCTTCGCGCCCGCGCCGCGCCGCTGCTTTCGAGGCCAATTCCATTTAAATCTATGCATTTGAACGCGCCGCACCCGCGCCGCCGCCGCGCCGCTTGCCGCTGACTTCGAGTCCGTGGCCTCAAGTGCCTCAGTGAAAGCTTGGTATTGGCTATCAGTCAACTAGTTCATAGTTATTAAGATTTGTATAGCTGTATATTGATTTGGTAGGTCCCTCGTATGCGAGAGTGCGACTGGGGTACGTACCACCGCTATGTCTATTCCTGCCGTGATGCAGCAGTAAGTGTGTTACGATTTGAACATAACATTACTGCGGTTATGCGACTTAACATACACGTCTCTGGGTGACGACCCTAGTCTAGTGCCATGCAGAGCTTTGTAATTGAAAGTTCTGTGTGGTGTTGATTCTGTTTACGGGCAGGCGTGGTGCAGCATGACTACACGTGCAGGCAAGCGACCTGCACGTGTCGTCATTCCGGCTAGTAAAGAAAAACATTATTATAGGAGTAGATATAATGCCGCAGCACCTCCTCAACATGAACGTTAAGATATTTGCAGTGGCGGTCAGCAGACGAACAAGCTGCTTTTGCTGGTGAGAGGATACTTGTATCCGACTGGATAGCGACCACCGTACACTGGTGCTAAAACCTGCCATAGTGGCCCACCTTGTGTGGCTCGCGTTCCAGGGTCAGCCAGTGTATATCCGGTTCTCCCCAGGGGGCTTGCCCCCTGATCATAACCCTTTTCCCATCCCTTTTTCCTTCTCCTCCCCCTTAGCCCTTTGGTAGGTCGGCATGGTCTTGCCGACCTGCGATGGACACATTGTTTATCGTTGGTCGACACTATTCCTGGATTGCGCTACATTTACCATCAGATGTAGCGTAGTCACTTTTCCCAGCCAGGATAAAATAAAAAGAAAGTGGGTTACATAGAGGCGAACTTTCCCTAATGCCGACTGGGTCGGGGCCTGGGGTGGCCAGATGTTATGTTATCTGTTCATGGGCGTTGACAATCAATTACCATCAGGCGATCCGCTGGCACATTTGCCACCCTCTGCAGCGTGCTATATCTGAGAACCGTGATTTCCTGGATTCAATTTCCAGACCGTCAAATACAAATTCGAAAGATCACACATGAGATGCCCAGGATTGGAGTTTGCACCCGGTATATAAGTTCATCATCTATCACATCACGGGACGGAAATAAAAACATGGGTGCAGCATTACTTGCATCTCTGCATACAGTTCAGGGATAAACGCGTAAGCTTATGTTTACTTTAAATACCGGTTTCCGACCCTGGTATTTTAATATACTCAATACTTGGAAGCCACGGTATTAAATGTAGTAAGTATATATCCGTAGTACCCAAGGACAGTCCCCGGTTGGTGTAGGACTATTGTAGGGTAAGACAACATTTATACTGGTTTATACAGGTGAGGAATGGTGATTAAAAGGTGTTGGTGACATCCGTGGCGCTATGGGCGAGGACCACCAGTGCGGCCATGAAGCTAGAGGCCGTTGGTTCGATTCCCACATCGAGACAAATGTTTCGGGTGTGGGTGTTGTGGGACCGTAAGTCCATTGTAGTTCCTGATACCCACGATACAAGTTAGTCTAGTGTGGGGTCAGGATCATGTGTGTGTCGGTTGATGTTCTTCTTTATAAAAAAAGACGTGTGGCACTCGGAGACTGCCGCGGTAAAGCTATTGTATAGCATTTTTTATCAACTTATGTAATTATAATTATTTATTTATTTTATTTATGCAGTATTTTTTTTCCTTTGTTTTTAATTTTAATTTTGTGGGCCAAGGTCAGGGTCAAAGTCAAGGTCGGGGTCATGGTCAAAGTCTTGTGAAAGTCCGGTCCAAGCTGACTGGTCACCGTGTGACGCCACCTGGGACTTCGAAATTATCGATGTTCCAGGGAGGTCAGCTAACACTGGCTGGTCGGAGGGGGGTGTTAGGTTTTTTCGTTACGAAATTTCTGGATTCGGTCTCGCCGCAAAGCCCGCGATAAAATCTATACAATAGCTTAAAATGTATACAACGTGTTTATTATACACCCGACAGTGAGTGTTTATGTACCGGTTCTATCAAAATCTAGACAATTTAAAACTTCAAGCTAATTTTAATCACTAGCTTATTACGGCCGATAAGATCACATTCCTATAAATGAAGTGACGTGCGTGAGTGAGACTAATAATGCTGAAGGGAGACAAAGGCTCAGCTATTTATCATTTTGTATGGTCCTAAGTTGTAAGTCGAGATTGATATGTTAATGATTCGATAAAAAATAAAATGCTTTATTTAAGTTCTAGTAATGCAATGGTATGGTTTACCCGTACACCTTTAATGATATAAATGAAACACTATAATGCTTCACTATCCTCATATATTGAGTTCACAAATGATATATTATGCTAATGATAGATGTGCGATGCGGACGCGTTATGATGGTGAACTGATTGCTATTACAATATTAATTTAATGCGTACAATGACATAATGCTGACGTGAGTGTGTTGGTATGTGCGGTTGGACCGTACATGCTCCCGGGCGAGAGATGAAAGTGACGGTGATATATGATGATGAAATTAACCTAATTACAAGGTGATAGACAATAGTGCTTAACATTAAAAACATCGAGTCCCCGACAATCATTTATCGATTTGACTAAAACTAAATTGACCGAATATGGGCGAGGTAGCTTAATGGGCCACCTGTACCTTGGGAGCTTTTGCTCTGCCAATATTGTCCACCTTTTCACTGAGGCATTCATGCTTTGCCTTAATAACACTCACGCACTGATCACTATGCCCTGCTATAACACTACACTGATCACTATGCCCTGCTATAACACTACACTGATCACTATGCCCTGCTATAACACTCACACACTGATGCTGCTGCGTCGGTGAAGGCGGCGGCGCGCGGTTGTTGCGACGTGAGCGCAACCACGCGACCACTGCGACTGCTGCACCTAAGCCAGCCAATCCGTAGATAGCTGCGTAGTGATGAACATCGTGATATGATATTGATCAGCGTTTAATTTCTCGGATGCCGATTTCATCCTTTCGATATGATGGCCGATTTCTTCGGCTGATTTATGATAATGCTCGCCAAGTTTTATCTGGCTTAGGGGTACACTTAAATTTATAATGTTATTGATGAGTGTGATTTCTATAGCGACTATTTTTGGTTTTAAGTTTATCTCATTTGATTGTTGTTTATGTGAAGTGATAGTAAAGGTGTCTCCCCTGATGACACAGTTGTTTCCGACTGCGATATTACTAGTGCCCGACACCTGTTCGCTCGAAACCTGAGTACCGCATGCAATCCTAAGCGTTCATTGCCCGCAACACGAGAACATAACTGTGTCGACATTGCGAAGTTCCCGCCATATGACTTCACAGCTGATTGTCGTCAACTTGCAATCTGTTTTATTTCTGATGCAAAGGCTGAGATCTGATTTTCTCTGATACGTAGTGTAGAGGAACGGATGTTGGTGTTCCTCTGGCGAAGGGGGAGATCTCCAGTCAGGCGGGTGTTGTACCTGACCGGCCGCGGCCCCTCAGTGGATGATGTTCGGAACTTGTATATATACTCATTCGTCGCGCAAATTTTGCTAGCGCGATGCAGGATTGTTTTGTGCTGTGTGCGCTAGATGTCGCCACATCACTCCCTCCCGGAGACCGGAGGTCGATAATCTTCAATCCCTAACTGCTGTAGTTGCTTCTCAAGCTTGCCAGTGCCATATTGCTCTATCCCACTGAGTCGGGACCTTCGCGCTGATAGTTCTAGTGAGTCAGAACTGTGCGCGGGTAGTCAGCTCCAGTGAGTCGGAACTGAGGGTATTCGAATCCAGTGAGTCGGACTCGAAGCTTGCGTAGTTGGTGATGAGGCGTGTCACGGTGGGTGAGCTGCGAGAACCGGCGAGTGCCCGTAGAATATCCCGCTGTATAGCGCAGTCGTGCCGTGATGCATATGCCGAAGTCGCTTGAAGATGTGCCGAGGGTAGATACCAGGCCTGCGTCGTGCTGCATGCGTGTGGTTAAACCCTGAAGGCTTGCGAGTGATGGCTGGCAGTGCGAAGTTCTGATTGGCTAGAAGGAAGTGGCGAAATGACGATGCGTTGATAGTCGACGATGTAGATGGTCAAGCTGGAGTTCCGATGTAGGTGCTGCGATGTTGTTCAGCGTCTGGGGTCACCACTGTAGAGGAACGGATGTTGGTGTTCCTCTGGCGAAGGGGGAGATCTCCAGTCAGGCGGGTGTTGTACCTGACCGGCCGCGGCCCCTCAGTGGATGATGTACGGAACTTGTATATATACTCATTCGTCGCGCAAATTTTGCTAGCGCGATGCAGGATTGTTTTGTGCTGTGTGCGCTAGATGTCGCCACACGTAGGTTTTCGGAATTCGCACAGGTAGGTGTTGCCAAAAATAATGCACTGCTGTAACTCATTTTCCATAATGGGAATAAAAGTATCCTTTTGGATGTTCATTGCTAAATATTCGGTAACATGTGATATGCTAACTAATGTTTGACCTACTTGCTTCGGTACAGGTATGATGTGATAAAGATCATAGCTATCCCTGCTTACTAAAGGAATTTGAACCTCAAAAATGAAGTGCTGCTGCGTCATTCGAGCTTTTATCTTCAACATTTTATATAGCTCAGGTAAATCAATGATGAAGTTGTTAATTGGCAAGATAATAAATCCTTCGATGACTGACTCGAAATGATGTTAAGTTCGTCTCGCAGTTGATCTGGTGTTAAAAGATGAATGTTGAAGTGTTGGACATTGGCGATAGTGTCCAATAGGGTGTCCTGAATATTCTTCAAATTAAATAACACTTTTTTTGCGATAACTGACGTTAAAATAAAGTCGTTCATGATTTGAACCGTTACCACTTCAGATTGAACGGCATTGGTTGCTGATTCCAGGCTATTTAAATGCTGATTGCAGATTTTATGCTGTTTTTCCACTGTGCTTTCTATTCTTTTTAATAGATTGTTCTCCGATTCAATGATTGAACTTTGATTCTTCCAACGAGAGGCTTGATGTTTCTGATTAATTATCTTTGATAAGAGTAAATATAACTATAGCCAAAGTAAACAAGTATTTGGATCACCTCAAAAACTGGTCTGACCGGTTCGGTTTGGATGTGAACCCCAATAAATGTCAGGCGATAGTTATAGGCAGCTCGCGACTAATTAGCAGACTGGACAAGTAAACTCTTCCTCCAATTCGATATAATGGTTCAATCATCGCTCTGTGTTCTACTGTAAAAGACCTTGGGTTGAGACTCTACCTTCAACTGGCAGACCCAAGTAACTTCTGTTTGCCAAAAGCTTACATGTACTCTTTGCGCTCTCTATCGCTTAAAAAACTTCCTCCCATGTAAAACAAAGACAACGCTGGTGCAGACCTTAATCTTCCCTATTATCGACTATGGTGATGTATGCTATTTCGATCTGAATGCAGATCTGCTCAACAAACTTGACCGACTTCTCAATAACTGCATTCGATTCATTTTCAATCTACGTAAGTATGACCATGTGTCCTCTTATCGCTCTCAACTTAAGTGGTTGCCAATCCGCCAGCGCCGAAATCTGCATGCACTTACTATACTCTTTTCCATTCTAACTGCACCTAATCTCCCTTCTTACTTAACTTCCAACTTTCAGTATCTAGGCTCTAATCACGAGAGAAACCTTCGCTCTTCAAGCAGTCTTCTTCTCTAGTGTCCTTCCCACAACTCTGATTTCATTCACTCCTCCTTCACAGTCCAGTCTATTCTTCTTTGGAATGCGCTCCCATTGGAAATCAGGACGTCCACTTACCGGCTCACTTTTAAATTTAAAGTTCGGACGCTATTTGCTGATAGTGTGGCAGAATCACGACACCAGTAGATTCATACTATATGTATATATATATATATATGTATATTTATGTATATATATATTTATTATATTATATCATATTTTTATTAATGTAGATTTATGTATTATTTATGGTTCCCGCGTCTGCGGGTTGTGGGGGTCAGACGGCGGGTCGCCCCACCTAATACCTAACTCCGTCAAATCAAAATGGAAAGTTTAGGAACAAGAAAAGTGGGTACGGATAGGGCGTCGCCGCATAACGACGCGCAGGTCCATCGCCTTAAACCTGCGAGAAGTGGGCTAGGGCTACCGCGCATGGTACGGGCGCGGCTAAAGACGCGAGTACCACTAAAGTTCCGCTTCGCCACCTGGAACATTGGCTCTCTCACCGGACGATGCCGGGAGCTTGCAGATGTACTCGAAAGGCGACGGGTGAGAGTCGCGTTTCTTCAGGAAACGCGATGAAAGGGCAACAAATCCCGGAATATCGGGCAGGGTTACAAGCTGATATACAGCGGGTCCTCATCTGGCCGGAATGGGGTTGCTGTGGTATTGTCGTCGGAGCTCCAGGATGGTATTCTTGAAGTCGACAGACGGAGTGATCGACTCGTACGGGTTAAAGTGCTGATCGAGGGGGCTATTACCAACTTGATCAGTGCTTATGCCCCACAAGTAGGTTGCCCGGAATCGGTGAAAGAAGCCTTCTGGACTCTATTTGACGACACTATCCGCAGTATTCCCCAGTCCGAGGGCATTGTGGTGGGTGGGGACCTGAACGGTCACGTGGGTGAGGAATCGGGCGCTTATGGACGGGTTCACGGCGGTTATGGTTTTGGAGCGCAAAATGCAGAGGGAGATGCAATTCTCAGAGCCTGTGCCGCTGCAGACCTGGCCGCAGTGAACACGTTCTTCCAAAAGAAGCCCGAGCACCTCATCACGTACCGAAGTGGAACCCACTCTTCACAAATTGACTACTTGCTCTTGAGGAGGTCCGCTGTCGGCAAAGTAACCAACTGCAAGGTTATTCCGGGAGAAAGTCTCGCGCCGCAGCACCGTCTCCTTGTCATGGACCTTAAGGTAGTACCAAAAAAGAAAGTGGCCGAGCGGCGACTACCCAGGATAAAGTGGTGGTTGCTGGATGGTCCCAGACGGCTGGACTTCCGCGAAGCCGCAATTACACGGCTTGAAAGTGTAAAGGCGGGCTCCGTGGAGGAACAGTGGAAAGGGATACAGACAGCGATCACTGCTGTTGGTAAGTCGCAACTCGGTATCACTAAGGGAGGCCGAGTCCTAGACAGGGAGACGTGGTGGTGGAGCGATACGGTTCGGAACGCGACTCGGGAGAAAAAGGCGCGGTTTAAAGTGTGGCAAGCGACCAACTCTCCGGAAGATCGCGCTGCATACCGAACGGCCAAAAATGCAGCAAAGCGAGCTGTAGCTAAGGCCCGAAGCGATTATCTGGCGCCTCTTTATGAGAAGCTAGAAACCGCAGAGGGCCAAAAGCTCGTATACCGGCTCGCTAAGGCCCGGGAGAAAGCGACACTTGATATTACCAAATGTCGATGTGTCAGGGACTCCCGGGGCGTTTTGGTCTGTGAGGGTAGCGCGGTAAAGGAGAGATGGCGCTCTTACTTCCACAACTTGCTGAACACCCAGCATTTAGACGTGTCTCCCCCTGAGTTGCCTCCGAACCAAGGACTAGTTGCCCCGATCTCACCTGACGAAGTCAATATTTGTCTCCGTCGCATGAAGAATCGGAAAGCGGTGGGGCCTGATACTATCCCTATCGAGGCGTGGAAAGCGATGGGCTCCTTTGGTGTGGAGCTTCTTGCCGAGTTGTTTAACCGCATCTTGAACACCAAAAAAATGCCTGACCCTTGGCGGTTGAGTTTTATAACTCCCATATACAAGGGTAAAGGCAGTGTTCAGGATTGCGGGAACTACCGCGGCATTAAGCTCATGTGCCACACCATGAAGCTCTTCGAACGCGTCCTCGAATCTAGGCTCCGCCAAGAGTGTACTGTCTCCGAGTGTCAATATGGCTTCACACCAGGAAGTGGCACCATGGACCCCGTGTTCGCGATTAGGTCGCTTGCCGAGGCATACAGGACGAAGAAGAAGCCTCTGCATCTTGCCTTTTTAGATTTGCAGAAGGCCTTCGACTGTGTGCCCCGGCGGGCGATCTGGTGGGCGTTGAGGTTCAAGGGTGTGCCAGAGGCATATATTGACATTATCGGGGACATGTACCTCCGATCCGAATCTCTGGTTCGGACTGCTGTTGGCGATACCAACCCCTTCCCAATTACCGTAGGTGTCCACCAAGGCTCGGCGCTGAGTCCTTTTCTATTTAGTGTGGTGCTTGATGTCACGACGGCGAATATACAAGAGCAGCCACCATGGGTGCTCATGTATGCCGATGACATCGCACTAATAGATGAGGACAAACAGCGCCTAGAGCAAAGGGTGAACCTGTGGAAGGGGACGCTTGAAAACGGTGGTCTGAAACTAAGTGTGGCGAAGACCGAGTACATGGCTTGCTGGAGTACAGACCCGGATAGTATCCGAATAGGGGGTGAACTTGCCGTGAAAACGGACAAGTTCAAATACCTGGGGTCTGTACTGCATGAGTCCGGTGACATCGACCTCGACGTTAGGGCCCGTATTGGCGCTGCTTGGGCTAAGTGGCGGGAGCTCACAGGCGTTACTTGCGACCGAAAGATGCCGATGAGACTTAAAGGTCTCATCTACAAGACCATCATTCGGCCTGTACTCCTGTATGGGTGCGAGACGTGGCCGGCCCTTAAGCGGCATGTTGGGGAAATCCATGTCGCGGAGATGAAGATGCTGCGGTGGATGTGCAATGTTACACGATTAGATCGTATTCGTAACGAGTACATCCGCGGCAGCCTTGGTGTCCGCGACGTGGCTGATAAACTCCAAGAATGTCGCTTAAGGTGGTTTGGCCATGTTTTGAGGAAACCACAGGAGTACGTCGGTCGCAGGTGCCTGAGCCAGACCGTACCAGGGGTACGATCCCGTGGACGGCCCAAAAAGCGTTGGCTTGACGTATTGGATGGAGACATGAGAGCCAATGGTCTCACTATAGAGGATGCTCAAGATCGGGCGAAGTGGAGGCGTTTAAGTAGGAAGGCGGACCCTGGCACTAAGCCGGGATAACGCAAGGCAGAAAGAAAGAAAGAAAAAGAGATTTATGTATTAATTACTTATCCGTTTACTCCTTATTTGTCAGTATTGTTTTTTTTTTCTCATCTTCAATAAATTATATACACCCACGTTATCTCGTTTCTGCATCACCAAAAGGTAGACTGGTAGAGAATGCTTTTGGCAATAAGTCCGCCTTTATACATGTTATGTATATAAAGTTTAAATAAATAAATAAAAGAGTAATATGTTGTTAGTATTGCTGTGCAAAACGTTCGTCCATCACACCGAAGAGACTGTTTGCAATGTAGCCAACGTCATTGATTATACCGCGTCGTGTGCGCGAACGTTTTTCAAATTGCTGATTTAATAACATTTTATCGTAATACTGTAACTCCGTATAGCCGTGATGTAATTGGGGTAGGAATACATCACAGTGCGATTTACTTTGGACTTTTTTATTTTTGGCTGATTCTTGTTTTGCACTATGTTCCGTTTTGGTCCATTTTGTATTTCAATAATCAGTAATCAGATCTATATTATGATTTTGTGTATTAAATGGTAACACTGATTATTTTATGATAGCCCTTTTTAGAATTCCGCTTTTTTTTACCGCCACGACTCTGACGTGTCCGTCTTGACCAGGATCCAAATTTATAACTCGCCCCAATGGCCACTTGCGTGTTAATAATTTTATATCATTTATGATAACAATATCATTCAATTTGATATTTACTTGAGGATGCTGCCATTTGCCTCTACTTGATAGCTCAGTCAGATATTCTGTCCTCCACCTTTTCCACAAATCTAAAAATATTTTCTGAGTTAGCTGCCACCTTGTCCTCTCATCCCTTTCTGTTTCAATTATTCATAATACGGATCCGCTAGACAAGAAATGGGAAGGCGTCAGAAAATCCGTGTCAATTGGATTTTTTTTATGGTATAGGCCGGTAAACGAGCAAGTGTGTCACCTGATGGTAAGTGATCTCCACCGCCCATGTACGCCCACTACCAGAAGAATCATGAGATCTTCTGTGATCAATCAATGGTTGATAACACGGGTCCGCTGGATAAGAAACGGGAAGGCGTCAGATAATCCGTGTCATTTGGATCTTCTGTCAATGCGCATAATGGTCTTGAATTCAAGCATACTTCCAACTGGGCTAATAAGGTTGTAAATTCCTCAAAAGTTAGTTTTTGCTCACACCCTGCGCAGATGATGTTTCAGACTCTTGACTGCGGCCTCCCATAACCCTCCGGCACTGGGCCACGATGGCGCATTAAAATGTCATTCTATTTGAAGGTCACTGATATCTGTTAAAAACTCGTCCGATATGATTGATTGTAAATTGAGATATTCCTTTGATAATATTTTGCTTGCTCCGACGAAATTAGTCCACTTTTTTTTTTTTTTTTTTTTTTTTTTTTTTTTTTATCCTGGCTCGGCAAAATGACTACGCCACACCTGATGGTAAGTGTAGCGCAATCCAGGAATAGTGTCGACCAACGACAAACAGTGTGTCTATCGTTGGTCGGCACGATCATGCCGGCCTGCCTAACTGCTTCTTCACACTCCGTTTAAAGGACCCCATATTATAGGAAGGAGGGAACACGTGCGCCGGCAAACTGTTCCACAGCTTAATGGTCCGGCAGAAGTAAGATTTAGCGAACTTTTTAGTTCGAGCCGAGATGGAGGAGACCACGAAGCTGTGGCTCCGCAAGCCAGCACGCGTGGTTCTGTTAAGGAAGGGTGAGGATGGGATAAGGTCAAACAATTCTTCAGAGCACTCGCCATGATACAAACGATACAAGACGCTCAGCGAGGCAATGTCCCTCCGCAATTGTAGCGGTTCTAAGCGTCCTGTAACGTCTGCATCATTCACAATGCGGACAGCCCGTCGCTGCAATCCGTCCAAGGCATCGAGTAGGTACTTGGCGGAACCGTCCCAAAGGTGCGAACAGTACTCCACACCCGGCCTTGCTTGCGTTTTGTATAAGCGGTAAAGCTGGCCGGGTGTAAAATACCGACGCACCTTGTTCAGGATTCCGACCCTGCGTGATGTGGCTGATATTACGCCCTCGATGTGGTTCCTTGGATTCAGATTGCAGCAAATATCCATGCCCAGGATATTTAGGCTATTCCGCATTGCGAGCGGGATACCCTGAAGATTGGGGAGGGGAGAGAACGGGGATTTTTTGCACGTGAACGCGCACACCTGAGTTTTCTTGGCATTGAACTCAACCAGATTCCTTGTACCCCATTCCGAAATGAGATCCAGGGTCCGGTTGAGCTCAATGACAAGATTCTCTCGCTGCCTCTCAGTGACTTCCCGGCAACCAGGAGGCTTACTGCAGTAACGCCCATGCACTGTGCTGTCATCTGCATAGCAATGGATGTTACCAAGTGGTAACATATCATTGATATGCAGAATAAACAAGGTGGGCGAAAGCACAGAGCCTTGTGGGACTCCAGCATTAACTGACATGAGCCGTGAAGCATGCCCTTCAACAAGGACACGCATTCTACGCTCATGCAGAAAGCCGGAGATCCACGTGCACAGGTTGTCGGGGAGCCCATATGCCGGAAGCTTGGAGAGAAGACCACGGTGCCAGACCCTATCAAATGCCTTAGCAATGTCGAGGCTTACGGCTAGAGCCTCGCCATGCTTGTCAACCGCCTCCCCCCAGCGATGTAGCACGTACGCTAAAAGATCACCCGTTGATCGTTTAGACCGGAAGCCGTACTGTCGGTCACTGATCAGCGAGTGATCCTCCAGGTAGCGGATCAGCTGTGCGTTTATGATCCGCTCCATTACCTTGCACATCACTGAGGTTATGGCGATTGGACGGTAATTGTTAGGGTCCGACCGATCACCTTTCTTTGGGATCGGTTGCACATTGGCCTCTCTCCAAGATTGGGGCACAATACCTGAGAAGAAGGAAGAACGGTATAGGCGCGTCAGCACAGGAGACAACTCGGCTGCGCACATTTTAAGAACCACCGCTGGGATACCATCGGGACCACTAGCCTTGCGGACATCGAGGGTCTGCAATTCACGCCGCACATCACAATGCCTGATACGAACATCCGGCATGGAATATCCGCAATCAGGCACCGTGGGCGGCAGTGCATTACCGACCTCGAGCCGCGAATTAGCCGCAAAGAGTTCTGCCAAAAGAGTGGCTTTCTCTTGCGGCCTATGGGCCAGGGATCCATCCGGATATCTCAGCGGTGGCAACGAGGGGCGACAGAAATTAGATTGGACGGCTTTGGCAAGACTCCAATAAGCACGACTGCTCGTCGGATGATCCGCCAAAGTCCGTCCAATCCTGTTGATGCGCCGGGCATCCGCTCTGACGTACGCCTTCTTGCAGGCCTTGGTGGCTTGGTTATAGGCCGCTTTGAGAGAACTTATGTTGGGATCCTTCATGGCGCGACCCCTAATCCAATCGCGATACGCAGCCTGTTTCTCACTAACAGCATCTGCGCAGTCGCGATTGAACCAGGAGCGTCCGCGACCACCACCGACGACCTCCGAGGAAGGAATGTAATATTCCATTCCTAACCGGATCTCGTCGGCAATAGCGTCGGCACTCGCGGAAGGATCGTTGCCCTCAAAGCAGCGCTGCCCCCAAGGGATGGATGCAAGATATTCTCGCATGCCATCCCAATCTGCCGACGAGTAGTGCCAGATTCTGCGCCTGATCTTTACAGGTGGTGGAGGCGCAGCACCAGGCACTGTGGATCCAACCAGACAATGATCGGAGGTACCCAAAGGGGCACCCACCGACACACTGTATCCGGCTGGATGACTCGTCAGCAGAAGGTCCAGCAATGAAGGCGTGTGACTTGCCACATCTGGGATTCTGGTGGGCTGATTCACCAGTTGTGACAAGTCGTGAGTCAGAGCAAATGCATGAGCAGTACGTCCAGCATGGTCAGTCTTGGAGGAGCCCAACCACAGCTCATGGTGCGCGTTGAAGTCCCCCAAGACCACCAGTTCCGCTGTCGGATACTGCTCCAGCGCATCATCTGTCGCCTGGCTGATATAATTAAACAGCCGAGTTGTCTCGTCATCCCCGTTATGGGATCTGTAAAGGCACACATAGATCCGGCTCTGAGTGCCAAGATCCACGTGTACCCACAGTGTGGAAAAGGAAGGATCCTCCATGCAGTGCAGACGGCGACAGCTGACGTCCGACCGGACATACAAACATACCCCGGCCCTTGGCTTGAAGCTCTCTTCAAGTAAGTAGCCGGGATAGTGCAAATATGCCGTGTCGGCCGGACGACAGATCTGCGTCTCCGTCAAGAAGAGCATTGCAGGCCGGGCCGTCTCAAGATGGTGGTGGACGGCACTAAGGTTCGAATGGAGTCCACGGATGTTAGTGAACCCCATTGTGAACGCGGTGGTGGGGCTGTGCACCGCTGTAGGACCTGCTCTCTTATTTGGCACTGTCATGGTTGATGAGAAAGGAAGGAGGAAGAAGCAGCTTGCGGGACCTGCGACAGGACAGATGGATGACCGTGACCGGCACATGGTCATAGGACGGCCGAACGGAGGCAGACTGATTCGCCGGACGGAAGGGCCCCCGTACCCTCCCGGGATAGGCCGCCGGGACCCCACATCCGGTCACCAACCGGCACGACGGACCTACCCAAGATTATGCGTGGCATGGTGAGGCAGCCTCTCGAGGTGGTTAGCCTCGATTGGGCCCCTGTACTGTACCACGGGCGGCCAGCGGAACAACCGTTTCTACAGGTCTCCCTGGCCGGCGAATCAATACACCTCCATCCGACAGTAGACCGACATACACGACCCTGCCAGCCATCATGTCACGTCGCAGGCTCCGCAAGAACCGGATGTACACTAGCTGATCCTGGAACGCGACCCACACAGTATGTGGGTCACTGTGGCAAGTTTTACGCCATGTGTACGGTGGTCGCTATCCGGTCGGATGTAATATCCTACCACCAGGTGAGCGGATGTTAGCTCATAGATCCCTCGGTCGCCTCTTACGACCCCCTCGGGAAGGATAGGGGAAGCGGTTTGTATTCTTACGCCGCCGCTCCACGGACTATATACATGTGACGTGCGGTGCCTCTTCTTGCAGCTAGTCTTCGAAGAGCTGCTAGAAATGCTGATGACGATAAATCCGAGACTAATTCCAAGTGTATGGCCTTTGTTACCATACAAACGACTACTGCTATAAAGCCTTTAAACGTCTTGATGCCTCGGCCCTTGCTTGCTTTGACATCGACGTATCCGGTAAAGTCAACTCCTGTGTGACAAAATGGCCTTGTTGGATTGATTCGTGATGCAAGCAAATCTCCCATGTTCTGTTGCTGTTTTGTCGGATCGTGGCGTCTGCAAATCACGCAATCCCTTATCGTTTTTTCACGGCTCTGTTACCCCCTGTGATCCAATACTGCTGTCTTAGATGAGACAGAGTAAGTCGAACTCCACCGTGAAATGTCAGACGATGTGAATTGTCGATTAATAGATCCGTAAAATGTCCACTCTGTGGAATGATGAGAGGATGCTTCATGTTATGGCTGATATTGCTGTTGTTCAGTTTGCCGCCTACTCTCAATAGGCCATTTTCATCCAAATATGGATTCAAACTTAGTATATTACTTTTTGCCTCGACAGTAACATTATTTTTAAGATTAATAATATCTTCCGGAAGTTCTGATAGTTGAATATACTCAAAAATTTTATTTTTTGCTTGGCGTAATTCACTTACGGACAAATATGTTTGTTTGCTACGGTTATTTGAAACCGCTCGTAGTATCCACGCTAATACGCGTACTGCTTTAATAAAACTGCTATGCCTGTCAATTAGGTCTCTAATAATTCTTTTATCCGTAGTGTATTGTTGAGTACACATGTTTGTTTGTTTAATTTTCTTTGCTTCCAAATTTGTGTCATAGACTTTTTTTTTGTTTTTGTTTTATTTGTTCCTTACAGGAACCGGCTAAGGTCGTAGACCATGCTGCCAAGTCTTCAGTCATATAATTTCATACGTAAACTATATCTAATGTAAGGACGATGAAACACGTGTCGATTTCAAGGTCCCGTCGAACTCCAGGTGCTAACTCCTTTCAGTACGACTCTTAATTCACTTATTTCAATGCTTCCATACACTGTTCATCACCGTCGATGTTTAATGAACAAAACCGCACAACTTTTATACAACAAACACAACTCTAAACCAGTTTATGGAATAAATTAAATAAGCGACGACCCGCGCTGTCAAAATTCTAACCTCGAATTCTTGTGTCATATACTTTTTGTTTTTGTTTTTTTTTCTCCTTTATAGTAAAAGGAGAAGGCAAAGGCGCTCAGCCTTACAGTCTCGTCTGCTGTTTATTTTCCATATCTAAGGATTTTATAGTTATAGGGCCGAAGCCATGTCTACAATTCTCTCAAATTATAAGGCCGAAACCATGTCTGCAATTCTCTCAAGTTATAAGGCCGAAGCCAAGTCTTCAATTTTCTCATGTTATAAGGCCACAGCCATGTCTATAATTATCTCAAGTTACAAGGCCGAAGCCATGTCTTTGTTTATTTTTCATGTTATAGTAATCTCCGTGTTATGAATTATGTCAAAATAAAAATTCGCAAAATCATATTTCTCCAATAGTGCACCATATGGAGTTGCATAAAGAAAAATAGCATTGCCGATTCTTCAAAATTTTTTGCAAAGAGCGCGGGATACTCTCGGCATTTTCATAAATACATAAAAGATCTTCGATTAATAGTAGTCGTTGTACAGCAAAATTGCTGCAATCAAAAAATATGTTATCCAAGGATTGAATTAGTCCGCAATTACAGTAAGTACAATTCGGTGATGATATAATTTTCATTCTATGAAGATGATCATTAAATCGTCCATGGCCAATTCGAAAACGACATATTGTTGTATAAAAACGCCTATTAACAAAGGGTCCTTTACAGAACCAGGGAGTCATAATATTTGGATTAATTGAACTGTACCACTGCCCTTTTCGTCGAAGACTGTCTTCCCAGTGATGCTTCCAGATATCTTGAATTGCTTTCTTAACTAATATGAAACAGTCTGATATTGGAATTTTTATGTTTTTATATGGTATCAGGTCCGAGGCATTTGTGATCATCCTGGCCAAATAATCAACTTTTTCATTGCCAATAACACCTACATGAGACGGGGTCCAAAAAAGAACAACATCTATCTTGTCCTGCATTGTTATTTTATAATACTTTTTTCGAATATCGTGAATGATAAAATGAGTACCAGATGAGTATATAGGATTTTTCAAAGCCAATAATACACTCATACAATCTGTAATTATAATCCATTTTTTCAAATCTAGATTTGACTCAACTTTGTTTTCTATGTAGTCCAAAGCCCCAAGAATAGCACATGCCTCCGCGGTATATATACTTGTGACGTCAGGAAGCCTCAATCCATATCCAATTCTGGTTGACAAATCGTAGATAGCCATAGAAACTTTATCTTGAGTCTTCGCTCCATCAGTATAGATTGTATGTGTTCTTGCCACTCAGAAATTCTGTTGTACACATCGTACTTATTGCCCAATTTAATATCATTTACTATTTTAATATTAAGGAACTTGCTTTCGTAATTACCATCATAACAAGGTAAAATGTCATTGTGGTAAATATTATAAAAGGTAGTAACATTTAGAATTTCGTCTAAGTGATCGGTAAGGTAAGTACCGGAAGTTTTTTTAAGTTTAGAAAGTAAAGAATTATTAGAAATAGTTACCAATTTGTGAATGAATTTGTACAACAACATTAGTATACGAATTTTCATAGGAGGTAAATTGCATTTAATTTGCATATAATTAATAGGAGATGTATTCATGGCACCCAGAACCAAGCGCATATTTTTGTTTTGAATTTTCTCAATTTTATCAGTCAGTTTAACGGAGGAAGCATAACAAAAGAAAGCGTATTCAAAATGGCTTTTAACTAACGATTTATAAAGCATTAAAAGAGTCTTTGTATCTGCTCCCCATTTAGAGCCCACCAAGGATCTGAGAATATTTTTAGCTTTCATAGCCCTCGCTATTAAATAATCGACATACTTTAACCAGCTTAAATTTTGTTGGAAAGTAACCCCTAAAAAAATTACATTTGTTTCAATGGGAATCTTAATGTTGTGATAGAAAACTGAAAATACCGACGATTTAACACTTTTTTTAGAAAATATCACTATTTTGCTCCTATATGGATTGATTTCTAAACCCAAAGAATTGAAATAACGATGAAGGTTTTGGAGCACCCCATTTAATTTAGTTTCAGTTTGTACCAAGTCCTCACCGCTACAATATATGGCCAGATCGTCAGCGAATTGCAAATTTACAACACTTGATCCCAAAACTATGTTCAGTCTATGTATGTATAATATATATAACAAAGGGCTTAAGATACCTCCCTGGCACACACCTTTAAATGAAAGTCTAGGTCCATAAAATTTGTGGTTAAATTTAACAAAAATCTCTCTACCAGTAAGGAAATTGTAAATCCAATAAACCATTTTTTCTGGAATACCCAAATTTAATAAAATTGAAGATAACAAACTTGTATTGACATTATTAAAAGCACCTACTATATCTAGAAAAATACATGCCAGATGTTTGTTTTCACTAAAAACAGAGTTTACGTCTATGTAAAAGAGAGCTAGGCTTTCCCGAGCTGAGAACCCGCGACGAAAACCAAATTGATTGTTTGGTAATAGACAGTTATGTTCAATATAAAATTCAATGCGAAGTTTTGGAAGCTGTTCGAAATTTTTGCCAACACACGAGTTTAGTGCTATTGGACGATATGAATCCGAACTATTGGGAGTTTTATCAGGCTTAAGTATAGGGACCAAGCAATCCATTTTCCACTCTTTCGGAATAAGAGAAGAGCACCATAAGGAATGTAGGATTTTTAAAAAGAATCAAGTATTACGTGGAGAAAGTATTTTGAACATTTTATATGACAGATTGTCTAATCCACAGGCTGTATCTCTCCTAGATTTAATGGCTTAATTTAATTCTTCTAAAGTGAATGGATCAACGAGATAGGAGTTATTGATATTTAAACTGGGTGTCCTAGGTTGTAAATTAAGAGGAGGTTCAGCGAAGTCTGGAGAATATTTTCTTAAAAAATTGTTAATCCATGAGCTATCTGATGTAGTAGGCTTGGTAGACGGCGAGAAAGTTTTATTAAGTTTTTCGCATAGTTTGCCAAATTTTAGAAACAGGAGTTACTCGAGATAATTTTGAACAAAATTCTTGCCAGCTATTATTTCTCTCTTGTTTTAATACAAGTTTATTTCGAGCTTGTAATTTTTTGAATTCAATAAAATTATCAAGCGTAGGATTGTGTTTGAAGCGTAAATAAGCATCTTTACTATTTTTAACGGCCGACGCGCCGGTGGTGCCGGATTTTTTAATTAAACTAGTTTTAACGCAATAATTTATTAGTACTCTGTGGAATTGACTGCTTAGCGGCTGTCATAATAATTTTACAGAATTAACGATATAATTCAAGTGGTTCCGATGGCGAAAAATCAAGATTGTCGAGCATTTTATTCACTAGAACATCGAAAGTTTCCCAATTGATCATACGAAGATTATATTTTCGAAAGTTTTGAATGTTTACAGTTTCGCGAAAAACAGTAGGAAAACTAGTGTTCAAAAGAAGTTTAGTCATTGTTGGTAAATGATAGCTGCCTAAAGGATCATCATGTACCCACCATTCAGAATGGAATAATAAATGAAAGATCCAGTGCATTAGGTCGCCAAGTGTTTGTGCCAACAGTAGTAACATGACCATCATTTAATAGAACTAAATCACAGTCATCAAGGGAATCGAGAATGTCTCTGCCTCGTGAATCAGTTGAACAACGACCCCACAATACATGATGTGCATTAAAATCCCCTGCTATAAAGGCTGGTTTTGGAATACTGTTAATTAAGTTGACAAACTTAGATTTCGAAAATGTAGGTGTGCAGTTAATAGGAAAATAAAAGCTAGCTATTGAAAGTGGCTTATTATTTATTGTTATTTTGAGAACTAAAACTAGAACTACTAGAACTATTTTGTAGCGAATCATCACAATAAGTTACTACATTCTCATAAGGAATACTGTTATGAATGATTATGGCAACACCATTATGATGATTGCCACAATCATTCCGCACAACAGAATATCCTTTGATATTGCAGCGATGATGAGGCTTGAGCCAAGTCTCGGATATAACTGCTATATGAATTGAATGATCAAAAAGAAACTGGGTAAAAATATGCCGATTACACAAAAGACTTGAGCATTCCACTGGACAATATTCAATTGATTGTGGGTGAATTTGAAGAAGAAATATTTTTAGCTTTGAATGTTTCATTTACTATGTCGAGCACATTTTTAGAACAAATGGGTGTATCTTTAGTTTTACTTAAGGTAACAATTTTAACTATTGACTCCACTAAAATGTTTAAAGCTTTATTATCTGAGTTGAGAATTGTGAGAAAATCAATGTCACGTTTTTTTTTGGTTGAGAGGAGGAAAATTTGTGTTATCAAAAATATCAGCAAAAGTTTTGGGCATGTATTTATTTCTATTCTCTTCTATTTTCTTTTTCTTTATAAGGCATACACCAGAAATACTGACATGGTTGCCCTTGCAGTGTACACACACAGCCTCTTGCAATGGTTTGGTACAAGCTTTATAATTGTGGCTTTCATTACATATGGAGCAACGCTCAGAATTTTTACAAAATTTAGATAAATGTCCATACCTTAAACAGCGGTAACATTGTTTAACCGGAGGCACATACTTAGAGATGTCATGTCTCCAACCCGCCAAATCAACATAGTCTGGAAGAACAGAAGCTGCAAATGTGATGGCTACGGTCTGAGTTGGCTGTTGAATAAAACCATTATCAGAGTTAGTTTTACGCCAAAATCTTCGGACACAGATGATTTTTTTGTATGTGGACAGCATGGTAAAAAATTTCTTATTTGTTAATTTTATTGGCACATTTCTTATAATGCCTGTTATTTCAGTTGAGTGGGCAGGTATACTGGCTTTAAAATGGTACTCTTTTAAGAATGTTTGATTGTTTAAAAATGCATTGGCAAGACCAGGTTTTTCAAAGTACACCCCAATTTTAAATTTCTAAGATATTTAACGCCTTTGTTAGAACGTTTTAAACATGTCGACAGTGATAGACGATCCCTGGGTCCAATGGACCTTTGACTATCTGAGGATTCTACAAATACAACTAACTCTGTGGCGGCAGCATCTTCAGGATACCGTTTTGTGTAGTCTGTGACATAATACGGAGCATATTTTGCAACATCTAACGACTCTTCTTCACACTCTGAGGATGACGAGTCTCCTGAGGTTTCCTCGGGCTTATCTTCTACAGGAGACCCCAAGTCATCTCTTTTCCGCTTTTTCGTTCGGCCCTTTCCCATCGCAAGAAATGTGTAAAATACTTGTTAATCCTATATATTATTTGTAGATTTTATTTATTTTCAGTAAATTATCGATATTGTACTTTATTTCAATATAAAATTTTAAAAGAAAATTAAGCCCGCCTCTTCACTTGAAGGTTCCCGCGCTTTTTCCTTGTGTCATAGACTGTTGATTCCGATGGATGATTATAGTCCGGTATTGATAACCATTCAGGTCCCTTCCACCAGAGAGGGTGTTTTCCTAATTGTTCGACAGTAAGACCACGACTAGCGCAATCAGTGGGGTTTCCTTGTGATATAACGTATCGCCAACACTCCGGTGGCATGGTGTCAGTTATTTTCTTGACCCGATTTGCTACGAAGTGTTTCTATCGGCTCGATTCTCCTTGCAGCCACCCAAGGACTGCCGTTGAGTCACACCATCCGTATACCTGGATACTATGTTTACTGACACTTTGTTTGACCTTTATGATTAACTTTGAAAGTATATAAGTCCTACTTAACTCCAACCGCGGTAAACTTATTTGTTCCAACGATTTTGATTTTGCGCTTTTTGGTACCAATTTTGTTTTTGCTGATAATAGGGTTTTTGTAGCCGAGTTTTCCTTAAGTACTCGTGCATATACGACGCAAGCATAGATTTTTGTGGACGCGTGGCAAAAATAATGTAATTAAATGTGAGCTTTCTCTCCACTGCCAATAATCTTGGTATTTCTATTTTGCTGATGTTTTCAGTAGCTGATCTTAATTTGAGCCATTCCGCATGGATGTTATCGGGTATGGTATCTTCCCAATTTAAATTCGACATCCACACATTTTGAAAAAGCATTTTCAATTGAACGACGACTGGTGCCAGCCATCCTAGTCGATCGAAGATTTTAGAGATTTCTGATAAGAGAATCCTTTTAGTGGGTATTACTGCTGATTGTGGTGTCACTTTACATTGAAACGTGAATGTGTCATCCTTTCCGTTCCAAGTTAACCCTAATCCTTTCGTTGTTGATTGATTCTTGAAGTCAAAATTGTCTTGATTAGTATGTACTTTCTTTTTTTTTTTTTTTTTTATCCTGGCTCAGCAAAGTGACTATGCTACTCCTGATGGTAAGTGTAGCGCAATCCAAGAATAGTGTCGACCAACGATAAACAATGTGTCCATCGAAGGTCGGCAAGATCATGCCGGCATGCCAAAGGGCCAAGGGGGAGGGGAAGAAAAAGGAATGGGAAAAGGGTTGGGATCAGGGGGCACGCCCCCTGGGGAGAACCGGTACTTTCTCCAATAATCTGGCATCATTAGACGACCACTTACGGAGATTGACACCCGCTGATTTAAGTAGTTCCACTAAATCTGTTTGTAACTGCTGCGCTGATTCAATGCTGTGACTTCCGCTCAGAAGGTCATCCATATAAAACTGATCCTCTAACACCTTGGCTGCTTCGGGATATCGATGGATCTCATCAGTTGCTAGCTGTTTGAGTATCATCATAGCCAAAAAGGGTGCAGATTTAGTCCCATATGTAACAGTTGTTATGTTATTTGCTTTATATGTATTTCTTTCTATATGAAAACACCTCACCGTAATTCTTGGAACACATGTTTTGGGTTGCAATTATATACAAACAACTTTTTGGTAATTACTGTTTTTTATATTATGATCAACCCTCACAGCCCTAACACTAGCAGTTCCTCAGGAGGGCTCGTGATTAACCGGGATACGCTCGTTCGGAGATGGAAATTAGGGATGGGAAGGTGGGTTTTACACGGCAGAGGGGTATAATTGCGTTTGGGGCACTCGGTATCCGGCTCTAATCTCCGACCCTTTTGGCAGTGCCTACAGTCTGGCCCCCGCACCACTTGCATCCTTACGGGAGTAGATGTGCCGTGCAATTGAGCCTGGGCCTTGGATCGCTCTTCATAGGCTCGTGGTGTCGCACAAAACACCACACCGCGCCTTGTGAAAGGCGTTCACTAAAGCTACTGACCGTTAGGTAGTCAAACGCTTTAGTTGCGTAATTGCTATTCCTTTTTTTTTCAAGACTGTAGTCAATTCACGACGAGACCACGGCGCGCCTTTGGGCGATCGTCAAAACTCGGTGAGCACGTCGAGCCTTTGGGCGATCTTCGATACTCGGCGGTCTTCACTGCCTTCAGTGTCACGCAGCGCAGATTTCTTCTTGTCTGTGCGCGGTCTTCGCTGCCTTCAGTGTCACGCAGCGCAGATTTCTTCGCGTCAATTTATCAACGTGCGTTCTCGCGTTGATCTTCTTGTGACGACCCTTGAATCTTCCGAAGGCTTCTTTGATACGGCTCTTGAAGGACCAGGAACTATAGGCGGCGTTTACCCGCTCAGGTAACCCAGATCGTAGGTGCTGATGAAATGTAGCGCCAGTAAATGCCAGGTGCAGCGGTGGCGACTGGCGCCGGAAGAGTCGTCAACTGTTATAGAGACGATCTACTCCTGTAGTCGAGCCTTCTGTTAAGAAAATAGAAACGGAATAAAAAACGACTTTAAATTTACTGCCCCAGTTTTATCGAGTCTTACTTGTAAACTTTTTGAGCACTGCTTAGTCTAACACTTTTTTCTAACCTTCTAGCCATTTTATAAATCACGTCGACAGAGAAAGATAAGAGTGTTTAACTAATCAATGCTTAAGTAACGTATATAAGTAAGGTTCATTAGGCTACAGGTAAAAAAATATAATAGTAATAAAAAAATAATACTAATACATAGTAAAATGAGACAGCCATGAACAGTTCTAATATCGGTTACAACAGACACTCACGTGTTGTCTCTTCGGTGTGTGCGCGTGTGTTGTGTGTTGTGTGCTCGCTTCAGGAGGCGGGACTGGGACGGGGCGCCGCCACGCACCTAGGCATGTCGAATGTGTAAAGAAGTATAAGTGTATATTATAATCGTAACGATATTTTTGAAAATTATCAGTATCGATTTTGATATATCGAACATAAATATCGATATATTTTGATAATATTATGATGTCCTATTTTTAGCATCTTAAAATTTTTATTGATTTTGGAAACATCGATTTGGATACTATTTCAATATTTAATAAAAATATCGATGTATAGAATCAAAATATATCGCAAACATATCGATACATCGTCATTTTTCAACATCCTTAAACGCACCTCCGTGACAGACGGCACTTGGTATCGCGCGCCGCATTGCTGGATTTCTCCAATGGGAATACGCGTAGTCATACGTCTGGAATGAAAATTATAATAAAATAGAAATCTATGTTTTATTTAAAAGGAATTACATGTAATATCATAGAATAATATGACAATCTATGAACTATTTGTTGTAAGTTACAAATAAATGTGTTATATACAATTCAGGTAGTTAGAATACAAATTTTGATTAAGTCTGAAATGACGGTAATACTAAAACATTTTGACGTTCGGATTGTTATAAATACTTGTCTCCGGATTGTAAACGGGGCATTTGGTCGTGGACCGCCGTACCGAACAGTACCATCGGATTGGGACTCGCAAGTTAAGTAACTTTATTTTATTTTAATATTAAAACTATTTGCTTTTGCCTTGAATATAGTAGTAACGATGATGATATAGTAATAATATTGTAATAAGGGACATGATCCTATCTGCTTATGTTTATGTTTATATAATTACATACTACCCAATAAATATATGTGGCGAATACAGTGGTTCTTATTTCTATCATATACCGACAAGCTATATCTTTTGCTGCTCGCCTAAAAGTATAACATAGCTTAATAATAATGAAAAAGTTGGTTTGCAACATTTGCTAATTAAATATATTCTATTAATTGCTCTACTTATAATCTAACATCAGAAGTGGGATATTATCCACTGTTCTAATACAAAATATTCTGATTACAGAATGGACCTCGCCGCTCTACAAGAACTTCTTAAGGCAATTAAAGACGCTGTTAATATGTTACTCGGTCAAGAGACGACGACGTTGCTCTGCCGATTTTCGATCCAACTACTAGCGACTTGGGCGCTGAGTCGTGGTGTAAAAATATGGAGGTACTCTCCAAGGAATTTGGTTGGAGTAGTGTCGCTACTATTGCCAAGGCAGGTAAGACCCTGAGAGGATCTCCTTTAGTTTGGTTTGAGACGGTCGCTCTTGGGAAAATTTATGTACAGAATTAAAGGTTTTTGTACCCTGAAAAAAATAACTTGTCAGAGAAACTAAAAAAAAAAAGCTGTACTATATACTTCGGATGCAGCAGATTTCTTAGAGAAGATTAGGCTGTTGCGTAATACAAAAATCAACTTTACTGAATTACAATTAGTTGTATTAGTGTGTGGTAGTATATCCGACCTAAATGTAAAATATGCATCTTTTAACAATAATGTTACACCTACCTCCGAACTTATCTCCCTGTTCACTTCATACGTCAAAGCTAAATATAGGACCAAACGGCAGAGAATATAAGGATTCTCCTGGCCCTAGTCATTATTTTAAACGCCCTAAAATAGAAACCCCAAATTATGACCCAAAATGCTATCAATGTGGCAAAGTAGGAGACACCAAGTCGCAATGCTTTAGAAAAGACACTCAGAATCATATAACAATAATTAATCTACAAGAACAAAAACCTGGTGAGTTTGTACAAAAATTTTGCTCATTTTACAATAAACCAGGACGTTTAGTTACTTATTGCAGTTTTAAACCAAAAATTGATATTACTACTTCAACGGCCGAAAATAAGGTTAATTTTTTAGAAAATCCGATTTAAAATTATCCCGAGTATCGATTAACAATATAATTATAAATTCACTTATTGAAAATTAAAAATATTTGGGCAAATTGTTGTATCATTAAGCAATAGCTAATCATCTTGATTGCCACCTCAATCCGTGTAGATTTAGTATCAATGGGATCGGTGAAGGTACATTACAGGTCTTCTCAAAAATTACAGTATCTGTTAAATTTGAAGAATTGTGTATTGAACTGGATATTTCCGTGGTTAGGGAAAATGATTGTGGTTACGATCTTATAATAGGTAGAAATGCTGTCCAGCATCCTGATGTTGAAATTGTAACTGACTAGTCAGGTTCTCGTCTAGTGCGAAAAAAAATACACAAAGCCGGCCTAGAAATAATATCTCTCAAAAAAATACAGCGTTAAACCCATTTCAGAACTTTCAGAGACATTATTGCATTTAGATATCGAATTACGCGATAAGATTAAAGCTCTTTTTCAAAAGTATTCCTCTGTTTTAGAAGCAATTGGTAATGCACAGACTGTCCAATTAGAAATAAAGTTAATAAAAGACGAAATTGTGCAATATAGACCATGCAGATTAGCCCCAATAGAAAGAGAGAAGTTTAAAGAAATTGTACAAGATTTGTTGGATAAATCTATCATTAAAGAAAGTAGCCCCCTTTTCTAGCCCTATAATTTTTGTAAAAAAAAGCGTGATGGGAGTGACAGGATGTGTGTAGATTACCGAGCCTTAAACAAACTAATAGGACAATCTAAATTTGACATATCAATCGATATGAAAGATGGCTTTTAGCAAATACCGATTTCGGATACTTCTACCAAATACACGGCTCTTGCGACACCAGACGGTCATTACGAATTCCTTAAAATGCCATTTGGTATTTGTAAGGGTCCGTCTGTGTTCCAAATAGCCATTACTAGGGCTATCGCTCATTTGAAATTCCTGCTGGTTTATATGGATGATATTTTAATACTATTCGATAGTATCACCCAAAGTCTTGATTATCTAGAACAAACTGTTTCGGCGCTCTGTTCCAATGGTTCTACATAAAATCTTAGAAAGTGTAAATGTTTCGTCGACAACATTGAATATCTAGGCAGACATATATCCCACGAAGGAGTTAGGCCAAGATACATAAGAATGTCAAACAAGTTCGTCAGTTTATGGGTATATCTAGTTATTTTCGAAAGTTTATTCCTGAGTTCGCTTCACGAACAGCCTGTATTACTAAGTTGACTAAAAATAATCAAAAAGGGGAATGGGGTCACGTACAGAATTTGGCTCGAAAATATATAATAGACCATCTTATATCTGGACCCGTTTTAACTATTTTTGACCCCAAGTATCCCACAGAGCTGCACACTAATGCTAGTTCAATAGGTTACGGAGCAATACTTTTACAAAAGGTCGCTAACGTAAACAAAGTCATGGCATATTACAACAGATGGACAAGTCCCACAGAGTCTAGGTATTGCTCTTATGATTTAGAAACTCTGACTATCTCCAGTGCCCTTAAAATTTTTAGTGTTTATCTTCTTGGCATTAAATTTACAATTGTAATGCGGTTAAATCCACTATGACCAAACGGGATTTATCACCATGAGTAGCCCGCTGGCGGACCTATATGCAAGATTTTTGGTTTGACAGTAAATATATAAAGGGTAAATTTATTAGTCACGTTGATTTTCTAAGCCGTAATCCGGTGGAGTCCCCAGATCCAAAACGTAGTCATTCGCTTGCTTTGTTTAACCTTATTGACTTTGATAACGACTCACAGTCGTGGCTAAAAATCGCCCAGCAGAACGACCCACAGACTCAGAATCTCATTTCACAATTACAAGCGGGTGACTTGGATTCAAATCAATATTTAATGAAAAATGATTTGTTACGTTACAAAACTAGTCCTGCTATAGAATTGTATTTTTTAATACCAAAGGGATATATAATTAGTATATAAAAACTGTTTCACGACGAAAACTGTCATGTGGGCTACGATAAAGTGTTGCATAAAATACGAGAAAAGTTTTGGTATAGTAAAAATATATAAATCATTGTTTAATTTGTATCGAAAGAAATTATTAAGTATTCGGGTCCAAAACAAGTTTTCTTACATCCAATTGACAAAAATGCTATACCGTTCCATGCCGTATATTTGGATTGCGTCGGGCTATTCACGAAAACCAGTGAAGGCTACAAGCATATTCTAATACTGGTTGACGGTTTCACAAAGTTTTGCTTATTGAAGCCACTTAGAACATTAAACATCCATGAATTGATATCTATTAAAAGGGAAACCATAACCTTATTTGGTACACCATCCCTGGTAATCACTGATCGCAGAACTAATTTTAGCTCTAATCAAATCGAAGTCCAAATCGAACGTTACGTAGCTACAGTAATTAATATGATGAGTACTATGTGTAGTGAATTGTCAGACGGGCCGAACGGATTATGGAAAGTTCAGCACTGCATAAACACTACTGTACAAAAATCCACAGGTTTTTCGCCCTTACGCTTACTGACGCTTACGGTGTAGACGCAAACATACCCATCGCACAAACTCGTTAAAATGAAATTGCAGATAATAGTTTAGAGCCCCATATCAACGTCCAAGCCGATCGTGAACTTGCCAAACAAAGGTTACAACATGTTTCAGAAAGATTTAAGGAACGTTTTGACTCTGTTAGACGAAATAATGATTATAATATTGGTTATATATTATACGTTAATCAGGACCATAGGCTTAATGATAAATTGAAAGCAAAATTCAAAGGCCCATACGAAATTTCTTCAATTCTCCCCAATGATCGCAATGTTCTAAAAGGCTTAGGCAATTTAAGAAATATTGTCGTTGCCAAAGAAAAAATACGGTTTTGGCCTGGAGAATGGGTTGACGAAAATATTACTGTTGAAAGTGCCATGATTTCTACCCTGTGATTCATCATCTCAGCTTATTGCCGTCCACTGTTGGACGTAAGCCTCCCCAAGTAAGCGCCAACCATCCCGGTCTTGGGCAAAGATAGTGATATTCTTGATTAGTGAATACTTGATTTGTTTTTGTATTATACTTATATTGTATGTATTATATGAATAAAATAAGATTTGTGGTAAAAACTTGTTATGATGATTAATGGCTACTATGCCTAAACTTAATCCATACTT
The DNA here is from genome assembly GCA_949126905.1 of Amorpha juglandis. NCBI lineage: Eukaryota > Metazoa > Arthropoda > Insecta > Lepidoptera > Sphingidae > Amorpha > Amorpha juglandis. The sequence goes on from OX421393.1 coordinate 6,023,978, forward strand.
TTAGTATGATGACACGTTTGATTAATAGATGTAAAGAGTACATTTCCGCTGGTCGACCATTTACTTGGTGCCAATTAGTCTCACCGGCAGCGGGTGAATGTGATTGGCATGTCTAGGTATCTGGTAAAGATGTACAAATAATCACTGTCGTACTTGTTTGGTGTTGGTCTATCTCAATGCAGTGATTGAAGGGGACCAACATGGCTATGCAAGTACTATATTATCAGCTGTTTGGCCACACGTTTGGTGTCAGTTAGTCTCACTGGCAGCTGGTGAATGTTTCTGACATGTCTAGGCGTCTGGCAAATAATTGTAACTAGTAATCTGTGAATCTAGTTACCATTGTGAATATCATTACCCTAATATATGATAATATTGCCATATAGTTTGTTACAATGAACTAGTTTCTAATTGGTAATGTACTTCGAGGACGAAGTACTGTCAGTATGGCCGTAATATCATAGAATAATATGACAATCTATGAACTATTTGTTGTAAGTTACAAATAAATGTGTTATATACAATTCAGGTAGTTAGAATACAAATTTTGATTAAGTCTGAAATGACGGTAATACTAAAACATTTTGACGTTCGGATTGTTATAAATACTTGTCTCCGGATTGTAAACGGGGGGGGGGGGGCTCATTCCGCTCTGGGCATCCGTTCGGGTCGGACGTGTTTTTGTGTCCGTAACACCTTTGTTACGGTCATAAAAATTCTGCTACCTGAGCCGTTGCTCGGTACCTGAGCCCCTGCGCTCAGTCATTTACGATCGGTACCGCGTCCTTTTCAGGACAGGGTACCGCTCACCCTTCCGTCGTTTATACGACCCTTTTGGCCCCCTCAGGGCACAAGCTCGGTGGAAACCTACCGGTGATAACGAAACCGAGCTTGCGGGGACCCGGCCCGCGTTTTTAGCCCCTTCAGGGCTAAAGCGAAGCCGGACGGGTACGGATCAGGAGGCACGTGGAGTGACCCCACGGTCTCCCCCGCACATCGCCCTCCCAACCCTACCCATCCCTAATATCCATCCCGTGTTCCGGTTGAGCGTGCGGTCTCCGGACCAATACCGCTTACGGTTCACGGACTGCTAGGAACCCTCTGCACATTAAGATTGGCAGAGGGATACAAGCTTAGGGCACGCCATATTTTAAGCACATCCCCCCTCGCCTATCCCCGGCGAGGAGGGTCAAGCACCTACACACCCCCGGGCGCACCTACCCGGGGATTAGTTTTTGACCGCGCAATCCGCGACCGCGACCCGCCGCGCAAATTCGTGTGCGATAGCCCCCGGCTTTCTTGTGGGTTCTTTCCCGGGGGAACGCACCGTGTCCCGAACCCACTCGCGACAAATTTAGACTAAAGATTAGGTAGGCTTGGCCTCAGCCGCCAAAATGGCTGACGCCAAGCCTGTGATCACTGACGATGTCATCATCGAGGCCTTACAGTCTCGCCCTCACCTTCTCCAAAGAATCGCGGAGATCGTTGCCGCCAACCCCGCCGCCGCCACCGCCGCCGCTGCCACCACCGCCACCACCTCTGCCACCAAACGCCCGGGCTCTACCCTGAGCCCATCCACTTCCCCCTCTTCGAACGAGGATAACTCGTCCGAAGAGGAATCTGCGACTTCCGCCCCCTTCACTACGGTGAAAAACCGTAGGAAGAAAAAGAAGGCGCGCATTCCCGACACCCCAAACTCCCCCGTGCCGATGGAGACCTCTCAGTCCTCCACCGAGCACGCCCCGACAGAGATCCCTCTCACCCGAGCCCCAGGCTATGTGGGGTTCACGAAGGATCATTCCTCGTCCTCCCCGCGGGCTCCCGCCCAGCCTGATTCATCCCAAGCCTCCCAGGCAATCCCCAACTCTGGGCCCAAGCCCATCTCAGTCCTTAAACCAAAGGACATGACCTATGAGGACCTGGTTAGATTAGTCGGACGAGAGTCCCTAAAAGCAGCCCCCAAATGGGACAAATGGGAGCAGATGGCCGTGATGGTGCCAATCTCTGCTTCCGCCCACCGCACCATAACCAAATGCTTGGATGACAACAACATCCAATATTATACTTACACTCTCGCCGATGATCGTACCTTCCGGTACGTCATCAGAGGCATCCCTTTAGATATGTCGACCAAAGAGGTCAAAGACGATTTAAACGCCCAAGGCATCAACTGCCTGGAAGTGCACCGCATGCACGCCACTAACAAAAAGCCGAACTGCCCGCGTAACGGGCTGTTCGAGATGGTACTTTGCGTCCTCAAAACGCGTGAGGACACAAAGAACATTTTCAAAATTAAATCGATAGGAGGCCTGGGAGGCTTCGACATTGAGATTCCTCACAAAAGGAACACAGTAGGGCAGTGTCACAACTGCCAGCGTTACGGCCACGCCTCACGTGGCTGCAAGCTAAAAGCCCGATGCGTGAAGTGCCTCGGTGAGCACTCCACCACGGACTGTCCACGTCCCAAAGACCGCAGTCAATGCACGGAGCCGCCTTCGTGCGGCACAATGGCTTGCTTTACAAGCTATACACCATGAACGTGCCCACACAGCTCGTGCACATCATACGAGCGTTCTTGTCGAATCGCGGTTTCAGATATCGCGTGGAGGGAAGCCTCTCTTCCCGACACACCATTTCGGCCGGAGTCCCTCAAGGCTCGGCCCTCTCCCCCTTTCTTTTCTCGCTATACACAAGCGATATTCCCAGGCCAAAGGGCGCCCATCTGGCACTCTTTGCCGACGATACCGCGATTTACGCATCGCGTAAAAACCCGGTTGATGTGGTTCGCACTTTGCAAGCCGCTGCCGACAAACTCGGTCAGTGGTGCCGCAAATGGCGAATCACCATCAACCCGACCAAAAGCGCCGCGATCCTTTTCGATAGATACCCAGCCCGTTTCAAAGATCCAGTGCCGAATGTCAACATGTTCAACATGTGCATTCCCTGGACCAAAACGGTCAAATATCTAGGAGTGACCCTAGACCAGAGGCTTACCTTCGGGCCACACTTAAAAGCGGTACGCGCGCGAGCCGCATTCGCGATGAGCCAGCTTTACTGGCTTCTAAACCCAAAAAGCAAACTCTCGACCCGCAACAAGATTAGGATTTACACGACCTGCATTAGGCCGATCATGACGTACGCGTCGCCCGCGTTTGCCCACGTACCCGAATGTCGTTATAGACGTTTGCAAGCCTTGCAGAATCGCTTTCTGCGTAAGATTACTGGGGTCCCGTGGTATGTGAGGAATCTCAACATCCACGTGGACACGGGCATGCCGACTCTCCGGCAGTTCATGAAAATGAACAGCAAACGCTATTTCGACCGCGCCGCTCACCATCCGAATACGCTTATCCGCCAAGCGTCAATCTACACTCCATTCGACCGCGCGAAATGGAGACGGCCGCGTAGCGTCCTCTCCGATCCCGACGATGCGACCACTCTGGCCATCCGAAGGAGAGAGGAATACATGAAAGCACACTCCACAAGACCGACTTACCGTCCTCGCCGCCGAGGACCGCGCCGCGTTCCCCGCAACCCCCCTGACCCTAGTACCGGCCCGCGAGCCGATGATGATAACAACCAGTAGTTTTAAACCTCCCCAAAAATGATAATCGCAGATGTCTCTGCCCTCCCCCAGTGACCGCCCTGAGCCGAGGTCCGTACCCCACAGGGGGTGCCCTCAGCGAGGTCGCTTAAATGTAAGGGTTGAGAGCGCCTAAAGCGTTCGCCCGAAAGTCCGGTGAAGCTGTAGAAAGCCGACTCGCGTCAGGCTAACAGTACTACGCCAAATCGAAAAAAAAAAAAAAAAAAAAAAATGTAAACGGGGCATTTGGTCGTGGACCGCCGTACCGAACAGTACCATCGGATTGGGACTCGCAAGTTAAGTAACTTTATTTTATTTTAATATTAAAACTATTTGCTTTTGCCTTGAATATAGTAGTAACGATGATGATATAGTAATAATATTGTAATAAGGGACATGATCCTATCTGCTTATGTTTATGTTTATATAATTACATACTACCCAATAAATATATGTGGCGAATACAGTGGTTCTTATTTCTATCATATACCGACAAGCTATATCTTTTGCTGCTCGCCTAAAAGTATAACATAGCTTAAGAGGCTACAGCGAAAATAATCCGTAGTTTGGTGGGCGGGGCTTGCAGCCGCTCGCGGGGAGCTCCGAAGGCATCGCACGCGCTCGGGCGACAAGCCGCGCTCGTTTGTCGTCGGGCGTTCGACTCGTATTACAAAGCTGTACACTCTGCGCAAAGTGATATAAGTCTAAAAGCATATTTTTTCGGTCTAGTCGGTATTCCTGTATCTAATATAGAACGGAAAATAAAATTCGTTCGCAATGATATAAGGACCACCTTTGGTCAATTTTTATAAAAAAATTGTGTATGCTGATATTACTTTAGGAATATTAAATTGAACTTAGGCCTTATTTTAAAGCAAATATGTTTAATTTGTTATATCTCAATTTGTAACATTGTATGTGTGTACTTACAATTAATTACGTCAGATTTGTGCGCAATAATACAATTAAAGCAAAGCAAAATGGTGATATTGAAGTTTTTTTAACTTGACACAGTAAAGTGACTTGGTATTAAGTACAGTCCAGTTCAAATATATTTGCGACCAACGAGATTAATTTTGTTAATCATCGGCATTATGTGGGCCCGAAGCTACTGGATATACAGTGGCTAGTCCCGAAGTGTGACATGTCTGATTAGACCACTATGGTGAGTTTTTCGCTATGTGTACGGTTTTCGCTATTCAATCGATACCCAAATGTATCGGTTACCCTCTCACCAGTGACACCAGCAGTTCTGCCTGGGTTGATCTTAGACTAGTACTTACGAATGTTTCCACTTCACCGTATCTTAAATATCCTTTTTATAAAGACAATTGACTCTCATAGCTTTCTCTAGTATATCAACACATCGATTTTTTGGCCATCGGCACGAACGTAGCTTTGGTACGATTTAGCATGGGTGTTTGTGACCCACGTACTTTTGTGATTCTCTAAAACGTAAAAATATTACCTTAAGCGACCTTACTGGAGTTTACCTGGCACGTTATGGACACGTACTCCCGTAGGCCATAAATTTGGTTTCCACCACATTTCTGTCCGCCATTTTCAAGTGTTTAGTGCACCCGATCCTAAAAAAGGCAACCGCTAGGATCCGTCCAATTACAGGCCTATAACCATCGCCTCCTTGTTCTTTACGATAATGGAATTATCAACTGTCAGCACCTGCTGTACCTAGAGGAGTACCGATTGATTAGCGACCGCCAGTACGTCTTTAGTCGGAGTCGCTCGCTGGTAATCTTCTAATTTACCTGACATATAGATGGACAGAAGCAACTGAGACCAAGAGGGAGGAGCTTGCAGCCAATTGGGGCTTAGCGAAGACCTTTTATCGGGTATGGCACAAAGCACTTCCTTAAAGCTACCTTCCTTTGGGCTTCCAGAGAAATTATGCAACTGGATCACTAACATTTAAAAAATCGTATAGATAGAAGCGTGTATACCTCACGTTACGGATAGATGTTCAAAAATCAATCACCATCTATTAATTTTTTTTTAATAGATGGAGAGATAATCGCTTTCAAAGGTATAAAAAGTGTAATATTAATCCAACAAAAGGTGTTCATAAGATATTTTTTTTTATCCGATCACGGCAAAGTGACTAAACTATATCTGATGGGAAGCGCAGTCCAGTCCAAAAAACCAGCGACCATCGACATACAATAAGTTTATGGGTGGTAATGCTTCTTCATACTCTAAAGAGGGAAGAAGCAAATCGAGGACCCTGCGACAGGACAGGCGGATGACCAATGCAGGCACAGGGATACAATGTTGGACCCTTATACGCACCTCAAACAACTATCAACTCGTGTCGCAAGCCTCTCGGATATACACTGGCTGATCCTGGAACACGATCCACACAAGGTGTGAGTCGCTATGGCAGGTTTTAACACTACGTGTACGGTGGTCGCTATCCGGGTGGATATGGATATCCTACCACCAGTATAATAGTTTCCACTTTTGTATATACATTTATTCTTTACTATGGAATCCTAAGTTTGTCATATGTAAGTAAAACACACACTTCGTTGGTTTTGAAGGATAATGGAATGACAGACAAAATTTTGTCATTTTCATACATTTGAAATGAAAATGAAATAGTCAGGTATCCGGGTCCATTTTTGCACTTGATTACTATCAAGCTAATTTTCCGTGAGTTGCTTCGTTTTGATGAGACGCATAACAATTTCCTGTGCGAAAATTCTCGATTGTGGTAACAGAGGTAGCAAGGATAAATATATGTCGATGATACTCAAAAAATTAATACTAACTGGTTTTTTTGTTACATTTCAAGATAATTATCTAAATTATTTGAAAAAATATTTTTCCTACAAAATGTATGGTTTGATCAAGGACCGTTCCAGGATTTATAGATTTGAATAAGGGAATAAATAAAAAAAAGTGTGCGTCTCGGGACGCACGACAGAAGTGATAACTTAAACTAATGTGGGTTGAATTTAGAGAGGAGAAGCCTGCTTACTGCTGCCGTATGCGTGAGAGAAAGGCAAGCCAGACAGAGTGGGTCCGTAACGCGTTGTTACAAAGCGGTTTACCCTCCCATAATAAGTTATCACTTCATTGGATTGCAGTCCGGTCAAAGTCCTGTCAAAATCCGTTCATAGGTCTGTCAATGTTCGGTCAAAGTCCAGTCAAAGTCCGGTCACAATCCGGTCACATTCCGGTCAAAGTCCTGTTAAAGTTCGGTCAAAGTCCTGTTAAAGTTCGGTCAAAGTCCTGTCAAAGTCCACTCTAAGTCCGGTCACAGACCGGTCACAATACTGTTCAAAGTCCGGTCACAGTTCGCTCATAGTCTTGTCAAAGTCCGGTCAAAGTCCGGTCAAAGTCCGGTCAAAGTCCTGTCAAAGTCCAGTCAAAGTCCTGTCAAAGTCCTGATAAAATCCTGTCAAAGTGCGGTCAAAGACCGGTCGAAGTCCGGTCAAAGTCGTGTCTAAGTCTGGTCAGAGTCCTGTCAATGTCTTGTCAAAGTCCGGTCAAAGTTGTGTCAAAGTCCGGTCAAAGTCCTTTCAAAATCCGGTCAAAGTCCGGTCATAGTCCAGTCAAAGTCCGGTCAAATCCAGTTAAGTCCGGTCACAGTCCGATCAAAGTCCTGCCACAGTCTGGTCAAAACCAGTTGAAGTCCGGTCACAGTCCTGTCAATGTCCTGTCAGTCTTGTCAAAGTCCAGTCAAAGTCCGGTCACATTCCAGTCATAGTCCTGTCACAGTCCGGTCAAAGTCCGGTCAACTCCAGTTAAAGTCCGGTCGAATTCCGTTCAAAGTCCTGTCATAGTTCTGTCAAAGTCCGGTCAAAGTCCAGTCACAGTCCGGTCAAAGCAGACTGGTCACCGTGTGACACCACCTTAGGCTTCGAAAATTCTCAAAGATCCAGGGAGATCGGCTAACGCTGGCTGGTCAACTGGCCCGCGTGACGTCTCATGGAATGTTCTCGAATATTCTCGAACCTTCCGTTGATCGATGGACCGCTGGTGTTACGGAACGCATCGGTTCACCCTCCCATAAGAAGTTATCACTTCAAAAATGAAAATTAGTTTGCCACCAACAAAACAGGAATTGTAGCAACAAATTAAAAGAACTGCATTCATTTGTAATGTATGGTGTAATGTACACATGCCCCACGGAAAAATTGCCAGAAAATTTCAGATAGACAATAATTGATGACAAATATAATAGGTATTCATATATTATTGGTTTGATGGCCCCCTAAGTCCATGTTTTGAATAATTATCTTCTGACATACAAGGTACCCTATTAAAAATATTGTTGGAACGAAGTTCCTTACGGCAGGCTTGGAGGGGATAGGGATTTTGCTGCGTGACCGAACTGAAAAAAATGTGATAGTAAAAGCGTAAGAAAAAAGCGTTAAAAGCGCTGCATAACCAGCCAGCGTTAGTTCCTTTTTGCCTGCACCAAAATTGTGTGCGAATTTCAGCTCAATCAGTTTTTAAAATTAAATTCATTCAGCCAGTTATACTTGAAGTATTTTTATATCTCCTTCGATTTTTAAAAGATTACGCTAGCTCGTTATTATTTATAATTACATAAGTTGATAAAAAATGCTATACAATGGCTTTACCGCGGCAGTCTCCGAGTGCTACACGTCTTTTTTTTATTTTGTTATTTTAGTTGATAATTTGTATTTTTTACAATTTGTGTCGATTCTACATTAGCAGAAGGAACTTCGTTCCTACCTGGTGTCCCACGACACACACCAATTTTTATTGGTTGTTTTTATTTTTATTGTTTTTATTTTATTTATTGATTGATTATACAGGATTATTTTTAAAACACCAGCAACCTCGCAGGGGTAGGTTCCTAAGGTTATAAGCTACTACTTTTGTTCTACGACTTTTGATAATTTGTTAGATTTTATTTTCATACAAAAATAAGTATTCATTTAATTTCTGTTTTGAATGTTACAACGCGCATCGCAGATTACGTAAACAAACACGCGAAGCGTGGGGAACCGGGCTAGCGCATTTGACCTTGAATTCCCGAGCAGCTGACCGGCGCCTTTGATGTCGTGCGCGCAAGCCGCGCCGCGCCGCAGTCTACGAAGAAAAACACAACACAACAAAAACTAGTAAAATCATTTTTTTAAAAATATATTGAGTTATATCCAAACTCGTAAAACAAAAGTTGTTCCGTATGGGGTCAGCTATCTGGTCCTGCGAGGTTACTGGTGTTTTAAAATTAACCATGTATTCATTATTATATAGTTTACTTAATTTTTTCATGTTATTACAAAGTCAGATATGACGAATGAGGAAAATGAAATAGATGAAGATGACAGCTATGTTAGAAGCGTAGATAATGAAGATTTATCAGATGAATCTGATGAAAATTATTTTTTTTTAATATGCAAATACACAATTTTTTTAGAATCATCAAATCGACATATTTTATCCTTGATACCTCCGTTAGCTACCACAATCAAGAATTTTCGCACAGGAAATTGTTGGGCGTCTCATTGAAACGAAGCTACTCACGGAAAATTAGCTTGATAGTAATCAAGTGCAAAAATGGACCCGGGATCCCTGACTAAAACTTATATTACTTTAAACCTGGAAATATTTCTATTTTATGTAATATAACTAAATATGAATCCATTAACACTGAGTGAATTAATGGGTGTTAATTGATACAAGTTAGATTTTTTTGACTCATCCAAAATACATAATATCCATCAAATCTTAATATTTTCTAAACAGACTTACTTCCAGCATTTTAATTATTTTAACTCCAACCCTATCAGATAGAAGTTTTAAAAAAACTTGTGCCATTTAACACATGCATTTATCATTATACACATATTAACTACTATAACATATGGCTAATGAAATAAATTTAGTTTCTTTTTATTATCTCATATTATTGTTGTTACTATAAACAAAAATCATAGTACATTTATGTTAATAGCAAGTAATCCCAATCCATCAAAGTTAAAACATCCTGAGAATAGAATAGAGTAAAAAAAAGTTGTCGAGTTTTTAAAATAGCATCATATCATTAAATAGTTTTTTCTCAAAATTCGGTTTTCAGACTTGTATCACTTTTCACAGAGGGTACAGAAATATACGCATATTAGGACGAAAAAATATTTATTATGTACTTACACTGTGACATTACGCTCATCATCTATGGATACTCATTTATGTTAAATGAGTCTATTGATGGAAGTGGCTTGGTTGAAGATATTATGAGATCTAACAAGTGAAAATAATATAATGTATGCGTACATCCTATAACTATTTGCATTATTAAATATAAATTGACTTTGAGGGTAAATAAAATCATATTAATGCATGAAATCACGAAAATCCGATCTGCAAAAAAACGGCATAGGTCCGTCCACGATAAGGCGCTCCCGCCGACTGATCTATTGAGGGAATGAAAGTGACGCAATTACTTTTGAAATGCAAAATAAGAGATGGCTATATTGAGTATACTTTCAAAATAAAACAACGTATGTGCCAAAACGATTTTTCTTGTTTTCTAATAAAACTCATTATTAAATCTAAAACTGCTTTGACCAAACTTTCACACGATAATTCTCCATGTTTTAAAGTAAATTTAATTGTCTTATTCATGAGGGTTACGCTTCGGCAGCCAAAAACGTAAAAAAATAGATACAACTTTGCGATTTTTTTCTATCGAGAAAATTTCATTGAATCGTGTATTCCTTTTGAACAATCCTAGAGCAGAAAGTCAAAAAACGTATACCAAAATATTAAATCTCTATTCCACGTACACAATTATATACACGAGTTAGAAATGTCCCATTTTTTTCAATGTAGGGCCTTAATAATAATGAAATAGTTGGTTTGCAACATTTGCTAATTAAATATATTCTATTAATTGCTCTACTTATAATCTAACACATGCATAATATCTATCTATACTTATAAAATAACATGTCCTGACTGACTGACTGATTCATCATCGCCGAGCGCAAACTATCAAGGCTACAAGCATGAAATTCGGACTGTATATTCATTTTGTTATGTAGGCACCCACTAAGAAAGGATTTTAGAAAATTCCACCCCAAAGGGGGTCAAAATAGGGGATGATAATATGTATGAAAGTCGTCATTTTGAAAGTTACATAAATAAAATTTTGTATTTCGGTTATTGACGTAAAACAAATAAATATGTGTTTCAGGAATTTTGGAAATTTTAGTTAATAAGATGAAGAAGAAATGAAAAGGGGTGTGAAAGTTAATGCGAAAGTGAGTTTGTTTGTTATGCTTTCACGCCTAAATCACTAAACCGATTTTGATGAATTTATCTACAGGGATAGATGGGACCCTGGAGACGGTTGCAGGCTACTTTTATCCCGGAAAATGCTGTTCACGTGGGCGGAGCCGCGAGCAAAAGCTAGTACAATATACAATTCAGCATATATCGGCATAATGTAGGTACCATGCTCACACACGCTGCGGTAGGAATACACAACATGCCTGATAATCACACAAACACGCACACATACACGCACGTACCACGCGCGCGCGAACTAACATGCACACACACAGACAAAGGGGTCAAACTTAAAGCACCAATTGTTTTTGTGGGCGGTTAAAAAGATTATATGAGGAAAAGTAAAAGAAACGAATTGATTTAATCAACACACTAGCCACTGACTTCCTTGATGCTTCTTCTTGTACCAGTGGGCATCTCCGAACCATAAGTAAAGATGTGTTAATGTAAATTTTATCGAAAGAGCTCTTCTCATTAGTCTACTTGAAAAAATTGTTAAGTATATTGATTGTTTCTAAACGATAATATTGTGTTTCTAAACGAAATTATGTTTAAAGTGACGTTTAATGTCAATTGAGTTTGACAGCTCACTCTCTCTGCTTGAACATGGTTGTGTCCGTATGGTGTGAAAAATTAGTATTAAATATTTCATCAATCCGCTTGCTTTTTAATCTCCAAAACAACAGGTTATGGGCCCAGAACCCAAAGTAAGTGAAAATAAATATTATTTTGTAAAGAAAGTAATAAAAAGTAATTTTTACAAATTTCATCATGGCCAACGTGTCTGGCGTGCCATCCATTCCAATAGAAAAACTGAAAGGAATGGAAGACTACAATAACTGGAAGTTCACAATGAAGATGTTACTTATTCATGAAGATTTGTACGAGTGTGTCCAGTCGGCAGACAGTTGTAAGGACGATAGAAAACAGCAAAAAGCTTTGGCAAAAATTTGCCTTTCCGTGCACAGCACTGCTTATCCGCATGTAAGGAACGCTAAAACGCCTTTTGAAGCTTGGACTAATTTGCAACAGGCTTATGAGGATAAGGGGCTAAGCAGAAGATTAAGCTTGCTTAGGTCACTGTTTTCGACCAAGTTAAATGAGAGTAGCAGCATGGATAGCTATTTGTCGCGTATAACTGAATTAGCGCAGCAGCTTCATGACATCGGATCCCCGCTAGAGGACGACTTTGTGTCTGTTATAATGCTTAATGGATTAACAACTGATTATGATCCACTAATTATGGCTTTAGAACACAGCAATGTCACACTAGCTGTTGAAACTGTAAAGATAAAATTATTACAGGAATATCAGAGACGTGATGATAAAGCTGAAAATGTAACTGCCTTGACGGCGAAGAAGATATACAAATGTTTTAGGTGCAAGAAACCAGGGCACTTGAAAAGGAATTGCCCCAAGAACAATATATCCAAGTCAGAACACAAAGATGGTACAACAAATAAAGGTTTGTTATGTGGACTATCGGTAAGGTTGAACGGTGAGCGCTGGTATGTGGACTCAGGAGCATCCAACCACATGTGTAGAAGAATGGATATAATGAAGAACTTTATAGCGACTGAACCAAAGAATGTGAACATTGCAAATGGTGAATTAATTCAAACCACCGGAATTGGTGAGGTGAATGTTAATCTTAAAAGTGGTTGTCAAGTTATAAAGAATGTGCATTGTGTACCGGGACTGTCAGCAAACTTATTATCTGTCAGTGAAATGACCAACAAAGGATATAGTGTTATTTTTGACTCTAAGTGTTGTAAGGTTTTTAATAACAATAATGTTATAGCTAGTGCTACATGTATAAATGGTGTATATGTACTAGATACCATTGAGTCAGGTTTAAGCTGTAATGTAGCATCAGAGAGTGTCATGGAGCCTCAGGGTGTGAACTCTGACAGCTGTTTGAGGACTAGACATAAGTCTTCAGATGGCAGAGCATCACAAGAGGTATGGCATCGTCGGCTAAGTCACCTCAACGCACGGAGCATGAATATCATGCAAAAAGGTATGGTTGATGGCATTTATTATGAAAGTTCTGACTTCAAATCTTGTATAGCTTGCATTGAAGGTAAACAAAGTAAATTACCTTTTCCCAAAAGATCACTAAATAGATCTGCCGAGGTATTAGGATTGGTACACACGGATCTGTGTGGTCCTATGTCAGTAAAATCATTTAGTGGAGCTCGTTACTTTGTAACATTCATAGATGATTATACCAGAAAAACATTTATCTATTTCCTAAAGTCTAAGAGTGAAGTTCTTGGTAAATTTAAAATGTTTAAAGTACTTGTAGAAAATGAGACAAATAACAAAATAAAAGTACTCAGAAGTGACAATGGTGGTGAATACATGTCTAATAAATTCCAGGAGTTCCTGAAAGACAACGGGATACATCACCAAACTACAATTCCGCATTGTAGTGAGCAGAATGGTGTAGCGGAACGTGCCAATCGGACTATAATGGACAAAACACGCTGTATGCTACAAGATTCTGGACTGGATAAACATTTTTGGGCTGAAGCGGTAAATACTGCAGTCTATGTTAAGAATAGGTCGCCCACAAAAGCAGTTATGGGTGTGACACCAGAAGAAAAATGGTCAAAAAGAAAGGTAAATGTTAGCCATCTTCGTATTTTTGGTTGTCTAGCCTATGCCTTGAACTCCAATTGTAAGAAATTAGATTCGAGATCTAAAGCATATATTTTTGTGGGATACTGTGAGGAAAGCAAAGGATATCGTCTCATAGATCCTTTATATCCAGGAAAATGTATAAAAGCAAGGCATGTCAACTTTATTGAGAATAAATTCTGGAGGAAGCAAAAGTCACATGATGATATTCAGTATGTAATACATAATATGTCAGACAATGGAACAGAAAATCTGGTCACAGATGATGTTCCGGATATGTCTGATGAATATTGTACATACCCATCTGATGACATTAGAGTTCGGAGACAAACTACGTTCATGCTAGATGATACTGAAAGCAGTTTTGATACAGATAATTCGTCTGATGTGACTTACATTCCAGAAACTTCAGGCTCATCGTCAGTTGGTTCATCCCAGCTTCAATTTGAAGATGCAGATACTGCATCGGATGATTTAGCTATGGTTGCTTTAGCAACCAGCTATTGCAGTGATGAAGAATTGCCAGAGAGTGTCCAGGAAGCCCTGTCAGGTAGCGAGGCCACAGAATGGAGAGCAGCAATAAACGATGAGTATAACTCTTTTGTCTCTAATAATTGCTGGTGCCTTGTTGATTTACCAGAGGGAAAGAAACCTATAAAATGTAAATGGATATTTAAAAGAAAAAGGGGGCTAAATGGTCAGTTGCTTAAATACAAGGCTCGTCTGGTAGGTAAAGGATATACACAAAGATATGGCATAGATTATTATGAAACTTTTTCTCCTGTGGTGAGATATTCCACCATTCGATTACTATTGGCATTAGCAGCAGAGTACAATCTGGAAATAAATCATTTAGATGTAAAAACAGCATTTCTTAATGGCGATCTCCATGAGACTGTTTTTATGGAACAACCAGAAGGATTTGTGATCAAGGGCCAGGAGAACAAAGTATATAAATTGAACAAGGCTATCTATGGCCTAAAACAAGCTGCAAAATCATGGTATGAGAAAATAAATGGAACTTTACTAAATAAATTACAATTTAAAAGGATGTCATCTGAACCATGTGTATATTATAAAGGACAAGGGGAGGGGATAATAATAATTGCCCTTTATGTCGATGATATCATGTAATTTTCGTCTCCTGCCTCATTCTCAGAGAAGGAGAAAGTTAAAAAACAGCTCTTAAATGAGTTTGAGATGAATAATTTAGGCCCCGCACAACATATCTTAGGTATGAAAATATCACAAAGTAATGGAGAAATTACTTTGGATCAGTCAAGCTACATCCAAAGAGTGTTGGAAAAGTTTAATATGTCTGAATGCAAATCAGCACCCACACCAATGGAAACTGGGTTGAAGCTAAAAACTGGTGAAGCTAAGGATACTAAATATGATTACAGAAGTCTTGTAGGCTGTCTGATGTATATTGCTGTATGTTCCAGGCCAGACATAATGCATGCAACAAGTTTTCTAAGCCAATTCAACGAGTGTTACACAGAAGATCATTGGAAGGCAGCAAAAAGAGTACTTAGGTACTTAAAAGGTACAACTTTTTATTGTCTAACTTTCAAAAAGGGAGGAGGCTTGGATGTAACGGGCTATACTGATGCTGACTGGGCAGGTAACGTAATTGATCGCCGCTCCTACACAGGTTACCTATTCAAACTGGGTAAGTCACTCATATCATGGCAAAGTTGCAAACAAAAAACTGTTGTATTGAGCAGCACAGAAGCAGAGTACATGGCACTCTCTGATGCGTGTAAGGAAGCGATTTTCTTACGCAATTTTTTAATTGAATGCTTAAATATTGTTGTTAAAATTGTTTTGTATAATGACAATCAGTCTGCTCATAAATTATGTGTAAACACTATGTATCATGCGCGGACCAAACATATTGATATACGACATCATTATATTAGAGACATTATAAATAATAATGTTGTTAGTATAGTATACTTATGTACTGAGAAAATGTTAGCGGACTGCTTAACAAAGGCTTTAACTAGAGAGAAATTTGTAAAGTGTATTTCTTCTATGTTTAAAATGTAATATAAACACTGATAAAATATAATTATGTTTCTGGTAAACAAACTTAAGTAAATGTAATGGTTGCAATACCTAGTTTGTAAAGTTTATATATAAACTTGGTTTGTATAAATAATTTGTCTTATTACTTATGTATGTGTTGAATAATTTGTTTAAGGGCCAGTGTTAAGTATATTGATTGTTTCTAAACGATAATATTGTGTTTCTAAACGAAATTATGTTTAAAGTGACGTTTAATGTCAATTGAGTTTGACAGCTCACTCTCTCTGCTTGAACATGGTTGTGTCCGTATGGTGTGAAAAATTAGTATTAAATATTTCATCAATCCGCTTGCTTTTTAATCTCCAAAACAACAAAAATAACATTTAGATTTTTTTATGACTTATATACCTACTCTTCTTTTCTGAAAGAGCCCGTTTTAATACCTTATGCGTTTCTATATATTGAACAACATTACAACAGATACTCACGTGTTCCGATGTGTCGGGCGTCTGTCCAGTGTGGCGGAGTGCGGTTGCTTCAACAGGTGGGGCGGGGAGGGGGCGCGGGGAGCGCGGGAACGGGGCGGGGGCCCGCGGCTCCGGCTGCTGCGGCTGGCCCACGCGCACTATACTCTGCAATATTTATCACGACTACAACTATACTGACATTAAACGGGCGGGTATGACAACTTGAGAGTTTCAGCCAAAAATGCAAGGAGACAACATCGACGGCAAAAAAGAACACTGAAGAAACAAAAATTACAATTTCAATTTCTCTTTGGAGTTGGTGCCTTTGCCGCCGCCGGCGTAGATGAAATCTATATTTGCTATGCTGCCGGTCAACTGAAATTGCACCGTCTCTAAAGAGACCTCAAGAAATTGTTATTTTTTTTTATCCTGGCTCGACAAAGTGACTACGCTACACCTGATGGTAAGTGTAGCGCAATCCAGGAATAGTGTTGACCGACGATAAACAATGTGTCCATCGTAGGTCGGCAAGATCGTCCATCCGGCCTGCCAAAGTTCCTGGGATGAAATACGGGGCCCCTGCCAACGGAATACTGGCGACCCAGCAGTATCTCATCCCAGGGCCAAGGGGGAGGGGAAGGAAAAAGGTATGTGAAAAGGGTTAGAATCGGAGGGGCAACCTTCCTGGGGAGAACCGGATATACACCGGCTGACCCTGGAACGCGACCCACACAAAGGCCGCTATGGCAGGTTTTAGCACCAGTGTACGGTGGTCGCTATCCGGTCGGATACAAGTATCCTCTCACCAGCAATTTATTTTTGTCTGTTCAGTGTTTTTGTTTTAGCTTATTTTACAAATACACAACACAATACAGGATTACTAAAGTAATTGAGTTGTAGAGCCACGCTGTAGACAGTTTTGTCTACAGCATGAATGGGCCGGCTCGACCGGATCGTTACCACTGTCTCACCAAAAACCGACGTAAAGTATGGTGAGTGAGATATCCGGAGCCTCAAATCCCCCTCCCCTTTCCAATCCCTTACTTATCCCTTCCCTTTGAGCTCGGCAACGCGCCTTTGATTCTTCTAGTGTTATGGGCGTGCATGGGAGGTGGACATTACTTACCATCAGGTGACCCACATGCTCGTTTGCCGGTGTATGCTACAAAAAGATTTATTAAGAAATTTACAAAAGGTACATACATAAAGTTACTATTTCCAAAGGAATAAATAGTGAGGCCTAACAAAAGGATTGAGAATGACTCACGTGAAGTTCAATATCTTCGTATATCGGCTCAACAGGTCTGTTCTTCTTGCTCCTGTATCGCACGAGTAGAAAACTCGCCACTAGTACGACACAGATCATCACTCCTACACCAATACCTATTAGCGCTGAAAAACTACGTTGACCTGTGAATGTGGACATAAATGTTATATTTTTTAATTTTCTTATACAAATATTTGAAAATGGAAGGTCGGTGATTCTCAATAATACGTGTTTGGAGATTGTCTGGCAAAGAAAATCATCTGAATCACCCCCATGAGGTTCATTCCTATCAAGGTGGGACGGTAATGATATAGGCGGGAATGGGAATGGCTGCGCGAACTGACCTCGTTTGAATAAGGAACACGACCGCCCGGAAGTACTGTGATGAGGTGATTGAACCTGTTATCACACCACACAGAATACAAATAGCCTCAGATTTTCAACTGATGCACGACAATGCCCGTCCGCACACGGCAAGTCTTGTTACAGTGGTGGTTCAGGAGCATGTGTCCGACCCTCAGAGGTATCGACAGAGGGGCAATTTTTTCTCATATTAATAAAGAGAGTGTGGGAACTTAACAAGACAGAATAGACATCCTCATTCCGAGTATGAAGAAACGGTGCCAAAAGGTGATCAGTATACCTAGAGGACATACCGATTAATTAATTAAACATTTACTATTTTATTTGTTTGTTGAATGGATTGTTTTTTAATCCACTGTGTGTGTGTGCGTGCGAGTGTGTTTGTGTGTTGAAGAGATACATAAAGACATTAGAAAATAAAATATAATGATCTTTAAAAGATAACAAATTACTGGTGCTAGGATATTCATATCCGCCCGGATAGCGACCACCATACACATAGTGTTAAAACCAGCCATAGTGGCTCACACAGCTTGTGTGGATCCCGTTTCAGTTCCAGGATCAGTCAGTGTATATACGGTTCTCCCGAGGGGCTTGCGACCTGACTTGACAGTTGGGGCGGGTATAGCGGTACATCCTTGTATCCCTGTGTCTGCCACGGTCATCCGCCTGTCCTGTCGCAGGCCCTTCGATTTGCTTCTTCCCTTTTCGCAGTGCGAAGGAGCATTTATACAGGCCGGCTTGATTCTGATAAACACATTTTGTCTGTGGCCGCTGGCTTTTGGACTGCACTGCGCTTACCATCAGGTATAGTGCAGTCACTTTGCCGTGCTAAAAAAACAACTCACTCAGTAACCCAACGCAACTCGACACTGCACTGCACTGTACTCTACTGTACTGCACTACACTGCACGACACTGCACTGCACTGTACTGTACTGAACTGTACCCTACCGCACTGCGCTGCACTGTACTCTACTGTCTTGTACTGTACTGCACTGCATTATACTGCACTCCGCTGCACTGCACTGCACTGTACTCTACGGTCCTGTACTGCACTGCACTGTACTGCACTCCACTGCACTGCACTGCACTGTACTGCACTCCACTGCACTGTACTGTACTATACTACACTGTACTGCACTGTACTACACTGTACTGCACTGCACTATACTGTATTGTACTGCACTAACTAAATACATGAAAAAAATATGCGTACCGCGGTAAAAGAAGTTTGGACTTCAAAAAAACGTCAATTCTACTAAACCTACTTCATATAAATGTGAATATTGAATGTTTGTGAGTTTGTGAATTTCACTTAGCCATGATATAAGTATAGCATACTTACTTTCATTTGTTAACCCCGGCGTGTATAAATAAATAGTCTTGTTGTGAATATGCCGGGTGTACTCCTCAGTTCCGTATTGATGGATATGATATGAATCACCGTGGTATCGGATGGTTGCACAATATGTTACGGCACCTGAATCAGCGGGTGTCAATGTTATATTTTCTGATTTTATTTCTTCATTATAGGATGTGCCATTCATTATTTTTTGTATATATCTTGTAGTTTTGTATTCTACATAATCTGTAACACACATTATAAAATTCATAATTATTTTTAAATTCGACAGTGAATTCTTTCAGTATGAATGGGCTGGCTCGACCGGGTCGCTACCATTGTCTCAACCGACCGTGAACCGATCAAAACCGACCTAAAGTAGCGGCTTGCTGCTGCATTTCGTATGGTGAGTGAGATATCCGGAGGTCCAAATTTACCCGTTTAAGGTCGGCAAGACGCCCATGTCGTTTCTGGTATTGTGGGCTTACATAGGCAGTGGAGATCACTTACCATCAGGTGACCCACTTACTGGTTTGCTAGTCAAAGCCATAAAAAATATCGACGATATTAAAATAATCTAGGATTCAGATCCAGATTCGGATCCATTCAGATCCGGATTTTCAGATTTACCCTATTCGGAAATATCCATTAGACCAGGGGTCACCAATTAGTTACGCTCGGGGTCCGTTTTAAGAAATGAAATGACAATCGCGGTCCGCTCAACATTTTATAGAAAAAAATATTTATTAAACACATGTAATGTAAACAGGTAGGTACTTAAACTCGTAAAGTAAACAAGCAAACGTAATATTTCAAGCACGTGGTTCGTCGCGTCGTACGTCACTCAAAATTAAAACAGAACACTGAGCCCCCGGCGGCAGGCACAGTGATGCCACCTTGCAGAAAAAAAATCACTAGATTTAGTCTGGTTTGGTTGGATTACAAAACAATGTAATTGCGAAAATAATTAACAAAAATAATATCGAATAGCTAAAAAAAAAACAACAACATCTAATACTTGTTCTGGTATTTGATGTTGTTTTTAGCTATATCTGTATATAGAAGGCTGAGATGGATCAGTTTCATTAGACTTATTTGATTTTTAAACAATGTTTCGTTTTTCTTCATTATCTTCAACTTTAACTTCTAAATTTTTCGAAAATCGATAAATATCACTAATTCAAATTTAAATAAATTTAAATTTTTTTTTCAAAAAGTCACTGTCGTACTCCAAAAAATCACAAAATCTAGTGATAAAATCGCTAAAGTGGCAACGCTGGGCCAGCAGCGCGATCGCGTGATTACCCCCGCCCTAGCGACGCACCGCGCGCTTCCCCACCGCGACGATCAACGCTTTCGCAATCCGCGAACTCTTTCTCGCTAACAACAACAGCTCGTTACTTCGCCCGCCCGTTTTCGAATTGACGTCAACAAAGAGAAAGCGGGGATATTTTTTTTATTAAATTAGGTACTCTATAGTGCAAGTTCCTGTGTTCTCGCGGTCCGCACAAAATGGATCGGCGGTCGGCCATTTGGCGATTTGGCCCTGTATTAGGCTGGTTTTCCTGTCACGCTGACGGTCGGCGCTGATGGGTCAATTTGTATGTAGTTACAGATAGCGTTTTTGAGTCGCGCTGATCGCTCAGCGCAGACGGCCGTCAGCGCTGAGCTATACGCGACCGTGCGCGCCGCGCGTCAGCGCCGCTGACCAACAGGCGCCGACGCGTCTCCACACTCAGTGAGCGTTTTCGTGTCACGCTGAACGCACGTACCGACAAATACAGTCATAGACAATCGTGAAATAGACACCGGTCGGGTGATTGAAGATGTGCGATTAAGGAAATGTTTATGGGACACTTCGGACTTATTATAAACAAAGATGCACGTAACAAAGCCTGGGATGACATCGTCGTCGCACTTTTCGAAAACGGACAAAATGGACAACAAATGGACCAATCTAATTTGTAGCTTTGCTAGTAATTCGTCAAAACTTCTTGATGACATACGGAAATAGTTGAAAAACTTTTTGTTTTCCTCTCTCAACTGGCCGTATAATATATAGATTTCCCCTGCGAAGATTCTCTGCTCGATCAATGGATGAACATGTAGTTTTTTTCTTTTGCAGACGTTTTTTCTTTTCTTAGTATGCGGCAACAATTTTCACTACCATCGACATTATTTGCGTCTGTACTTCACGGTGATCAGCGCGATACTAAAACGATACGAGCTGATCGATCAGCGCTGACAAGCTACGCGCCGATCGTCAGCGGCGACCGTCGGCGTGACAGGAAAACCAGCCTTAGACTTTCTTCCATTACTATTCGAAGAAAGTGTGCGAGGGTAGATCACCGATTTTTATCCCGATTTGTTCTAAACTACCCGCATTACGCACAGACAAGTAGTGTAAAATGCGCAATGTATATATAGCTTGTAAAAATAAATTGTTATCGTTACATTTTCATGGTATCGGCACTGGTTATTCGCTTATCGATAGTGTTGTCCACAATGTCGACGGACATTTCGATATATTCGTAACATATCGTGTAGTAAGTCCTATGATTTAAGATATGGGTCATTCTACTTTTAGCGACGAAAAAATAAATAAAATAAAAATAACGAATTGCGTATTCTTTAAAGTTTTATTGTATTTATTAGTGTAACCAATCAACGAAAAAAATAGTAACCGAGGTCGTTTCCTTTTTTAAACCCGAAATTAGGGTCATAAACGTAAAATGCTGGTAACAGAAGTGATGCTCAACATAATAGAAATGACATTATTCTAAATAGTTCTTGTTTACAAACAGCAAAACGTACATTATAGCCTATAGTTTAACAATAAACATGGTCATTAACTGGAATAAAAAATAATTATCTTAAAACGAATAACAGGTAAACTAAAAAAAAATCTTAAAGATATGATCACAGAAGTGACGTGTCTTTACTGTTAACTTCTAACAACAATGGCGTATATTATTAGAGATCAATTACTTATCAGGTACTATACCACTTATAATTATTTTTTAATCAGAATTATCTCTCAGTTTTATGATTTTAAAATATATTTTCATCGGAAGAGTCAGATGCCACTATTTTGTGACAATTTTGTATTTTTGTAAACTTCGAACTTTCACTGAATACTCGATCAATATAACGTTTCTTCTTAGTTTCTTCGTCAGCACTCTCATCTGACGAAGATACATAACAGGGTTTATATATGAAATTACGGCTACGTTTGGAGAGAACCGATACCGTAACAGAGTCATCATTATTGTAAGATTCTTTACTGCACCTAAAAGATTCATTTCTCGCAGAAGAAAGAATGCTTGATGGGCCAGGCTCCTCGAATGTCTCTATATCAGATATAGGGTATGTTAGATAATTACGGGGGGATGCAGGAGAAAGAACTTGGCTTTTTCCAGAATACATTTGGGCGCACGCAGTATTAATGATACCTATTTCATAATGTGGACAAATTTGATGGGGACGACATTCAATGCAACTTAGTTTTCGAGCATGTAAAATACTCGGGCTGTTTTTATCCCAAGTCACTTGATGAATGTTGAGCGTACCTTTGAATGTTGGTGTCAAACTTCTTAACAGCAAATTTTCAATGGTCGCAATATTCTTTTCATCTACGGGTATAATTTGTACACCTTTGCAATTCTCTTTCAAACACTGAATCAGTTGTTGGAAGTTTGCTACGTCCTGTCCCCTGGCTACTGATTGGTCTGCTGTTCGCTTTACCGTTGCACCAATCCCATCCGGTGATCCTTTACCGTGTCCAGCTTCATTATAATGCCATATTAGATTTTGTATGCCTAAATTTACCGCGAGAAAGTTAGCCATTAAGAAAAACATTGATTTATTCCGATATTGCGAAGAGGGTCCATCACTTACTAGATGAATTGTTTTTAAGTTAGGATGTAAGTTTTTGACTATTTCCATGATTGGAATTAAATGATTACAAATTAATACAGGATCATGCCTGAGATTTTCAGAAATTGTGCAAAACGGAGTTATAATCGAATCAAATTCTCCAAAATGATACAAGACTGCTGTGTGAAGTGATATCTGAGTTTTGGATGCCCCAAAGTGTACAGCTTGTATTTCTTCCGCATACTTACAAATATAATTTTCTGCAAAGTCTATGTGTAATACAGCAGTTTCTTCATCAACCCGCCTCTTTGCAAAGTTGATAGCCCGGTACTGGTGGTAAATATTGTTTAAATGTGTCATAAAATCTGGTAGCTTTGATAACAAGTGATCGGTTAAATCTTTTTTTGAAGTCACAACCTTTTCTTTTATTGTTTTCTGACATAATTTTTCTACTCCCTTTATAGATACTGGACATTTCTTTGTGATCCATCTAAAGTAGTGAATCGGATTATTATTGTTCATGACATTGAATTGTACTTTTTTATTCTTACAGACCTTACATTTTCTTAACAAACATTCCTCTTTTAACTTACCTTCGCAACAAATGGTCTTTACAAGGGCTACAGGTGTACCTTCATTAATTACTTTAACCGTTTTTAATGCTGTTATTATAAGTTCCGTGTTTGTGTGGTAAATGCATAGACACGTATCCCGTTGTCTTGTGTTTGGAGAAATTATCCAAAAAGGGCGATAGCGACAGAACAGGGAATAAGAAATTTTATGATTTATTGTAAGTTTGAATTTTGCGTACAAATTAAGTAGCGAATCGTTTAGCAATGGTATTTGTTTTTTTACTTTTTTTCTTGTAATTGTTTCTTTGGTTCCTGCCGTTAATCTACTACTTTCATCTTTTTCCAAAAACTCTTTTATCTGTTGCCTAACTTCATGTATTCTATGTTTATTTTTATTAGTGCATATGTTGGTATTAATCATTTTACGTTTCTCAACAGCTCTAATATAACGCATTTTGTACTTTTTCACTCTATTTTCTAAAAGACGCAGTTTTTCTTTCAGTAAAATATTCTCCAATTTTAGATGTCTTCTGTTCTTTTTAACTATCCTCCTACCAAACTGGGCCCTTGATCTAGAACTGGAAGCAACGGGGCTACTAGGGGGAGTATCATTTTTAACAAATTCTTCAGTCTGCTGACCAATTCGTTCTTTTGCTTTTTTATTGTCGCGATATTTTTTTGACCTTTCCTTCCACTGTTTCCTTATGATTTTTTGAGCTCGTGGCGTTAATTCTTTAATGGATTTTACCTGTCCTTGCTCCTTTTTTCGTTTGTATCGTTCTCTGTCTTTCCTTCTATTTTCTTCCAGCTGTTGTTCTGATAATTTCTGTCGGTATCGTCTCATAGCAAGTTTCACTTGTTCCCTACGTTTTTGAAGATTTTTTAACTCTACCTTTTTTTCACCTTTGGTCTTAGCTCGTGTATGAGGTGCCATGTTGTAGCTAAAAAAAAATAGTAGCATGAACAGTAAACTCAATATTTCAGAAAAGTCATAACTTAAGCTTAATAAAAATAAAATATCACATGTAACAATTTATTTAGTCTGAAAAAATATCTAGTGGTAACCAAAAGCCATATAGGTAAGTCACTTCAAAAGTATATAAATAAACTATTATTCAATTAAAATTCCACGGTTTTACTATTTATTATTTTCAACATTAATTTGGCTCATTGCTCTATTAATATTTAAAAATAATTTCGATGAACTAGAACAGTACCAATATTTCGTCACATAAGTGATCAAGCATCACATCTGTTAACACACTAATAACAGATGTGACGATCACAGAAATGACGAACTTTAAGACGAACGGCCATAATTTCTTGTGATTCAAGTTTAAACTTGTTGTTGCACTCAATCGTATTAACTGACATGAAACACATACAGGCTAAGTGATTTTATATCTTAATTTGAAAATCTTACCTTAATACAGCTTGAACAGATGTGATGCACGAACTTTTACACTATGAAAATTGCATGGAAAACAGTTTTTTATTAAAAAAAACGAAAACCTTCCCACACTTTGAAGCCGGCATGCGAATGACTAGTAGGTGGTGTTGCAACATTATAAAATTGAACGGACTACAACAAATGTTACTAGTCAATTCTTTCATATTTACACTTGATAACCTATGTGATGATTAATTTGTAACAAGAGTAGAATCGAGTACAGTTACAAGTGAACTTCACTGAATTTAATTTACTTTACGGACCAACATTACGACTATATTTGAGTGTTAATAAACAAAGGAAAATGTATTTCGTTAACTAATTATATTTTTTAATGATGTCTAAAGCCAACAATATACGAAATACACACATAACAGAACGTGACAACTACTACGTAAATCACAGTTTTTTTATTTTTTATTTTATTTTTGTGTTTGATTGGTTATAACCGATTAAACTTAAGGTCGATTGAATTCGAAAGAGCTAAAAATGAGTTCACCAAATAAATATAATTCATTTATATTCCTTATGCACACTTTTTTGGCTGTAGAATAGAATCACCCATATACGCTTCGGCAATATTGTGTGTTGTATACGAAATAACACGCCTGCCTCGGGGGTGTAGTTGTATTGCGTACGCAGTACGGTTGCGTGCTGAGATCTCGGGCTCGATCCCCGGGTCGGGTCAAAGTGTTATGGGGTTTTGAAGTGAAACTTCTTTATCGGTGTTAGAAACATAAAATCGTCAGATTTTTCGGTTACGTCACATTTTTCCGTTTGACTGAACTTTACAGGACTTTGACTGAATTTTGACCAGACTTCGACAGGTCTTTGACCGAATGTAGACCGGGCTTTGACCGGACTTTGACCGGTCTTTGACCGGACTTTGACCGGACTTTACAGGACATTAACTGGTTTTTGTACAGACTTCGACCGGACTATGACTGTACTTTGATTGTACTTTGACCGGGCTTTGACTGGACTTTGACTGGACTTTGACTGGACTTTGACTGGACTTTGAAAGGACCTCGACAGGACTTTGACCGGACTTTGACTGGATTTTGACCGGACTTCGACCGGACTTTTACCGGACTTTGACAGGACTTTGACTGGACTTTGACAGGACCTTGACAGGACTTTGTGAGGACTTTGAACGGACTTTGAATGGACTTCGACCGGACTTTGACTGGACTTTGACCGGACTTCGACCGGACTTCGACCAGACTTTGACTGGACTTTGACCGGACTTTGGCCGGATTTTGACCGGACTTCTTCTGTCGACCGTCCCGAGACGCACACTTTTTTTTTGTATTCATGTCTATGATAATAAAAGCCTTTTGTTTAAACTTTATCTAATTTAACTTTATTTAACCAATTTCTGTAAAGTTGCATAATATAGTAGATCATTTTTCGAACAATAAGTTCATAAAGAAGTTTCACTTCTTACGTGTGAACACTAGTACACGCACTCATTTTTTTTCTATCACTAAAGTACTACATAATAAGATCTTAATTCATTAGAACAGGTTTATTGGTTGTATTAGATTATCTTAATCACGCGTCCTTATTTCCGAAAAATACAAGTTTTGCCGAAGCGCATAATTAAAATCACAGTACAATTTCCTTTATCTTCCTTTCAAAATGAAATCATATCTATATTGCTGCTAATTACAATTCATGAGGCGGTGCGGCGCGGCCGAGGGTTTTTAAAAGTTAGGTAACTTACAAAATAATTATTAACATAACTCGACCTCACCTGTTTCTTCATAAGTAGTAACAGTATAGGTATTGTTATAGTGAATCTCATGTAATGTTGAATTTGAAATTTCACCTGAAATTAAATTTATTTTTATAAATTAATTTACAAATAACAAATTAGTTGTTAGTTCCCTCTTATATTTATATAAAATTATCCTAATGCTGGGCACGGGTCTCCTCGACCAACAAAATTATTTTTCGGGAATTTCTCAGATTCACAACTTTAGATACTCCCGCTATTTGAAACCAACCGTCGAAGTCTCAACATAAACATAGAAGAATTAAAAAAATTGTTTATGATACAGATAAGTATCACTTTACAACTGAAATACTAACGATTAGATTAAAACGATGTTTAGTAGTCTCTACTGTCGAAGCCATCAATAATTATTATAGGTAGATATCATACGAAGTTTGTCATAAATTTTACAATTTGTTGTCGATTCGTGATGACCACTTATGATTACGTTATGCAGTAAACCATAGCGTCATCTAATACGACGCTAGCGACATATGCGACGTTTGTTGAGTATAAGTGTAAACCTTCAGAAATAGCTTTATAGCTTACTGATTTTGCGTAATGGTCTAAGATCCCGGGTAACGTCGACCTTCACCCATCTGTTTACCGGATGAAAAATATATCTTAGGGTATAAAATACGTTGCTGAACACATACCATTAGGGTTGCCTAAAAAAATATGGCCAAGGATATGATTTACGAATTTAAAACAAAAAAAAGATATTATTTCACTGACTTGCTCACCAAATAAATGAACCTACAATGAAAACCTACAATGTATACTAACGGCAAAAGCTAGGAGCTAGATGAGCGCAATGACCAATTTTTTGTTACCTGTTTGCACACGGCAACCAGGTAGTAGTGGGCAGAAAAAGGTAGGCAATCTATTTTTTGCAGGTAGTAGGGGAAAGGTGTACAAGATGATTCCCTTAACGGAAAACGCTCGTAATATCAAATATATTTAACATAATTATGATCTGAAAGCGTTTACTACCAGCATATTTATCTTTCTTACTTTGGGCGTATGCTAAATCATTTAATTTAATAAAATTGAAATAAAAAAAAAAAGTGTGCGTCCCGGGACGCTCGACAGAAGTGATAACTTAAACTAATGTGGGTTAAAGTGAGAGCGGAGGAGCCTGTCTACTGCTACCGTATGCGTGAGAGAAGGGGAAGCCAGACAGAGTGGCGCCGTAAAGCGTTACGTTACGGCGCCACTCTGTCTAGCTCCCTTAACGTGTTACGTTACGAAGTCCGGTCAAAGTCGTGTCACAGTCGTGTCAGAGTCGTGTCAGAGTCGTGTCAGAGTCGTGTCAGAGTCGTGTCAGAGTCGTATCAGAGTCGTGTCAGAGTCGTGTCAGAGTCGTGTCAGAGTCGTGTCAGAGTCGTGTCAGAGTCGTGTCAAAGTCCGGTCCAAGTCCGGTCCAAGCCGACTGGTCACTGTGTGGCGCCACCTGGGACTTCGAAATTATCTATGTTCCAGGGAGGTCGGCTAACGCTGGCTGGTCGATGGACCGCTATCGTTACGGAACGTTTCGGTTCACCCTCTCATAAGAAGTTATCACTTCAAAAATATTCCTTTTTTAAAACCTTGCGAAAGGATCATCTTGTACACCCCGGTGTTCAAGATGATCCCTACGATATGGACAAGATGATCCTCGGACCATCTTGCCCTTATTTTGGGTAGTGTGATTTTGAAATATAAAAATTACTTACAATAAACAACATATTTATTAATTTAAGTTTTATAGTCTATAGTCATTCTTAAATCACATAATATAATTTGTGAAATCAAAAATCATACATTACATAGTTAAGGGCTGATTCTTCAATTAAAATTCACGACAGTTATTCTTTTGAATTAGAATAGAATAGAATCTTCTTGACAATAATTAACACCGTTAGTCAAAATCAACAATATAAAAGCTTCGTAACGTACGAATTAAAAAAAGTCAATAAACTGACAATCTGTTTTTAGAATTCTAAACGCTTTTTAGCCGGCGACATGATACACATATCACAAATAAATTCATCGGCGTCATCACTACCTATCCTTGCACAAGCTTCATGGCCCCATTTTTGGCATTCAGAACATTTTATCCATCCTTCACCCATCTTATCTTTGGAAAATGTTTTCGTGCAGAAAAGGCATTCTGTATCATTGTCAGATGATTCGGACCCTGAGACATACAAAGTTTTTTCTTTTTATTTGATACTCCTTTTCCTACTCCCTTCCCTTTCTGTTAATTTTTAGTTATATATTTTTTGACTGTATGCCCTTTTCGTAACTTCCTATTTTCTTTTCCAGTTTTTTTTGCTTGTTTCTTCTTCTAAGTATTTTTTGTATGGTGTGCTGGTTAGAATTGACGTATCCACCTTTTTTCTCTTTATGTTGCTCCTTTTGCCTACAATTTTTGGGTAAGGTTTTATCTTGGCCGGTGAAACAACAAAATTTATAAAATTACTTTTATCAAGGAGTGACGGTAAATCATTTCGGTTCAACGCATAACTTGTAGATGGCAACGGTGACAAAGGAATTCGAATAGAAAGCGATTCTTCTAGATGATCCCTAGGGACCATCTTGTACACTTAAAAGGTGATCATCTTGCCCCAACCTTAAGTTTTTCATTTATTACTCTGTAACATAACCTCTAAGTATTCTACTGTTACCATACTATGAAAAAAACTAAATTGATCATATTAGGAAGTTACAAACACAACAATGACTGTAACTGACAGTATACAATAAGACTTACATGAGTTTAAAGTCAGCTTTACCTTAGATCAACAGCACACAATTTTAATATTTTCCTATCAAAACAAGTGCGTCGGTCGCGTCGCCATCACGAATTGACTAACGCGGGGGATGGCCGGGGGCCACACATTTTCGAAGAATATGACTAGATGGCATTTACACTTTAGTCGCAATTGAAAGTGATCATCTTACCTCAAGGGATCATCTTGTACATCTTTCCCCTATACATTGTACAATTTTCATTGAAGGTTCATTTTTTTTGGTAAGCAAGCCAGAGATTTTTTTTTTATGTTAATTAATCATATCCTTGAACATATTTTTTTAGGCTACCCTATTGGTATGTGTTCAGCAACACATTTTATACCCTAAAATATTATTTTCATCCGGTAAACAGCTGATGGGTGAAGGTCAATGTTACCCGGGATCATATACTATAATAGGATTTGTCATTCAAAAATAAAACTAACAAAAAATGTAATAAAAAGGAATTCTTTGCTACATAACACCTGTGCACACGTGCTGCATGTTCTGTATGTCGGACATGGTATAAGCTATTTCAAGCATAAAAATATCCGTGTTTTTCATTTATAGCCGTTGTAAACACGTTACACGCCTCACCATTCCCTAATTAATCACAGGAGTTTTCTCTAAGTGCGGATCTACGAACGACACTTACATAATATACAGTGTTATTTTGACACCCTGTTACTAAATGAAACCACATATTCGTCATCGCCTCTGCTTACCTTGTACCAAACATGAGGCTTGAGCTTGTAGTAGTTTTGCCAAAAAACGTGATTTAAGTTTTGAGCCTTTTAAATCACGCTGTACGGTTTTTGCACTTAACTCTATTGAATAAAATATCACAGCTGACGATGTTATTATAAAACACAAACGCTTAAGAAGGGCAACTTCATACATATGAAAATACGTCTCAGACTCACAAAGACGCTCTCGACACATTCACTGAAAAAGTTGCGACAGTATTACTTTGTTCATTGATAATGACAATACGTAAAAAAAATGTGTTTGGGAAATGCACATACCTATAAATAGGTGACACAAATTTGACTAAAAACAAATAATCATTATAAACGTTACAAGATTCGATTTTACTTAAGATTTTATTACATTTCATAGGGTAATCTAATATTTATTTCAATTCCTAAATTACTATTTTGAGCCGTTTGCCTTCTGTACGCTTGGCGTTTTTATAAAGCGGGTGCATTGACCTTGACGGTATAAAGCCCGCAATACATGTTGGACGAGCGTTGCAGAGTGATGAATAATACCAACGTATAGATAGTATATTTGGGTATCAGGATAGTATCGTGGGTATCAGCAACTACGAGAGACTTTTGGTCTCACAACACCCAGACCGGGGTCTGGGTTTGTTTCGGGAAACAAATATTTGTGGTTCACATAAACATTTGTCTCGGTGCGGGGATCGAACCCGCGGCCTCTCGCTTCACAGCCGGCTACTCGATTGGTTTTCGATAAACTTGCCGAACGCCTAGGCACTAGCGCTTGCCTTGTATTAATTTACCTACACTCGTGTGGGCCTAAGCTCGTCCAACATGTGTGGCTTAATGGTAATGTATGTGTGTGTGTCTCATTCATTCGATGACGGGTGTGTATGTTGATTTGTATGTGTGTGCGCGCGTATACAGACTGTTTAAAATTAATCTAATGTTAACGGCTTTTAATTTGTTAGGTAATATTATTTTTTTATTTTGCCTTTAATAAGAAAGTGTCTTAGCTCAAAGTACTTATATTAACGAACACTACACATGGTTTCATTTAAGTATAGGGTGTCAAAATGACACTGTATAAGTTTCGATTAAAAAAGTATTTACAAGATAAGGATTACAAATTGTGATATTTTTAAAGAAGTACAATAATTTTATAAAATCACTAGCTTTTCCTCGCGGCTCCGCCTGCGTGATCTGCTTTTCCCGAGATAAAAGTAGCCTATGTTCACCAGGGATAATGTAGGATTCTAATGATGAAATATTTTTTCAAATCGGTCCAGTAGTTTTTCAGTTTATTCTTACATACAAAAATACAAATCTTTCCTCTTTATAATATTATTAAAGAGGAATAATTCTTTCATACATATTTTTTGGGTAGCTTGAACCGTGTACGCAACGCACGCAACCGAAGCCTTCCAATATGAATAATTTTCCCCGTTTTTGCAACATTTTACATTGATACTTCGCTCCTAATGGTCGCAGCGTAATGTTATATAGCCTAAAGCCTTCCTCGATAAATGGACTATCCAACACAAAAATAATTTTTCAATTCGAATCAGTAGTTCCTGAGATTAGCGCGTTCAAACAAACAAACAAACTCTTCAGCTTTATAATATTAGTATAGATTACATCTAAATCTTTTTAATTCAAGAAGATTTCGACACTGAATATCTTTTGCTACAAAACAATCGAACTATGAATAAGTTTTTCGTTCGCGTAACAACATCGCAATGTACGATTTTGCTCCGTGTCTCGGTCGTACAGACTTGCAATTATCGTAAACACGTTACGTCAACGAATTTTGTTAGTTGTCATTTAGCGATCGGTACTTTGCGACTGGATCGTTATCTATGTCGAGACTTCCACGGCAGTGATACTACAGATAGCTTCATTCTTTTTGAAGTGATAACTTCTTATGGGAGGGTGAACCGAAACGTTCCGTAACGCGAGCGGTCCATCGACCAGCCAGCGTTAGCCGACCTCCCTGGAACATCGATTATTTTGAAGTTCCAGGTGGCGTCACACAGTGACCAGTCAGCTTGGACCGGACTTTGACTGGACTTCAACCGGACTTTGACCGGACTTCAACCGGACTTTGACCGGGCTTTAACCGGACTTTGACCGGGCTATGACCGGAGTTTGACCGGACTTTGACAGGTCTTTGGCCGGACTTAGACCGGACTTTGACCGGACTTAGACCGGACTTTGACTGGATTACGACCGGTATTTGACCGGACATCGACCGGACTTTGACCGTACTTTAACCGGACTTCGACCGGACTTTGACAGGACTTTGATAGGGCTTAGACCGGATTATGATAAACTTCGACAGGACTTTAACCGGACTTTAGCCGGACTTCTACCGGACTTTGACAGGACTTTGACCGGGCTTTGACCGGGCTTTAAACGGGCTTTGACCGGATTTTGACAAGATTTTGACTGGATCTTAACCGGATTTTGGCAGGACTTTGACCGGTATTTGACCGGACTTCGACCGGATTTTGACCGGACCTTAACCGGACTTCGACTGGATTTTAATAGCGCTTTGACCGGATTTTGACAAACTTTGACAGGACTTTGACCGGATTTTGACAGGTTTTTAACCGAAATTTGACCGGATTTCGACTGAACTTTAACCGGACTTTGACCGGGCTTTGACCGGATTTTGACAAGACTATTACTTTGACTGGACTTTAACCGGATTTTGGCAGGAATTTGAAAGGATTTCGACTGGACTTTAACCGGACTTCGACCGGACTTTGATAGGACTTTGACCGGATTTTGACAAGACTGACATTACTTTGACTGGACTTTAACCGGATTTTGGCAGGTCTTTGACCGGTATTTGAAAGGATTTCGACTGGACTTTAACCGGACTTCGACCGGACTTTGATAGGACTTTGACCGGATTTTGACAAGACTGACATTACTTTGACTGGACTTTAACCGGATTTTGGCAGGTCTTTGACCGGTATTTGTCCGGACTTTGACTGGACTTTGACCGGATTTTGACAGGACTTTGACTGGTATTTGACCGGACTTCGACCGGACTTTGACCGGACTTTGACTGGACTTTGACCGGATTTTGACAGGACTTTGACCGGTATTTGACCGGACTTTGACAAGACTATTACTTTGACTGGACTTTAACCGGATTTTGGCAGGAATTTGACCGGTATTTGAAAGGATTTCGACTGGACTTTAACCGGACTTCGACCGCACTTTGACCGGATTTTGACAAGACTGACATTACTTTGATTGGACTTTAACCGGATTTTGGCAGGTCTTTGACCGGTATTTGACCGGACTTTGACCGGACTTTGACTGGACTTTGACCAGATTTTGACAGGACTTTGACCGGACTTTGACCGGACTTTAACCGGACTTCGACCGGACTTTGACAGGACTTTGATAGGGCTTTAACCGGGATTTGACCGGATTTTGACAAACTTTGACCGGACTTCGACCGGACTTTGACGGGACTTCGACCGGACTTTGACCGGAATTTGACCGGACTTTGACAGGACTTTGACAAAACTTTGACCGGACTTTGACAGAAGTTTGCCAGGGCTTTGACATGACTTTGACCGGACTACGTAACGTAACGCGTTACGGCGCCACTCTGGCTTCCCTTTCTCTCACGCATACGGCAGTAGTAGGCAGGCTCCTCCGCTCTCACTTTAACCCACATTAGTTTAAGTTATCACTTCTGTCGAGCGTCCCGAGACGCATACTTTTTTTTATTATTTTTATTTGATTGAATGACGAGACGAGCAAGGCGCTCGCCTGATGGTAAGCGCCACGCCTGCCTATAAACAGAAGCAACACCGCACAGAACGTTGAATTATAAAGCACTGCATGGCATTGAACTGCGCTCGTCACCCCGAGACATAAGATGTTAAGTCTCATAATGCCCAGTTATTTCACTGGCTTCAATGTCCTTCAAACCGAAAAACAACAGTGCTTACACACTGTTGCTTGGCGGCAGAAATTGACAAAGCGGTGGTACCAACCCAGACGGCCTCGTATACGAGGGACCTACCACCTTGTACCACCTTGTTCGTTATTTGAGAGATGTGTGAGATCCGGGATCGAACCGTCGACATCCGTTTTGGCAGTCGTTCCACTCCGCGTTAGACTACCGCAACATTAATTTATAAAAGATTGGCTACGTGGTAGTCTTCTACGGAATACGGAACCTTTATAACAGGAGAAGGGTTATCTAACCTGCATTAATCCTCAGTATTTTGATAGTTCTATATTGATTATAACTCGCCCACTGTTCTCCAATACAATATACTTGAGAGTCATTGTCGATATCATCAGCTGTTATAGTGTAATGAATAAAGTACGGTACACCACGCTTTGGTAACGTGACGATAGATCCACCTGAAACATTAGGCATCTGCTTTAACTTGCAAATATACATCGTGCTACAGAACGGTGTGGTCAAATTAAATAAAATAAATAAATAAATACACCCAACAGTTACACACATAGTCCTGACCCCACAGTAAGATACGAGTCTTGTGTCGTGGGTGGGTACACTACAATAATACGACAAACTTTATTCCGACAGTCACAAATACGAATATCAAAATACCGATATAGACCAGTGCCGATGCCTTTGAAATTGAATTACGGGCGATCTGAGGTCGGGAAGTGGGAAGGGGGGGGGGGGCTTTTAAGGGTAAAAAACAGTTTATCTCGATTTCCGGAAAAACTACAAGTCCTATGGCAAAAGTTAAATTGTAAAGTTGTAGGTAATAAATAGATCTACAACTTTTATATACACACTTTTTTCACATAACCTCAAAATTTATGTGAAAAATTCAAATAATTAAGTTTTTTGTTTTTTATTTTTTATTGAAGTTATACTTCTTTAGGCGCGTTATGAAAAAATGATGAGAGTGAAATTTTAAGATGCGCGCGCACCTGTGACACAAAATTAACAGTATGAAGTTAGGCGCGTTATGAAAAAAATGATGAGAGTGAAATTTTAAGATGCGCGCGC
Organism: Amorpha juglandis; assembly: GCA_949126905.1. Classification (NCBI taxonomy): domain Eukaryota; kingdom Metazoa; phylum Arthropoda; class Insecta; order Lepidoptera; family Sphingidae; genus Amorpha; species Amorpha juglandis. Next base: position 6,059,158 of record OX421393.1, read on the forward strand.
ACCTGTGACACAAAATTAACAGTATGAAGTTAGGCGCGTTATGAAAAAATGATGAGAGTGAAATTTTAAGATGCGCGCGCACCTGTGACACAAAATTAACAGTATGAAGTTAGGCGCGTTATGAAAAAATGATGAGAGTGAAATTTTAAGATGCGCGCGCACCTGTGACACAAAATTAACAGTATGAAGCCGTCTGCTTAACCGCTCATTAAGTCTCGAAAAAAAAGCTACCAACAAAATAGGAATTGAACCTCGATATTAGTCGCGCATGTTGGTACGCTCGTCACCTCTGATCACTGTTTTCATATTTATAATATTTATCAACATGTCTCTAGTTTATACATTCACAACACGTGTTTGAGTTTCATACAAGTGCGAATTATATATGTGCTAATAAATTATATTCAGTAGTGATTTAAATTGAATATTTTGATTGATATTACTTACTATTTGTGAATATTAGTGAAAAAAATTGTGCTTATATACTTTTTCAAGTGCTCCAATATAATTGAGGTTAACTATCCGTATGTATTATTTATTGATATAAATTAAAATACTTTTATTTAATATAATTAACACTAAATATTATTAAATTATTAATGTTAAATACTTATTATTATTGTAATCAATTATTTGCATGCAATTAAAAACTATTTTTTAATGATGCCAAAGAAGTATAACTTCTCACGCGCGTACATAAGTACACGCACCCATTTTTTCTTTTACAGAAAATCATTTTTTTTTCACGAAATTAGGTGAAAACTTACCTTCTTTTATCCCAAACACACTGTATTTTTTTATTTATAATATTTATTTTTGTACCTTATTTTGACTTAATATCGAAAAAGCACCCTAATTTTCAAACCAAAATTCTCACGTCAAATATATCAGCTTTATTAAAAAAATAAAGGTATACAAAAAGGTAAGTTATCACCAAATTTCGTGAAAAAACATGATTTTGTGTAAAAGATAAAAATAAAAAACAAAAAACTTGGTTATTTGAATTTTTCACATACATTTTGAGGTTATGTGACAAAAGTGTGTATACAAAAGTTGTAGATCTTGTTATTACCTACAACTTTGCAATTTAACTTTTTTCTATAGGATTTGTAGTTTTTCCGGAAATTGAGATAAACTGTTTTTTCCCCTTAAACCAACTTCCCGACCTCAGGTCCCCCGTAATTTAATTTTCCTATCATTTTTGTTGTATTCTCTTCCTTTTCCAATGGGTTTCATCCTAATATAATTTATTTTTGTAGCAAAAGGGATCGGCACTGGTCTAATATTCAAAATTCCGAATATAACAACTCCGATGTACCTTTTATCCTATTTTTATAATTCCAAAATTTCAATATTCCTAACGTATATAATTACGAATCTCAAAATAGTGGAGCGCCTGGGGGTTTTCACCTCGGATTAGAGTTATAGTGAATGAATTAATATGATCGATGTGGGATATTGTTTTTTTAACTATAAATTGCAATGTTTACCCAATTTTTTTTTGTGCAAACCATTGTTTCATTGTTTAAAAAAAGTATTATGAAAAATTAATGTTTGGCCATATATTTTCACTTTAAACAGTAGTTTTTTTTTATTTATATGTTAAATCTTACCTGAGTAGACATATAGGAACATTTTTCAAAGATACATGTGTATAAAAATAGCAGTAGGGATCTCGAACAGGTAGAAAAACGTGGAGGGGAGAGCGGAGCGACAGCTGCTATGTACAATGGAATTTCTCGGCCAGTTTAATTATGTATAAAAAATGAAACGTACTCTATTGTGTACATTTAAAAAATAAGGTAATTAATTACGACTAATGAAAAGAAAAAAAAATAGTACAAAATCAGTTTATTTAAATATATTACAATGGCTTTTGCTCGCGGCTCCGCCCGCGTGAACAGCATTTTCCGGCATAAAAGTAACCTGTAACCGTCTCCAGGATCCCATCGGTCTATGTAGATAAATTCATCAAAATCGGTTCAGTGATTTAGGCGTGAAAGCGTAACAAACAAACTCACTTTCGCATTTACTTTCACCCCCTTTTTCATCCCTTAATAAATAAAATTTCCAAAATTCCTGAAACACCTATTTTTTTTTACGTCAATAATCGAAATACAAAATTTTGTTTATGTAACTTTCAAAATGACGCACTTTCATACATATTATCATCCCCTATTTTGACCCCTTAGGGGTGGAATTTTCTAAAATCCTTTCTTAGTGGATGCCTACATAACAAAATGAATATACAGTCCGAATTTCATGCTTGTAGCCTTGATAGTTTGCGCTCGGCGATGATGAATCAGTCAGTCAGTCAGGACATGTTATTTTATAATTATAGATTGTTGTCTACATCAAATATTTTCTTCTACTTCATCTATCTGTATAATAGGTGAAGTATTGGAACAACTATTTCCGCTGTACTGTAAACATGCTACACTGCAGTATAAACCACTTTTTCGGCATCCACACGCAGCTCCACATCCCTTTTTGCAATTACAAAATAACATTTGCAATAAATTATCCGGAGCAGGTAATTGATTCATTGTTATTGGGATGTACATGTTATTGGAATACTTCCATCCCCAATTTTCAATAACTACGTCATTTCCTAGCCATATCTGAATTTGTAGGTACACTCTTTTAAGGTGCTTAAACGCTGCATCAGTTGTTAGAGGCAGTGATGACAAAAGAACACTCGTATTTTTGGCTGTTGCTTTTATGAAAGAATTGAACCTCAATGTATTTAAATCATAAGTTTTAGACGGAGCTCCATATAAACTCAAAATACATGCTACACCTGCTTGCAATATATTATTGGGGTCTTCATTGATATTTTTAAATACTTTTACCGAGTCGTGTAAATCAATCCGTAAAAAGACAAGATAAGATAAGAATACTCAGGTAAGATTTAACATATAAATAAAAAAAAACTGTTTGAAGTGAAAATATATGGTCAAACATTAATTTTTCATAATATTTTTTTTAAACAATGAAACAATGGTTTGCACAATTTTTTTTTGGGTAAACATTGCAATTTATAGTTTAAAAAACAATATCCCACATCGATCATATTAATTCATTCACTATAACTCTAATCCGAGGTTTTACGGTTTTGAATGCTCCAGGCACTCCACTAAAATACCGAGTTTCAATAGATCGAATAACAAAAAGTCCGATTTTTTTTTTACTAGCCCTGTATTATACACTACTATTTTTTAATTATAGAAGAAGAAAAAACAGAGGTATCAGTGTCATTTACCTAACCCAAATATCACATTAAAAAATTCAACAAAAATATCAAAAAATTTTGAACAAAAACCATTAAATTATGTAGTTATTTATTTATTTATTAAAACTTTGTACACAAGGTATACAGGCGGACGTTAATGCCTTAGGGCTCATTTACGGAGGCGCGGGGCATCGCGCGTCGCGATAAGCTGCGCGGCCCGCACTAAATTCAAATGTAGGGCGTTGTATGAGTGCGTTTACGGAGAAGCGATTTTACACGCGTTTGCTTGAAAAGGAGCGTGTTTTATTGCGGAGCCCGCGGATGGCATCGTCACGTCTCACGCGGCGTTTATCGCGGCGGCGCACGCAGCGGCGATTCTCGATGAAGCGATGCCTGTGGCGGAACCATCTACCAGTCTCATTTGGTAATCGTGCAACACAGACGTAGTCACCGTCGCAATGGATTATGATATTATGATCGGCTTTTTTTTAGAAGAAAATTATATGTTAAAAAGTGAGTTATTTAATACAAGGAGTGGCCCAAGTCGGTTTAACTGAGAACCCCGCGAGCGCCGCAGCGATGCCCGCCGCGTGCTTCGCTACACGCTTGAGAATACGACGCGGGCGCAGCGGCGGGCACCGCCAATCTTCCCGCCTCGCGTCTCTATAAACAACATCGTATATTGCTATAAGTCTGTGTTTACGCGTGCGATGATACGTGCCGCTTCACGCGCCGCCGCTACGTAAACAATAAAAACGTTCGACGCGCCGCGAGACGCCACGCCACACGCGACTCGCGACGCCCCGCCTCTCCGTAAATGAGGCCTTAGGCATTTTTTCCTAGTCGATCTTAGGGTGGTGGAGATCATAACTGAGGCAGGTGCATAATAAAATAAATGAAAATGTAAATATACTAAAGAAATATTTAACTAAATAAATACGCATATGAATACATAAATTATTGTTACAACTTTCCGTATAGTAACTTGTTAGGTACGATAGAAGAGCGCGGGGGCAGGGGTGCGAGGCGGACGCCGCGCGCGACGCCGTTGCCGCGGCGACGGCGGCAGCGTTACAGTAGCCATCATTTTTTGCACAAATTGGATAAACTAGGACTGCCTATAACTTTTTGCCTTATGTACAATTTAAGAAATAGATTCACATGGCTATTGGCTTCGTCTCCCCAACTATCACACTATGAGAAGGAGATAACATTGGCGAACAGTGGGTGATTTAGTTCCACTTCTGCCTACGTCTTTAGAGATTTATTTTTAATTTAATAGAATGACGACACGAGTAGGTCGCTCGCCTGATGGTAAGCGCCACGCCTGCTCCTAAACAGAAGCAACACCACACATAACTTTGAATTACAAAGCACTGCATGGCACTGAACTGCGCTCGTCACCCCGAGATATAAGATGTTAAGTCTCATAATGCCCAGTAATTTCACTGGCTTCAATACTCCTTCAAACCGAAATACAACAGGGCTTATACACTGTTGATTGGCGGCAGAAATAGACAAAGTGGTGGTACCAACCCAGACGGCCTCTCGCATACGAGGGACCTACCACCATGTGAATCCATATATAGATATAGACGGAAGTTTGTGTTATAAACATGATAAAAGATATATTTACCTGGATTATGTATGAGTTTAATGAAACTTACGGGAAAAAAATTAACTACCCGATAGTCCGCAACACAGGAAAAGGTTATTCTATCGCGTAAGTTGTAATTTATAATATCTGAAAAAAATAATTTGTTTTGTATTTTATGCTTTAACGCTTATATTGTGACCAAATAGTTTAGTGACATGAGACCCGAGCCACGCAGACTCTTGTTGACTGAGAGCGAGGACGGGGCGAGGATGTGGCGCCGCCCTTCTACAGTCTATGTTCTTTTAGGATCTCCTACTTAAATAGGAAAAAAATTAACTGTTATACGATCACTTTATTGCCCATCCGACTGCCTGTTAGGAACGGGTACAGCTGAGTACAGGTATCAGGATGACATTAATACCACATGGATATCGATTGTCACTTGGATGTGTAAATAATTCAAACTACGTCACATTTTGACACTCGCAAACTCACGCATCAAAACGTTATTAACATAATATATCATTGCATCTAAATCCATAAATAGGTATAGAATATTACCTGTAGACCTACAATTTACAGAAAATCGACACGTAAAGAGGTATTACGATATAAGCCAAGAAAAAAATCCAAAATTAATTTTTAATCGCTGGACGGGTAACTGGAATATGTTTGTACCCGACTGAATGCGACCACCATATAAGTGATAGAGCCACGATGTAGACACTTTAGTCTCCAGCATGGATGGGCAGACTCGACCGGTTTATTACCACTGTCTAATAAAAAACCGACGTGAAGTGTCATCTCATTGTCGCGCCGCATCATACAGTGAGCGCGATTACCGGAGCGGCAAATCCCCTCTCACCATCTTACCATCAGGCGAATACTTGCTCGTACACACAGACGAATTGAGATCTTCCTCTTTATTAAAGTCGGTTAAAAATAAAAGCTTGTATTGTTTCCTTTTCAACATGCAGGCTCTGTAATATACAACGAGTTACAGCAAGGTGTGGTCAAATTTAAACAACGTATAGTGTACGACATATGTATTACACGGCGCGTATTATCACATCCGATTGCATTACTACGAAATAAATAAAGAATTTTCCTTTGTCGAATGAGTAGTATGTCGATATGCGACTTGCGACGTTGGACAACACTAAATTACAAACAGCTGATACGAATGAAGCCGTTACTAGGTGCGCAGAAGTAATGCAAATAAATTATACTGATGTGATCGATCTTAGGAAACGAGTGATTAACATTTGCATTAAAATTTAGGATCTTTAGTTTGTAATAAAATCCGGTGCATAAACACTCACTGTCAGGAGTATGTAACGACCCTTCATTGTATACTACTAGACCGGCTGCGTGGATCATAGAAATTGTGCCACTGAGTCACCCATCTCGCGTACTCTCAGGTAGAACCACTCTCCCGCTCTCTGTCTGTCAGCTGTCAAACTCCCGCTCTATGTGGCACAATTTTTCTTCTAAACAACCCGTCTAGTAGTACACATTGCAGTCTTTGCTTTAATATTATCATGACCATTGGCCACACCTCTCTGCAACACGATGTATCACTGCTATCCTTGACCTTGACCTTACCTTTATCGCTAACATCGACGCCGTTAACATCCACTTTAAGTTCCAGTCTAGGTACCACCCCTTTATCTAAAAATAAAATAACACTGTTAAAAAAAATATAGCATTACACAGACGGGGATTTAACAGAAAAAATATTGTTTACGAAGGCCATGTCATTTATTTAAAAAAATAGTCGTATTTATTACGCGGCCTTAATAACAGTTTCTCCCCTATTGCCGTACGTTAATCTCTCTCTATCTAAATGGGGCTTTATAGAATGTGTAACTTATAAACATCTCAACATATTTTCTTCAAACATAGCTAAGAGCCATTTCGATTTAACGAGCTTTTAAATAAAAAAATAAAAAATCTATCGCTCCATTAGTTTAGGCGCTACGTTGCCACATACAGACAAACTTGTCAAACTTATAAAAATGAAAAATGCCCGTTCACATTGTTAAGCCTCTAGTTATAAATTATATGATATTATGAGTGGTAGAGCCACGCTGTAGACAGTTTTGTCTACAGCATGAATGGGCTGGCTCGACCGGGTCATTACCACTGTCTCACAGAAAACCGACGTAAAGTAGCGGTTTGCTGCTGCGTTTCGTACGGTGAGTGAGATATCCGGAAGCCCAAATCCCCTCCCCTTCCCTATCCCTAATTATCCCTTTACTTTATGCTCGGCAACGCGCTCATGATTCTTCTAGTGGTGGGCGTACATGGGCGGTGGAGGTTACTTACCATCAGGTGACCCACTTGCTCGTTTGCCGGCCTATACCATAAAGAAAAAACCTTTATTTTCTGCCGAAACAAAACGGAGTGATAATAAAGCACAAAATTGATCCCATATAATTTGTAAGTAGAAATTTCACCCCTTAAAGTGGTAAATCGGGGTTGAAAGGTTAAATGTTCAACATTTATGTACCGATTTTTGATGATTATCTCTTGATAATTCTTATCTTGTTTGAAGAAAATTTAGCAGCCATTCAGAAGTTGTAGTTGTTTTTATTAAATGTTAATTAACATCAGCACTAGCCCGTGAAGTTCATTTCATTTTGTTGTTTTTTTTAATCAGCAGCTCGATCCTTCGACATAATATCGATAAAAATGATTTCCCGCGAATAATCACAACAGATAACAATAACGAAAACGATATACATTGCTTTTTGAGTTCATGGCTGTACTAAATTACTAATTTGGGAAAATATAAGTTCTAAAATAACATCGCTCACAATACAATAAATACTCAAATTCGTTTTATTACAAACTAGCTTTTGCTCGCGGCTCCGCCCACGTGATCAAACAAACAAATAAACAATCAAACTCTACAGCTTTATAATATTAGTATAGATTTGGGTAGCTTAGCAACGGAAGCCTTCAAATAATATTATTAGGGTAGCTTAGCAACGGAAGCCTTCAAATATGAATAATTTTCCCCGTTTTTGCAACATTTTTCACTGATGCTTCGCTTCTAATGGTCGCAGCGTAATGTTATATATCCTAAAGCCTTCCTCGATAAATGGACTATCCAACACAAAAAGAATTTTTCAATTCGAACCAGTAGTTCCTGAGATTAGCGCGTTCAAACAAACAAACAAACAAACAAACAAACAATCAAACTCTACAGCTTTATTATTAGTATAGATGACTATACACGTTTATAATAAACTAGCTTTTGCTCGCGGCTCCGCCCACGTGATCAAATAAACAAACAAACAATCAAACTCTACAGCTTTATAATATTAGTATAGATTTGATTTTGATTTGACAACGGAAGCCTTCAAATAATATTATTTTGGTAGCTTAGCAACGGAAGCCTTCAAATATGAATAATTTTCCCCGTTTTTGCAACATTTTTCACTGATGCTTCGCTTCTAATGGTCGCAGCGTAATGTTATATATCCTAAAGCCTTCCTCGATAAATGGACTATCTAACACAAAAAGAATTTTTCAGTTCGAACCAGTAATTCCTGAGATTAGCGCGTTCAAACAAACAAACAAACAAACAAACAAACAAACAAACAATCAAACAATCAAACTCTACAGCTTTATTATTAGTATAGATACGTATTTAGGTAAATTTTTTGCAATAAAATGATATTGAGGTATTTTTTTTAATTTGTATTTAATGGGCGATATATCTATACTAATAATAAAGCTGTAGAGTTTGATTGTTTGTTTGTTTGTTTGTTTGTTTGAACGCGCTAATCTCAGGAATTACTGGTTCGAATTAAAAAAATCTTTTTGTGTTGGATAGTCCATTTATCGAGGAAGGCTTTAGGATATATAACATTACGCTGCGACCATTAGAAGCGAAGCATCAGTGAAAAATGTTGCAAAAACGGGGAAAATTATTCATATTTGAAGGCTTCCGTTGCTAAGCTACCAAAATAATATTATTTGAAGACTTCCGTTGTCAAATCAAAATCAAATCTATACTAATATTATAAAGCTGTAGAGTTTGATTGTTTGTTTGTTTATTTGATCACGTGGGCGGAGCCGCGAGCAAAAGCTAGTAGTTTATAAAAGCTTTGCTGTTATTACTATGGTTATTATTCAGTAGATAAACAGTAATAGTTTGCGCAAAAATTATTTCCATCGTAATATGTCGCCGGATCGAGCTGCAGTTTTCCAAACCAATAAAAAAATCTCTGCCAAGTGATGACGTTCCACTTATTTAAACGGCTTTACTGATATTTAGTACTTCAAATCCATGCGTAACTCACCAGAAATAGAATTTCTAAACGCCCAGCATAATACAAATACAAAAACATAATATTTGATATTCATTTTAAATAAGTTATTAAACTGACGAGTTTAAAACACACTTGTATACGAATCTATTGATAATGTAACAAAGGCGGTTCAGTATTTATTAAATAGCTTTATATTCGTACTGCTCATTACTTATCAAAAATATTATTAATAGTCTTTAAGGAAAATTAACTCGCTTTCCTGGTCATAACTCGGTGCTACGCAAGGAAATAACCACATGATTCTGTTAGTAATGTATTTATGTATTCAAATTCAAATCATTTATTCTGTAAACTGGACCATAAATATCACTTTTATATGTCAATATTTTTTATACTATATTACATTTTTATTTTTATCGGAATTTCGTGGCTAGCCATGAGAATAAATGCCGAAACAAACTCATGGGTTAGGGCCTCTTTTAATGTCTAGACATTGATTTTCCAGAATGGTAAAAAATGAAACATAATAACTTTAAAATTAATATTTTTCTTAAAAAATATTAAAAACGTCTACGTTACATACATACCTTAAATACTAATAATGCGACGATAGAGCAGTCAAGTATAATAATTTATTGTATTATTATACTTATTATTTATTTTACTTATTATTATTATTTATTTTATTTATATCATATATACAGTATAGTAGAGGACCATGGACAGCCGTATTTTGTATGGAGTGACCGGCTCAATTCCAAGCTCTTTTGTCTTCCAAATAATCTTTAATGGTAGAGGAGCCCACGATGCTAAATGGGGATTTACTCGAGCGTCGTAGAGGGGATGTCACGGGACGTCACCTATTGGGATGCAAAGCTTAGATGATATGAAGAAAAAAATGTTATATGATATATACCTTTACATCGGTGGGGGAAGCGGCTATAGATTTTTAAATATGTAAAAAAAAACTGTTGCATGGACATCCTCGAGCGCGTCAGATATTGATAGCATCAATGCCCTACGTATTTTTAATAATGTACGTATGTTAATCTGATCGTTTGCATGATGCGGGTGGTTGTATTTAAGAGTTGAAAATGAAAAAAAAAAAAAATTATCGAGCGCGTCAGATTTTCTAAGGGAGTGTTAAGTGCACCAAAAAAAAGCTCTCATTCACTAATCTGATGATTTCGATGGGACGCAAGCTCGCGGCCATTTTCATAATGTGCAAAAAAAAATCGCCATTTTGAAATACTCAAGCGCGTCAGATTAAGATATATATAGTTCATCTTTATGTTCTAAACGTACTGTCTCATAATCTGACGATTATCTAGAGGGATTGGCCTGATCTGACAAAAAAAAATTAGAAAAACGGTTCACCTTAAAGGCCATCCCTGCAACTTCCCGCTAATTCCATTCCTGGGCTCTTAAAATTGTACTTATGACGTTTTTGAGCTCAAAATATAATTTATGTGATATTTTGAGCTTGCTGAGTTCAAAGAAATAATATTTCTATGCATTTGAGCTCTCCCAGCTCGAAAGTCTGATAGAAGTTTCATAGAACACTATTTTTGGAATTTTCAAACCGCAATAACTTTTGAATGGATCAACCGATTTTCACGCGGTTGGCGGCATTCGACGCAGTTTTATCATCCTCATAAGTAATTTTGCAATTTTAATTGATCGAACCACAAATTTCGGAGTAATCCCGAAAAAACACTTTTTCGGGTTTCTTTCATTCAAGATATCTCTCGAACGAATCAACCGCTTTTGACCAGCTTGGTGGCGATCGACGTGGTTTTTCAAGCTCAAAGGCGGATTAGTTTTTGAAGTTGATCGATAAAGCCGGTTAAAAGTTATTCCAAAAATTATATTGCAAACACGTTGTAAACAGTATGCCACGAGTCTTTATGATCAATGATGGCGTCATGGCAACAGAAACCAGAGTGGGGACGGAGTGAGAGAGTAATAGATAGAGAAAGAGTGAGAGAGGAATAGAAACGCGGAGAAGGAAATGTAGGCATCACGCAACTGCACGCATTTAACTTTATCGACGAATTTTTGTTATTTCGGCTTGCGGAAATCGTCAGATTATATATTTTTCATTATTCTTGAATTATTTCCTTCAAAATAAAAAAAAATTTAGCTACGCTCGAGAATGTCGAGATGACGTTTTTTTTTTACAACTTTGTTGCCCTCCGCTTTTTTTACGTCACTCTCAAATTGTCAGATTAGTGGAATATACACTTTTTAGGATGTAATTAACTCACCCTACCTTAATCTGACGCGCTCGAGAATTTCTGATGGTCAATTTTTTTTTACTAATCTGATCCTGTATCCTTCACGGGCGGCCTTATATATGGGCCTCATGTTTTGTGGAGGTACTTAACCGGGTACAAGGTATCCCCCTGTATATTAATCTGTCGCGCTTTAGTAAATCCCGAAATCCCCTCTTGGGCTCCTCTACCATAACATTATAGTAACCTCATTGAAATAAAACTAATTTAAACGGATTTTATCGCGGCTTTTTATTTCAATTTTGGTCCCGACGTTTCGAAAGGTTTTCAGCCTTCCTGGTCACGGGGTGGACTTATATGTAGGTTGTCCCAAAATGTTAATGCTAACATTTCGGGACAACCTAACAAATTTAGTTTTGTTTCAATGAGTAACATTCGCGTAAACGTAAGACATCATTTTTATAGTAACCTTTTTGGCAAAGGTTCTGTTTAATAAATAATTTAAATTTATTTAGGCTTAATTATTGAAAATGGCTAGGAATTTTGTTGTAGAAACGTATACTTTGACATTTGAAGGAATTTCTAATTTTTTGGAGTCTGGTCATGGGCAATATGTAGGTTATTACTATCCAAGTACAAAATGATCCCGAGGGAAGTTCACATGCCGCATCGGGTTTAAAAATAAAGGTCGCAGGGAGTCGCTGGATGCAGGCCGCTTCCAACAGGTCGGGCTGGAAATCTTTGGAGGAGGCCTATGTTCAGCAGTGGATGTCCTGTGGCTGATGATGATGATGATGATGATAATAGGGTTGGATTGAAGTCCCGGCTGCGGTTCTTGACTCGAGACAGTCTAATTAGAATTCTGATTTTATTAACCATGCAATGAACTATGTCGCAGCCATTTTACTTGGAGCCTATAACAATAAGTATATAGGGGTTGATGGTGTGTTGGAGTTCGGTATGTGCCGAATAACTTGTCAGACTTCAATAGTAAAGTATTTTTTATTGTTCGTACACACACATATAAATTTATACATGAAATGTCACAATCACCTATAGTATATTATAATAAGTTGAAGGAGCACTACGTCCAGGGTCACGTTGTACCGAGACAAGAGAGATTATTAACAAATTACGACTGAGAACGCGCGTACAGCAGCGGAGCCACGGGCTATGCGGGCGACGAGCGCTCCGCAACGGATGTAGGTCGTGACTGGTGCGTCACGCTCGCGCGGCCGGGCTCGGCCCGGCGGCGCGGGCGTCCCGAGGGCATGGGGTGAGACGGGGGTCTCACGACCATGCGGCGGCGCCCGCGCGGCCGGGACGGAGGCCTGCGTTACATTATAAAACAGCGGTGTGGCTGTACCTACACAATTTAAAATGAAATCGAAAGGTTTGTGTAATTTGATGAAATGTGAACATTAAGTAGCCTACACCACCCCCCTCCAGAGACCGTCAAGGTCGATATATATCTGGGAACTTTACGTGGCGACCAGAACGAGTCTGATAATTTTTATTATTAGACGCGGTGTTAGCGTCGTTATGAGCGGGGTCGCTATTAAAACTACTGTTTGTCAGTAAGTAGGCCGGTTTCAAACGATCTATTGAGACCGTAACCTCTTTGCCGTTGACACTCAGTTTAAAAAACTTATCATTCCTGCACAGGACCTTATGTGGGCCAGTATATGCAGGTTGCAGTGAACCACGTAATGCGTCGTCGCGGAGAAATACATGATCTGCGGTTTTAAGATCTTTAAAGATAAATATTTTGTCTCTGCTATGACGAGATGTTGGTACTGGTTGGAGTGTACGGGCGAATGAACGCAGTCGAGCAGTGAAATCCGTGATATCGGTCGTACCGTCTGCACTGGGGTGGAAAAACTCCCCTGGTAGCCGCAAAGGTTCTCCATATACGAGCTCGGCTGCAGAAGTCTGTAAATCCTCCCTAAATGCGCTTCTTATACCAAGAAGCACCCAGGGTAAGGATTCAGTCCACTTCTGTTGAGCGTGACAGACAATAGAGGCTTTGAGTTGGCGATGAAAGCGTTCTATCAAGCCATTGCACGCCGGATGGTACGCTGTAGTCCTTTTGTGCTCGAATCCAGCTATCTTTGATAGATAGCCGAACAGAGCGGACTCAAATTGGCGGCCTCTGTCTGTGACAATGGTTTGTGGACAACCGAAGCGAGCTATCCACCCGGATAACAATGCTTTTGCGGTTGTTTCGGCGGTAATGTCGACCATCGGAATGACCTCTGTCCAACGCGTAAAACGGTCGATTGCCGTGAGGCAATACCTGTATCCGTCTGATATGGGCAATGGCCCTACGATATCAATATGTACGTGTCTAAAGCGTGCTCGAGGTAAGTCGTATGTGCCTAAGGGTGCAGACACATGACGACTCACCTTTGCACGTTGACACGACGTACAAGCTTGTGCCCAGACTCGACAGTCCTTCCTGATGCCAGGCCAGACGAAACGTTCGGCTATTAATTTAGCCGTCGCGCTGACACCAGGGTGACTCAAGGAGTGTAAGCTGTCAAAGACTTGTTTCCTAAGTGGCTTAGGAACGAAGGGCCTAGGGGTCGATGTACTGACGTCGCAGTACATAAAATTACGACTTCCGGGCACTTGTAGTTTCCTAAGTTCGAGAGAAGATTTCTCGGTAAGGAACTTTGACAGCTCGGGGTCTGTGAGCTGATGCTCAGCTAGAGCATCCAAAATAACTGGAGCTTGCAATTCGTCCACGCGGGATAAGGCATCGGCAACGACATTATCTTTGCCGGATATGTGCCTTAAATCGGTGGTGAATTGAGCTATAAAATCTAAATACCTATACTGCCTTGGAGAACAATTATTTTTGCGTTCATGGAATGCAAAGACAATTGGCTTATGGTCCGTGTAAATCACGAAATGTCTGGCTTCTACCATATGCCTGAAATATTTAATTGCTTCATATATTGCCAATAACTCCCTATCGTATGGCGAATATTTTTGTTGGCATGGCGTAAGTTTCCTAGAAAAGAAACCTAAGGGTTGCCATGCCTCGCCATTATGTTGCTGTAAGACTGCTCCGATGGCCGTGTCTGACGCATCGGTTACGAGTGCGAGTTTGGCTTGGAAGTCTGGGTGTGCCAATAACACGGCATTAGCCAAACTGTCCTTGCAGTCTTGGAAAGCTTGTAGAGAGTCCCCAGTTAGAGTGATGGCCTGCGAGCCTTTTGCAGCGCCAATTAATAAAGCGTGCAATGGAGCTTGCGCCTGTGCAGCATTGGGCAAAAATCGCCTATAAAAATTTATCATGCCCAAGAATCTCCTCAACTGACGAATATCCTTGGGCATGGGGAAGTTTTTCATGGCTTCTACTTTACTTTCAAGTGGCTTTGTGCCACGCTCTGAAATAGTATGACCTAAAAATGAAACTTCTGGCACGCCGAAAATACATTTGGATGTATTGATCAGCATGCCATATTCTTTTAACCTGCCGAATATCTGTCGAAGATGTTCCTGATGTTCGGCTTCGGTACCGCTAAATATCAGGAAATCATCTAGGTAACAGTAACAAAAATCAAGTCCCCTAGTTACCTCGTCTACGAAGCGTTGAAATGTTTGGCCTGCATTGCGTAGGCCAAACGTCATGTAGGGAAACTCGTACAAACCGAAAGGCGTTGTAATCGCGGTTTTCGGGATGTCGTCAGCACTGACAGGTATCTGATTATACGCCTTCACTAGATCGATGGTGCTAAAAATTTTGCACCCAGCAATGCTGTGAGCAAAATCGTGTATGTGCTTAATCGGATACCTATCGGGAATGGTCCGAGCGTTAAGTCGGCGGTAGTCCCCACAGGGACGCCAGCCATTATTTTTATTGGGAGCTAAATGGAGAGGTGATGACCAAGGACTTTCTGAGGGCCTAGCAGTTCCATTGGCCAACATTGCTTGGAACTCCTGCTGGGCAATTTTTAATTTATCCGGCGCTAAACGCCGAGGTTGACAAGACACTGGTGGGCCTGGTATCGTTCGAATGTGGTGTACGGTGTTGTGTAGTGTGGTGCGTAATGTACCCGCTGGTTTAGTGATTTCCGGGAATTCGTCAAGAATTTTATGGTAGCGCGAATCACCAGTCATAACCTTTACAGAGGAAATACTACTATTTAGGCTAAAAATTACGGCACTTGACACTACGTTAGTTGTATTGTCTATTAAACGCTTATGGCGGCAATCAATAACTATATTAAAGTACGATAAAAAATCTACACCTATAATTGGCTTGGTTACGTCTGCCACTACAAACCGCCACACGAAATCGCGGCGTAAGCCGAGGTCTATGTTCAGACTTACGTATCCATACGTATCTATGGGTGATCCGTTGGCTGCACACAGTTGATAATTAACTGGACGGCGTACACCACGAAGAAACGACCGGGGAAAGACGCAGAGATCGCTTCCAGTATCGATCAGGAACTGGGTCTTCGTTCTTCGGTCCTCGACGAACAGGCGACCGGGAGCATTAGGGCAATCGTTGTTTGTCGCCATTACCGACCGCCCTTGAAGTTTTCCGCCTTGAAGTCACATGGGCGAACGCACTTGTGAGCTTCGTTCCCATACTTGGAGTGATAAAAGCAAATCGGAAACTTTTTATAGCTAGACTGGGAACGAGTCCGTGGTCGGTTTCCAGTAGCTTGTCTACCACGCGAACGACTTCTTCGACTATCCAACTCCATTCTGAGCTCAAAAACCTCCTTGCGTAACTCCGCCAATTCATTTGCCAACGAATGTTCTGGAATGGGTGTGGCCGCTGCGGCGTGTATTTGCGGCGCGGGTAGAACAATTTCAATGATTCTGTCGGCAACGTCCGCTTGAATTTCTAATGGTGTGGAAGTATGAGCGGCTAGAACTGTCTGGATGTTCACGGGTAAGCGACTTAGCCAGATGGACTGAAGATATTCTTCAGGAAAATCCGGGCCAGCAAGATTGCGCAAATGCCTATGGAATTGCGAGGGTTTTCTGTCGCCGAGTTCTTCGCGATGCAATAATTGTGTAATCTTCGAAGCCTTGGAAGCTGATAATCTTCGAATTAGTTCTGCCTTTACGGTCTCATACTTCTCCTTCGCCGGCGGCTTAGCCATGATGTCTTTGATGTCCTTGGCATACTGCTGATCTATGCGGCCAATAACATAATAAAATTTTGTAGAATCGCTCGTTATATTTGCCAAAGCGAACTGGGCTTCTAATTGAGCGAACCATATATCCGGATCGTCAGGATAGAACGGTGGTATTCGAATTCCGACTTTATAAATTTCGGATGTAGGTAAGTCGACATCGTCACGTACGCACTCGTCCTTTTGACCTTTGCGCGCAATACCACGTGTCTCTTCGTCGGTTTCGCTCATCCTGGTGCAGATGTTCAACAGGGGTCACCAATATAGGGGTTGATGGTGTGTTGGAGTTCGGTATGTGCCGAATAACTTGTCAGACTTCAATAGTAAAGTATTTTTTATTGTTCGTACACACACATATAAATTTATACATGAAATGTCACAATCACCTATAGTATATTATAATAAGTTGAAGGAGCACTACGTCCAGGGTCACGTTGTACCGAGACAAGAGAGATTATTAACAAATTACGACTGAGAACGCGCGTACAGCAGCGGAGCCACGGGCTATGCGGGCGACGAGCGCTCCGCAACGGATGTAGGTCGTGACTGGTGCGTCACGCTCGCGCGGCCGGGCTCGGCCCGGCGGCGCGGGCGTCCCGAGGGCATGGGGTGAGACGGGGGTCTCACGACCATGCGGCGGCGCCCGCGCGGCCGGGACGGAGGCCTGCGTTACATTATAAAACAGCGGTGTGGCTGTACCTACACAATTTAAAATGAAATCGAAAGGTTTGTGTAATTTGATGAAATGTGAACATTAAGTAGCCTACAAGTATATAGGTTAAATATGGATGATAGTTGTATTCCATGAATCGCCAACGTGTAGTGAAAATAATAGTAATAATAATAATAATAATAAGAGTCGGGTCAAAGCCCGGTTAAAGTCCGGTCAGAGTCCGGTCAAAGTCCGATGAAAGTCCTGTCAAGTCCAGTCAAAGTCTGGTCAAAATCCAGTCAAAGTCAAAAATGTGACGCGTGCCGCGTAACTGATAAATGTGACGATTTTATTTTTCTAACGCCGATAAAGAAGCTTCACTTCAAAAATCAGGTTTTGGTCTTTTCGAAAATTTAAAACGGGCAGAATATTCGTTATTAAATTGCCTATCTATTGATGTTAATCTCATATGAAAACAATCTGTACTTTAAAAGGAGACGCACGGAATCTTTGCATTTTTCTCATTTTTATTGCTCATTTATAATGATAATTTAAAAAAATATATCAACGTTAACATGAATTTGAATCGAACAAAGTAAAGCTGACAGATTGTAAAAATATATTGTATATTTTGTTAATCAATATTTATTTTAGGTAATGACTAGATAGCCTCTAAAAATCTCGATCGCGCGGCGTTTTGCTGGGGGTATGGCCTTAAGTGATCAAAACGAATTATAAAATACATATAAATTCTTACTTATGTTGTTACAATAATAACACATATTCCCCTCGGTCGCTGGATGTTCATATGAACATTGAGTCGGCGGATCACATTTTAGCTGAGACCGGCGATTATGTCGTAAAATAAATTAATCTCATTGGCACTTGTATCTGGCTATAGCATGGCTTACAACGCGCTTATTACTAACAGGTTGTTAAGTCACTTTACTAACAAATTTTAACTGATGCTATGGATTGTGTTGTCTGAAATAAATATTATATAAAAAAAATATTATCCACAAATATTTATTTGCGGAGCATACACCACTGACTTTTCTAAGTTACGTGTAACATTCAGTAGAGGAGGCCCGTGCCCAGCAGTGGTACGAATATAATATATAGGGCTTACTAAAAAAAAAAAAAAATTGCGTGTGGATGTTGCCGACCCCTCTCGATCGTTTTCCCTAAACCTACAGGGAAAAATAACTACAATACTGGTCATACGTCTATTTCTGACATGATTGGTACTGAACAGATAACGAAGCAAATAATTATTTTATTATCTTTGTATGATGCAATGATTTAATGTTATTATTAGTTACTAGCCAAGTGCAAGGTGGTAGGTCCCTCAGGCTGGAGAACCCGACAGCAGGTCAGAGGGCCGTCGCGGCAGTGCACCCTGTCTTCGACCAGTGGTTAGACAGGCGACGTTCCGGCTGACACAGGTCCTCACTGGCCACGGATGTTTTTTTTTTTTTTTATTATCCTGGCCCGGCAATATGACTTCGCCACACCTGATGGTAAGTGTAGCGCAATCCAAGAATAGTGCCGACCAACGATAAACAGTGTGTCTATCGTTGGTCGGCACGATCATGCCGACCTGCAAAGGGTCAAAGGGGAGGGGAAGGAAAAAGGGATGGGAAAAGGGTTAGGATCAGGGGGCAATCCCCCTGGGGAGAACCGGATATACACTGGCTGACCCTGGAACGCGACCCACACAAGGTGGGCCACTATGGCAGGTTTTAGCACCAGTGTATGTTTCGGCCAGTACCTGTGTCAGACCGTTGCCATAGAGTCGGCTGTGTGTCACCAATGCACAATCGATGCAATGTATAATCGAGATCCTCTGGCTCTTTGGTGTCAACCAATTAGCAGAAACATAAATAATCAAATAATAACTATTGCTATTGACAACATTGATCGATCACAATGCTGTTTTCAGGCATGTTTTTTTCAGCTTACATCTCGCAACACAAAACAACACGCCTACTTGTTAAGTAAGGACCCACCGCGCGGTTAGATGACGTATTACAACACATCGCCACCTACCAAGAATTCGTCACTTCCCATGGATGACAACAACACCTGCACTGAGTGGAACTCGGTAGCACCTGCGTCGCGTCATTGATGATTGCGAAACTAAAAGATATATTAGATACCGTAGCCCGGCTTCAAGGACTCTTTCGCTCTAACATTGACGGGGAGTCAACCCTTTAGCATGTAGTTTAATTGTAACTTTTAATTAATAAATTAGTTTGTAAGAAATTAAATCGTATTTTTTTGCATCTTCAACGACGGCCCAACGTAATTGGCGCAGTCGGTAGGATGCTCGCGATCGGTTACGCGTTATAAGAAGATTTCCGTTTTTCGTCTTCAACGTCGCCGGTCGTGTGGTTTTTACGCCGCGTCAAGAAGCATCCGAATCTACGTGTGGAGCCGCCCGAGAAGTATCCAAACCTTGATAACGCAAAAAAGACGATTTAATGTGAGTACACTAGATCCTTAGTGGTTGCTCATTCCTAGCCGTAAGTTTTCCCAATTCAACTAATATGAATTACCAAGATTTTCAACTAATATGAAAAAACTTTGGACCCCTAGGTTAGCTACAAATAGTAGATAGTTTAAGAAACTTAGTGGTTATAAAATTACCAAGATTTTCAACTAATATGAAAAAACTTTGGACCCCTAGGTTAGCTACAAATAGTAGATAGTTTAAGAAACTTAGTGGTTATAAAATGCCAAGATTTTTTCATCGCGAAAAAACGTTGGACCCTAGGTTAGTTACAATAAGTAGACAGAAACTTAGTGATAGTTTAAGAAACCTTATAAGTTAAAGTGTTAAGTTATAGTGTCATAGAGGAAGAAACCGATATGGCTGAGTTAGATATTATAATAAAATATCTAAATATAATATATATCTATATATTATATAAATTACTTAGGTTAGTGCCGCAGTTTACTGGAAATCCGGACGTACTAACACGTTTTTTTTAAAAAAAAAAAACCTAATCACATAGCAGTTTGTATGACAATTTTGTAGACAAGGAAGTAATGAGCTAGCCAGGTGCGCCTTAATTAACGGTATACTCAATAAAGTAGTAGGCTCTGCTGCTCGCTTAATATTCTAATGGTATCCCTAGTGACTGGAATGGCATTCGTAACGCTTTAGTTAATAATCTCGCAGATCAGAGAGATAAGACCGCTCTTTACAACGATTTGGCTCTTTTAACTCAGGTTTAGCTCTGCTCAGGATTTTTACAAAAAGTTTCAAAATTTATTTAGTACCATCATGACTCAGTTCAGAACTACTGTCACCGCTAAGAGTGACTTATACCGAAAATTAACGCTACAGGCATATGTGCGAGGATTAAACGATCCTTTAGGCTTTCGTATTCGGTGCATACGACCCGAAACCATCGAATAGGCGTTAGAATTTGTTCACGAAGAGACAAACGCGATGTATTTGCAAAGTAGGAACAATCGGTTGCCTGATAAGAAAGTGCCAACGCCTAACAATTTTATTAACGCTTATAAAGGACCGAGCGAACGCGAACATTATTCGATGCAGGCATTTTCAATATCGCCGCGCCGTTCTCAACAGGTGAATCATGCGCATCCAGTGAGTGGCGTAAGCAACTACGTCACGCGACCTTTGTCGCCTATATCACAGGTGCTTACTCCTAGCAATGTAATACGAAACTTGAACTTGAATGAACTTTAATGATTGCACTAATTCTAATTACGACGACAGTATTATGCTGAATATAATTGCGAACAACACTTCGATGATTATTATGAGTACGCAAAATTTTAGCCAGTCGAATACTCCCTTCAGGAATATCCTTCAGAACAGCCTTCTGCTAAAAATGAAGATGTGACAAGCAAGGAACAGGATTTTCAACGAGATCAGAAATCCGACACCTTAAAATAGAAATTAATTTGCAATCGCAACGCCAACTTTCTTTTATTCAAATTTCATCACCGCCGTTAAAGTTTTTAATAGACACAGATGCAAATCAGTCATTTTTAAGCCCTGTTGTAGTTGAAAAGTACTTTAGCAGTTTTCCACTAAATTATGACCCGTTTGAAGTATGTGCATGCTAAAACTAGATGTAACTATTCGATTACGTTGCCTAGTTTTAGCAAATTCAGCGATAATAACGGTACGACATTTTTCATCTACAAATTTCATAATTAGCTCGATGATCTGATAAGATAGGATACTATATATAGGATTTCCGATAGGAACGGACTTGTTAGATAAATGAGAAGCAGTAATTGATTATAAAAATAAGATTCTCAGAACTAAAACCGCATCGAATCCGATCCAAGTGTATGATTCACATAACGCGAACTTATATGAGGACATTATACCGGCAAATTCATAGAAACTGGATAGAATTCTAATTAACACTCATGATAGAGAATCGTTCATACCGAGACAAAACTTTTCTAACTGTACGATAGAAGAGTGTTTAACTAGCATGTCAAATAGGAGATGCATAGTTCAGATCACCAAACCTAGCCGAAGTGACATCATATTCTCGATGGACAGACCGATTTCCGCCGAGATGTATAACTTCGAGACCGTACCTCACAAAAAAAAAACAGCATCAACGCGTTAAAGAAGTGCTCTCACGACTTCGAACAAACCACCATAATGAGGAAGAACGTACTAATTCAGAATTGCTTTGCGCGCAGTACGCGGACGTATTTTACTTAGACGGTGAACCCCTAACTTTCACAAATAAAATTAAGCATTCAATCAAAACCACTGACGAAATTCCAGTTTACACCAAAAGTTACAGATATCCATATATTCATAGATAAGAGGTTCAGGAACAGATTGGTAAAATGTTAGAACAAGGTATAATTAGGTCTTCAAATTCCGCATGGAGTTCCCATACATAGGTAACTGCCACTATTCCTAGTCTATTTAGGTGACATAATAGTGTTTAGTACATCCCTTCAGGACCACATAGTTAACCTCCAAAAAGTGTTCGGAAGAATTACGCGAGTCTAATTTTTAAATTCAGATGGACAAATCACATTTTTTGATATTAGAGACACCTTATCTTAGACACATTATAAGTAAAGACAGGAATTTTAATCAATCCTAAGTTTAGTTAATAATAGGTTGGGTTCTATTAACCTATATATATACCTAATATGGCTATACACCTAATATGATGATTGGACAATTATACACGAGTGTTGAGTAGCATGGTTTATTCGCGACCTTATACTTAACTACTTTACATGTGTGCCCCTACACTAAGTTTGAAATGTACTCTATAATACCAGTTATTCAAAGGACCTTCAAAAATTCGGCAATGAAGTTTGTCTTAATAAAAAAATGAAATTGAGAACGTTAGAGATTATTTAAAGCAGCAAACCAAAGACCAACCATAGAGGCATTAATGAATGTAATCTCGCTCTTCGATTCAATTCTCTCGTAGGTATTATTGGCCGAAAATGAAAGATCATGTCACAAAATACATTAATGAATGCTGTATATGCGGACAGGCTAAATACGACCGTAATGCAGTTAGACCAAGACTTCAAATTGTACCACCTCCAACGAAGCCTTTTGAAGTCGTGCACTTAGATTTATTCAATGTAGTAACTCAAAAATACCTAACCATAATCGATGCTTTCTCAAAGTACGCTTAAGCGTATCCACTGAGAGATGCTACAGCCGTTAGTGTTGTTCAGGCTTTATTAAAGTTCTCATCGCATCACGGTATGGCTCTCAGATACGTCACCGATAATGGCTCAGAATTTACAAACCAGTTTTTCCTAAACTTCACTAGATTGCATAAAATTATCATTTTAAAATTATCACAGAACATGCCCCAATACACAGGGAAATGGAATGGTGGAACATCTACATTCTACTCTG
Source organism: Amorpha juglandis (assembly GCA_949126905.1). Classification (NCBI taxonomy): domain Eukaryota; kingdom Metazoa; phylum Arthropoda; class Insecta; order Lepidoptera; family Sphingidae; genus Amorpha; species Amorpha juglandis. The sequence goes on from OX421393.1 coordinate 6,082,220, forward strand.
TTGGAGCATTTACGTATTTTAAAACTCGAACATCGAAACGAATCAGTTTCTAATCTTATGACGTACGCCATATTAACTTACAATAGTTCGATACATAGCTTTACCAAATGTCGACCGATCGACATGATAACCATCTAGATCCTAGAGACCCCTCCCCTCAGACATGAACATAACTGAGCATTTGCTATAAGGATATACGCAGGAACATCGTAAGCGCATGTCGATGGTCTACGAATTAATTAACGTAAGTTCACTCCATAATCGCACAATGATAACCGAGAACATTAATAAAGATCGCGAACCCGAGCAGACTTATACACCCGAACAACAAATCTTTATATCAAACCCTTTGGCTCATAGGCAAAAGATTGCTGCACGTTAGAGTTTTTACAAGATCTACCAATTCACATTTATACTAAGAAAAACACGGACTTGTACCCAAGTCTCGTCTAAAACAGGTACCTAAAAGTGCTCGTTCTGGCCCAAGCGGACAAGATAACACTTGAAAGTCTATAAGATGGACCTGGTATCCTTCCCTTCAACTTAGGACCCACTAGAGTTATCTCACACTACCACTCATTCGTCCGAACTATAAACTTAGATGATGCTCGTACTTAAGTGAATTATGTTAAAGAACAGTTGCTCGATCTCATACCGCAGTTAAATAATAAAACGTCATCATTATACGCCCCTCACATTAAATACTTAGAAATTAAATTAAGAAGAATTTCAGATCAATTAGCTACTTTTGAATCAAGGCGCGTAAAAAGAGGTCTTATAGATGGTCTTGGATCTGTGATAAAAAGCATATCCGGGAATTTAGACTATACAGATACACTTAAATATGATAATGCCATTGCAGTTCTGAAACGAAATTAGAACAATCTAGCCAATAAATAACCAAATCAGCTTAAGCAAGCAGTGGGTTTCGGATAATTCAAACGTCACGAGTAATATCATTGCGAATCAAAAACAGTTAGAAGAAACTATTAACTCTATTTTACAGAGTGATACGAATCTGACATGACTAGGTATTTTCATTTAGCCCAGCTACTTTTAAAGATATGTTAGGCATATTAAGCACTTTATATAATAAGGATGTAATTTTAAACGTTGGCCTCAGAGAATATTTCGATATAATAAAACTAGGATATATAATCTTGGTAGTTCAATTTCCAATTGTCTTTCCCACTAACTACATCCTATACAAGTTATCCTTAGCTCCAAATCATGATAGTAAAATCCTGATACCTGCCTATCCATTTGTAGCAATCCACGAGAAAGGTCTATTGTACATAGAGACAGAATGTCCGAAGTACTACCACGATCACTTTTGCGAGGACAACTTAAGCCACCACTTTGGAGAACAATCAAATTGCATCCATCAGCTGATACTACAACAAAACATGCACGAGTCCTGCCGCTTCACTTCAGCAATCCTGTCTTCCGAAGCTATGGAACAATTGGACGACCGCCACTACGTGCTGAGCGTTCCCAGCCCAACAAAAGTTCACTTAACCTGTTCTCAAGACCAATATGAAATGTTGCAAGGAAGTTATTTGGCCATCATTCCAAAGGATTCGCCCTACACGCCCCATCATTTTCTACGCACAACTATCACGATCAAGTTAAAGGACATATATTTAAATATCGCAGTTAGCAAGAACTCATACAAAGTACCTGCAAAGAAAATTTTGAAACTGAATACCATTGACCTGAGTCATCTACACTCGACTAACTCCAGGATAACAGTACAAGAATCAATGCCTTTGGAATCAACGAACGTGAACACTATCTATCATACTACCATACCTGTCTACGTGATACTCGGTGCATCAGTACTAATTATCCTAGCAGTATTCATGCGACGCCGCAAGTTACAAAGGAATGAGCTGAAGATTAATGACAACGAAACGCAAAATGGTCAAGAAGCCATGGATAGCAGCTCCGGAGATCCCTTGTCTCTATCCGCACTATTTTCGACAAAAGTCTACAAATAGATGCTGATCTTGCGGAGGGAGATGTTAAGTAAGGACCCACCGCGCGGTTGGATGACGTATTACAACACATCGCCACCTACCAAGAATTCGTCACTTCCCATGGATGACAACAACACCTGCACTGAGTGGAACTCGGTAGCACCTGCGTCGCGTCATTGATGATTGCGAAACTAAAAGATATATTAGATACCGTAGCCCGGCTTCAAGGACTCTTTCGCTCTAACATTGACGGGGAGTCAACCCTTTAGCATGTAGTTTAATTGTAACTTTTAATTAATAAATTAGTTTGTAAGAAATTAAATCGTATTTTTTTGCATCTTCAACGACGGCCCAACGTAATTTACTGCATAATATTGTATTTTTGTTATTAAATTTGACAACATTTTATGTTAATTGTCTTTAATTACATAGGTACATACAAGTGGTCATTATATTAATTAGAATATTTACCTTGTACTTGTTTTGTTAGCGGTAAAGACAATTGTATGATGATAATAAAATATGCGCTTCAACAATTTATGTATTAATTGAACTCGAGTACAATGACATCATTTATATTTTTATCTATGCACGCCGCCGAAGATCCCCGGTGCGAATTTTCCCTGCCCGAAATTCGAATTAACCAGCGTGCAGTCAGGAGGGACTGGGACTGGGACTGGGACTAACTGGGCCAAACTGCATCCCCGCAGTGGTTCTTAAAACATGCGCCCCTGAGTTGACCCCCGTTCTTACGCGCCTTTACTGTCTTTCCTATCATACTAACAGGGCCCCCACTTCGTGAAAGGTTGCTCATGTCCATCCGATCACTAAAAAAGGCAACCGGTCGGACCCTTCGAATTATAGGCCGATATCGGTGACATCATCTGATGCGGTACCTTGAGGAGCACCAGCTGATCAGTGATCGTCAGTACGGTTTCCGTCACGGTCGCTCAGCTGGTGATCTTCTTGTCTACCTCACACATCGCTGGGCAGAAGCTTTGGAGAGCAACGGCGAGGGTATGGCTATGATATAGCTCAAATTGGTCCCACTTATCATTTAAGGAGTAATTCCAGCCTTAAAGGAATGAAGTCGAAGATGAAAGGTTAAAACTTCAACATTTACATGCACCAGTTTTGGTGATACTTTCATGATAATTCTTACCTCGATGTTTAAGAAAAAGAGGGGATTTAGGCTTCCGGATATCTCACTCATCGTTTTTTTATTAATTTTAATCCCGAGGTTTCGAAAGTTTTTCAACTTTCGTGATCACGGCGATAAAATCCGTTTAAATTAGTTTTTTTCAATATATAATATTCTTTTTTTTATAGTATAGGCCGGCAAACGAGCAAGTGGGTCACCTGATAGTAAGTGATCTCCACTGCCCATGTACGCCCAAGGAGAATCATGGGCGCGTTGCCGACCTTAAAGGAAAGGGATAATTAGGGATTGGGAAGGGGAGGGGATTTGGGCTAACGGATATCTCACTCACCGTACGAAACGCCAGCAGCAAGCCGCTACTTTACGTCGGTTTTCTGTGAGACAGTGGTAACGACCCGGTTGAGCCAACCCATTCATGCTGTAGACAAACTGTCTACAGCGTGGCTCTATCACTACAAAACATTATTCACATAAACATAAGAGATCATAATGCATTATTTGTTAGGAATAACGCGATAGCCGAAGCGGAGTATTTGTGCGGAGCCGCATTAAATACTTTTAGTTCCGGCCTTATTGACCGCCGATAGTCTGTGTGCTATGCGAGTTTCACGATTTGGCTACCGCGCTGTTCCGAGTAACAATTCTAGAAATAGTATTTCATTTTACTCGGAAAATAAACGCCTTGAAGAGTTCTATGTGGTTTTTCGTGGCTTCATAAACGTTCGCTTTGATAGTCAACAGATGTAAATTCCCTGATTGATATTTAATACTTCAAATCCATACCTAACCGTTCAGGAACAGGGTTTCCCTTCGCCTAGAAAAATATAAATACAATAATATCGATACCTCTGGGCTCAAAGGTCGTAAAGGACATTTGGGCGAAAATGAGTTATATATACAGTTTTGTTCAGAATTTAATTATCTATCGATCTGTATATTCCATTCCTCGAAATTCTTAAAAAAAGTGCCTTTACGACCCGAAAAATTTGGTACATTTAGCAGAAATAACTGTGAAATTGGGACGTAAATATCATTTGAGTTTTAAACTTCAGATACTACGGTGGTAAGGAACATTAAACATTTTTTTTTTGAGGTAAAATGCACATGTAGTACTTATTGTCCTTTACGACCTTATGTTTGAAGTTAATCATAAAAAGAAGTAGGTTGTAAAGGTCGTCATCTATAAGAATTGTCCTATACATTCATTATAGTATATCCACAAATAAGACAGATGTTCCATACGATTCAGTTTAATTTTGTAGTATTTTTCTACAAAGTCCTTTAAACTTAAATAATGAAGTAAGTAGGTATCCTATAAACCCTAATATAAACACAACTTCTAAACTGAAGAAGTGTTTCTAGGCAAGGTTTGAAAGAAGATGCTTTAATAATTATAAGTAAAAAGACTAAAGAGTGTCAAAAAGTACTAATTGTTGAGTTCCTAAAAGTAAAATAATAAGAAAAAATAAAAATGTTTACCTAATTACTCAAAAATAATGTTTTTAATAACCTTTTTTTTAATAAATAATCTCGATTATGGTAGCTATTAGAGGTAGGACCGGGATAACGTACCACGCAATTTGTAGGACAATATGACTGTTAAATTATATAAATATTAACTAAGCAAAAATAAAAAAAACAGCTGGTTAGGAATCATTTTTGATGACCTCGTTATCGATACATGTTGGAAGGAGGGATACTCTTTGATCAAACCATACATTTTGTAGGACAAATATTTTGACGTGATAACGTCTTATAATTCGATAGAGCCGGCTGCACGCACGAAAAAACATGACTCATGCGTCGTTACCTCGCTAGATGTCACGTTCCATTTAAGGCTTGAAGTGCAAGCGAGAGCGCGGAACGAGCGACAAAGAAACACAATCGGCCTTTGCGTTCGGCAGCGTTCGAGATTTTAAAAAATTAAAACAAATATTAAATCTTCCACATAATATCACAACAACGTGTCTGAAATGACAGGTTAGACCAGCCATCCGTCAAAGGAACATTTTCTCCTATATCAAACACATTGAGGCGGGCTTTTTAAAACTAGATTTACGAAAAGGACATTGTTCGTCGTCCATACATAGTTGGCCTAAGAACCAAAAGGTAGGTGAATTTACTTTTTGGGTTTTAGATAATGTATATATTTGATTGAAACTATATTAAAACTACGGACACTTGAGAATTCCGAAAAATGAATAAAATACTTTCGGATTTTGAGGTTATAATTAGGCCAATAAATACTATCAAATATTAAACAAATGAAATTAAAATTTTCTTTTGAAAAATGCTACCATTCCAGCAGTATTTTCTTAAGACGTTATCACGTTCAACTATCGTCAGTAAACCGACTTTACAGACAACCGATTTTTTTTCGAATAATTTAGATAATTATCTTGAGATTTAACAAAAAAATAACCAGTTAGTAATAATTTGTATCATCAAATCGACATATCGCACCCCCGGTGCGACACTGTCACTTTTGCAAAAAATGCAAAAATGAGTTAAATAATGATAAAGTATATTTTTTACAATCTTTCTTTCTTTCTACTTTGCGTTATCCCGGCTTAGTACCAGGGTCCGCCTTCCTACTTAAACGCCTCCACTTCGCCCGATCTTAGGCATCCTCTATAGTGAGACCATTGGCTCTCGTGTCCCCCTCCAATACGTCAATCCAACGCTTCTTGGGCCGTCCACGGGATCATATCCCTGGTACGATCTGGCTCAGGCACCTGCGACCGACGTACTCCTGTGGTTTCCTCAAAACATGGCCTAACCACCTTAAGCGACATTCTTGGAGTTTATCAGCCACGTCGCGGACACCAAGGCTGCCGCGGATGTACTCGTTACAAATACGATCTAATCGTGTAACATTGTACATCCACCGCAGCATCTTCATCTCCGCGACATGGATTTCTCCAACATGGCGCTTAAGGGCCGGCCAGGTCTCGCACCCATATAGGAGTACAGGCCGAATGATGATGAAGATGGTCTTGTAGATGAGACCTTTAAGTCTCATCGGCATCTTTCGGTCGCAGGTAACGCCTGTGAGCTCCCGCCACTTAGCCCAAGCGGCGCCAATACGGGCCTTAACGTCGAGGTCGATGTCACCGGACTCATGCAGTACAGACCCCAGGTATTTGAACTTGTCCGTTTTCACGGCAAGTTCACCCCCTATTCGGATACTATCCGGGTCTGCACTCCAGCAAGCCATGTACTCGGTCTTCGCCACATTTAGTTTCAGACCACCGTTTTCAAGCGTCCCCTTCCACAGGTTCACCCTTTGCTCTAGGCGCTGTTTGTCCTCATCTACCAGTGCGATGTCATCGGTATACATGAGCACCCATGGTGGCTGCTCCTGTATATCCGCCGTCGTGACATCAAGCACCACACTAAATAGGAAAGGGCTCAGCGCCGAGCCTTGGTACGAGCCTACGGTAATTGGGTTGGTATCGCCAACAGCAGTCCGAACCAGAGATTCGGATCGGAGGTAAATGTCCCCGATAATGTCAATATATGCCTCTGGCACACCCTTGACCCTCAACGCCCACCAGATCGCCCGCCGGGGCACACACTCGAAAGTCTTCTGCAAATCTAAAAAGGCATGATGTAGATGCTTCTCCTTCGTCCTGTATGCCTCAGCAAGCGACCTTATTGCGAACACGGGGTCCATGGTGCTACTTCCTGGTGTGAAGCCATATTGACACTCAGAGACAGTACACTCTTGGCGGAGCCTAGATTCGAGGACGCGTTCGAAGAGTTTCATGGTGTGGCACATAAGCTTAATACCGTTAAATTATATTTTTTACAATATAAAGTGATTAATATTTATCCAAAAGTAAAGTTAAAAGTTGACGTTGTAGTATAAGCTGTTCATCTCATCTAATTCTTAAGTCATTGTTTTGTGAGGTTTCAAAGTTTTAAATGCTTCTCCTGAAAAACTACATTTTTGCATAAGTGACAGTGTCGCACCGGGGGTGCGATATTTTATCCTTGCTACCTCTGTTAGCTACTACAATCGAGAATTTTCGCATAGGAAATTGTTGAGCGTCTCATCGAAACGAAGCTACTCACGGAAAATTAGATTGATAATATAGTATAGTATAGTAATCAAGTGGAAAAATGGATCCGGGATCCCTGAGTATTCCTTTTTATAGCCATTTACAACCTAAATAAAAAAATACTTGTCTATTACTACCTTGTCTTTTACAAAAGTAGGGATTTACGCCCTAAAGAGCTAACTAGGGTTGAATATTTCAGGGGCGTAAAGGTCATTTTATTGTAATTTTGGGGGCGTAAAGGAAATTTATCTCAGTAAATACAGCTCTAAATCAATTTCGCAATATTTATTATAAAAATTCTGGAAAATCTAAGTACTTTCTTCCTAGGAATCATCTAAATAGCTCAATAAACAAAGAAGTTATAGTCAGATGAAATAAAAAAAAACGTTTTTTGCTTCTCCTGAAAAGTCGTATTTTGTCCTTTACGACCTTTGAGCCCAGAGGTATCGATATATATAAACATATTAATTTTAAATTAATTAAGGAATTGCGTGTATAACTGCTCAGTCTCATTAAAATTATTTATGTAGTTTATCGTTTTGTGGTTAATTAAAATATTATTTATACAAAAAGGGAAAATTAAAGCACAATCCAGGTTATTCGTCCATTTCTGACATGATGACGAATGACGAAGCAAATAACAAAACTATTTTATGGGTACCTACATTTGTTGGTGGCTTGGTTGAAGACAAACAAGAGACTGCTTCTTACGACTGTCAATACATTTTACGCGCTCTTATCTATTCACAACTCGCGTAAATTTCTAGGCTCTCTCTGTCAACCAATCAGAGGGCGTAATTTATAGCCAATCAGAGGCGAGCTGAGCTTAAGTAGAGTATACTCACAGACAACTCAATCTAGGTTAAGTTGTTTGTGAGTATACTATAAGCCGAAAGCATGGCGCCATTTGATACGAGTTGGGTTTCCTTATATAGGTACTTAATTTCTATATAATACAATTATTTACTACATATTAACTGATTCTATAAATGATGTCAACAAAGTTTTTTATTTCTGTACCGTTTGCTATTTGACTCACGTATTTGTTCCATATATATTACTTGTCCCTCACAATTTATCCTTGTATGAATCAATAATGTAATGTTATTCTTAGTTACCAACTGCAAGGTCCCTCGTATGTGAGAGGCCGTCTGGGGTGCGTACCACCGCTATGTCTATTCCTGCCGCCATGCAGCAGTGTGTAAGCTGTTGTGTTACGGTTTGAACATTAAAGCCAGTAACATTACTGGGGCCGAGCTTAAGTACTCTGATTTTACTAATGACATCTAATTTGTAAAAATATTTGTAAATTATTATTTTTTCGTATTTTACAAATAAAAGACAGAGAAGGATTGTTTACAACTTTGAAATCAGAATATCCCTCTCTCATATTTCATATACGAATGCCTTATTTAGCTTATTTTTAGCCATTTTTAGCTTAATTAATGTACCTATGGTACAAACTTAATTTTTTCTAATTTCGCGCATGTAAATAAAATTAGGGCCGGTGTAACGTGGGTGCAGTTCTAGTTGCACCTGTGCTTGCACCTTCGGGGATAAAGGCGTGAGCTTAAGTTTTATGTAAGTGTAGGTACATTTTTAATAATATTTCAGTGGTTCAGAGTGACAACGTTTAACTTTTTTTGCCCCTCGTGGGTCATTGACCTAGCAGTATTTGTCAGGTCATATCCTTACGCATTTACATGTGTTCTCAAATATAAAATCGGAAAAAATGTCCCTTGACTAAAATATTTATTTAAACTTTATTGCACACAACGAGTACAGGACATAATACTAAAATATAACTAAGTTGAGAAGTATTCCATTTATTTTTTGTGTACGGTTAAAGAATGACATGTGGCTTGCATCTATGACCTACGCCGTAGCATGATTTTGATGGCCACTGATAAACTCTTTGTTTGTCCGTGGTCGCTGTTTTTGGATTTCACTGCGCTTAGCATCGGGTGCTGTGCAGTCACTTTTTTTTATGGCATCTGTTATACATTATGCCAGTGTCAAGACTTTGCCGTGCTCGATTAAAAAACATCTGTATTTCATTCACAACCAATTTCAAGACCAATCCATAGATAAGCCATAAGGAACAGTTTTTCTACGTTAAAATCTGTTAACAGTCAGCAGGGAAATTTATGTAGTTATTATTTGTATATAATTCCCATACAATTATGAACATCCTCTGTCTGTTGAAAAGACAAATTGATCGAAACCATATTTATAAAATAAATCTGCGTAATGTGAGAGTCTCTATAGTGCAATCCTGAATTTTTATAATAGAAGAATAATAATAACGGCCACAATAATAGAAGAATCATAAGCGCGTTGCCGACCTTACAGGGAAGGAAAGGATCAATCAGTGTTTATTATAAACGCCACGGTTTAAGTTGATTCAAATAATTATTATTTTATAATAGTTATACTAGCTTTTCCTCGTGGCTCCGCCCGCGTGAACTGCTTTTTCCGGGATAAAAAGTAGCCTATGTTTATCAGGGATAATGTAGGAATGTAATGGTGAAAGAATTTTTCAAATCGGTTCAGCAGTTTTTAAGTTTATTCGTTACATACAAAAATAGAAATCTTTCCTCTTTATAATATTAGTGTAGACTTATAATTTAGCGAATATACGAGTACCTACTGTACAGTACTCTTTATTTGAAAAGGATATTTCCTACATTTTAAAATATTTAAATAAAAAAATAGAAAAACGTAAAACACATAAAAAGAAAGAAAAATTATAAAAAACTATCACCCTCCAATGGCAAGGCTTAGGACACAAGCCACTGGCGGTTAGGACCCCAGTGTGAGGAACCTCCTCACAATGTGTGCCGTGTCCAATAACACCGCTTTCTGGATCTGGCTCTTGACCCAACGACCAATTGAGAGCCTCTGGAGGTGTTGGTCGAGGCTCTTTGGTATCAACCCATTAGCGACTAATCGTCGAGGCTACCTACCTATTAGTCTAGTACCTACTTAGGTATAGCCACACAATAATTACGATATAAACACAAAGGGGGAAATAACAATTAATCCTCATTATTTGTCCCTTTGCCAACACAATTAGTTCTACGGAATAAAACAACCTTATCATCCTTATAAGCACTCACGCCTGTAATCCCCAAAGGGGTGGGCAGAAGTGTAACCAGTAGGCACACCTCTCTCTCCTTACCATTAAACCCCTTACCCTACTCTTTCCTGCCCTTGACCCGATTTCCATATTCTCTTTGACGACGATGTTACCCTCACAGAACCCTGACTCTTGGAACTGATAATTAAAAACACCGTCTTGCCATAAAAAACTGTATTTCCACTTGTTCATATAAACTATTTCTTATTTCTTGCTTGCCGGATGGTGCCGTCCAACAATTTGGCACTGTTTTTATTCAATTAGCCTATGTACAAGTATTTCTAAGTGCAAGACCTAACCTATGCACTTAAACCTAACACACAATTTTCAAATAACAATGGTGACACGTGTACATTTAGAAACTCTCGGCCGGCGGCGCGTTCCTATTGGACCAATTCTTATTAGAATATAGCGGACCTTGCGTTGTTACTCATTGTGTGACCTTGATCGACGCGTCGTCCGCTATTCAATATGAACGCCTGGCCGGCGATATATATACCTATCGGAATAATTCTCATTAAATTACTACAGACATGTTATTACTAATTAATGCGAGGCATTGATCGGCTCGTCGTCCGCAACAGTGGGTGTACATGGGCAGTGGAGATCACTTACCATCAAGTGATATGCTTGCTCGATTCCCAGCCCTCTGCTGCGTACTAAGGCTGAGAACCATGAGTTCCTGAATTCAATTTACCGGTCGGGCAAACAAATATTCGTAAAATCACACGAGTTGCCCAGGATAAGAATTTGAGTCTGACATGCGACTTATCACTTCATGCGACGGAAATAAGCTGGGCGAAACACAGGTGCAGCACTAGTTGCACCTCTGGATACCCCTTCGGGCATAAAGGCGTGAGCTTATGTTTACTTCAAAAACCGGTTTCCGATCCTGGTATTTATAAATATACTCAATACTTGGAAGCCACGGTATTAAATGTAGTAAGTATATATCCGTAGTACCCAAGGACAGTCCCCGGTTGGTGTAGGACTATTGTAGGGTAAGACAAACATTTATACTGGTTTATACAGGTGAGGAATGGTGATTAAAAGGTGTTGGTGACATCCGTGGCGCTATGGGCGAGGACCACCAGTGCGGCCATGAAGCTAGAGGCCGTTGGTTCGATTCCCACATCGTGTGGGGTCAGGATCATGTGTGTGTCGGTTGATGTTCTTCTTTATAAAAAAATGTATACAACGTGTTTATTATACACCCGACAGTGAGTGTTTATGTACCGGTTCTATCAAAATCTACACAATTTATAACTTCAAGCTAATTTCAATCACTCGCTTATTACGGCCGATAAGATCACATTCCTATAAATGAAGTGACGTGCGTGAGTGAGACTAATAGGTAATGCTGAAGGGAGACAAAGGCTCAGCTATTTATCATTTTGTATGGTCCTAAGTTGTAAGTCGAGATTGATATGTTAATGATTCGATAAAAAATAAAATGCTTTATTTAAGTTCTAGTAATGCAATGGTATGGTTTACCCGTACACCTTTAATGATATAAATGAAACACTATAATGCTTCACTATCTTCATATATTGAGTTCACAAATGATATATTATGCTAATGATAGATGTGCGATGCGGACGCGTTATGATGGTGAACTGATTGCTATTACAATATTAATTTAATGCGTACAATGACATAATGCTGACGTGAGTGTGTTGGTATGTGCGGTTGGACCGTACATGCTCCCGGGCGAGAGATGAAAGTGACGGTGATATATGATGATGAAATTAACCTATTTACAAGGTGATAGATAATAGTGCTTAACATTAAAAACATCGAGTCCCCGACAATCATTTATCGATTTGACTAAAACTAAATTGCCCGAATATGGGCGAGGTAGCTTGATGGGCCACCTGTACCTTGGGAGCTTTTGCTCTGCCAATATTGTCCACTTTTTCACTGAAGCATTCATGCTTTGCCTTAATAACACTCACGCACTGATCACTATATCCTGCTATAACACTACACTGATCACTATGCCCTGCTATAACACTACACTTATCACTATGCCCTGCTATAACACTACACTGATCACTATGCCCTGCTATAACACTACACTGATCACTATGCCCTGCTATAACACTACACTGATCACTATGCTCTGCTATAACACTACACTGATCACTATGCCCTGCTATAACACTCACACACTGATGCTGCTGCGTCGGTGAAGGCGGCGGCGCGCGGTTGTTGCGACGTGAGCGCAACCACGCGACCACTGCGACTGCTGCACCTAAGCCAGCCAATCCGTAGATAGCTGCGTAGTGATGAACATCGTGATATGATATTTGATCAGCATCTAAGTTCTCGGATGCTGATTTCATCCTTTCGATATGATGACCGATTTCTTCGGCTGATTTGTGATAGTCCTCGGCAGGTTTTATCTGGCTTAGGGGTACACTTAAATTTATAATGTTACTGATGGGTGCGATTTCTATAGCGACTATTTCTGGTTTTAAGTTTATCTCATTTGATTGTGTTTGTGTGAGGTGATAGTAAAGGTGTCTCCCCTGATGACACAGTTGTTTCCGACTGCGATATTACTAGTGCCCGACACCTGTTCGCTCGAAACCTGATGACCGCATACAATCCTAAGCGTTCATTGCCCGCAACACAAGAACATAAATGTGTTGACATTGTGAAGTTCCCGCCATATGACTTCACAGCTGATTGTCGTCAACTTGCAATCTGTTTTATTTCTGATGCAAAGGCTGAGATCTGATTTTCTCTGATACGTAGGTTTTCTGAATTCGCACAGGTAGGAGTTGCCAAAAATAATGCACTGCTGTAACTCATTTTCTATAATGGTAATAACAGTATCCTTTTGGATGTTCATTGCTAAATATTCGGCAACAGGTGATATGCTAACTAATGATTGCCCTACTTGCTTCGGTACAGGTATGATGTGATAAAGATCATAGCTATCCCTGCTTACTAAAGGAATTTGAACCTGAAAAATGAAGTACTGCTGTCATTCGAGCTTTTATCTTCAACATTTTATATAGCTCAGGTAAATCAATGATGAAGTTATTAATTGGTAAGATAATAAATCCTTCGATGACTGACTCGAAATGATGTTAAGTTCGTCTCGCAGTTGATCTGGTGTTAAAAGATGAATGTTGAAGTGTTGGACATTGGCGATAGTGTCCAATAGGGTGTCCTGAATATTCTTCAAATTAAATAACACGTTTTTTGCGATAACTGACGTTAAAATAAAGTCATTCATGATTTGAACCCTTACCACTTCAGATTGAACGGCATTGGTTGCTGATTCCAGGCTATTTAAATGCTGATTGCAGATTTTATGCTGTTTTTCCATTATGCTTTCTATTCTTTTTAATAGATTGTTCTCCGATTCAATGATTGAAGTTTGATTCTTCCAAAGAGAGGCTTGATGTTTCTGATTAATTATGTTTGATAAGAGTAAATATAACTATAGCCAAAGTAAACAAGGATTTGGATCACCTCAAAAACTGGTCTGACCGGTTCGGTTTGGATGTGAACCCCAATAAATGTCAGGCGATAGTTATAGGTAGCTCGCGACTAATTAGCAGACTGAACAAGTCAACTCTTCCTCCAATTCGATATAATGGTTCAATCATCGCTCTGTGTTCTACTGTAAAAGACCTTGGGTTGAGACTCTACCTTCAACTGGCAGACCCAAGTAACTTCTTTTTGCCAAAAGGTTACATATACTCTTCGCGCTCTCTATCGCTTAAAAACTTCCTCCCATGTAAAACTAAGACAACGCTGGTGCAGACTTTAATCTTCCTTATTATCGACTATGGTGATGTATGCTATTCCGATCTGAATGCAGATCTGCTCAACAAACTTGACCGACTTCTCAATAACTGCATTCGATTCATTTTCAATCTACGTAAGTATGACCATGTGTCCTCTTATCGCTCTCAATTTAAGTGGTCGCCAATCCGCCAGCGCCGAAATCTGCGTGCACTTACTATACTCTTTTCCATTCTAACTGCACCTAATCTCCCTTCTTACTTAACTTCCAACTTTCAGTATCTAGGCTCTAATCACGAGAGAAACCTTCGCTCTTCAAGCAGTCATCTTCTCTAGTGTCCTTCCCACAACTCTGATTTCATTCACTCCTCCTTCACAGTCCAGTCTATTCTTCTTTGGAATGCGCTCCCATTGGAAATCAGGACTTCCACTTACCGGCTCACTTTTAAATTTAAAGTTCGGTCGCTATTTGCTGATAGTGTGGCAGAATCACGACACCAGTAGATTCATACTATATGTATATATATATTTATTATATTATATCATATTTTTATTAATGTAGATTTATGTATTAATTACTTATCCGTTTACTCCTTATTTGTCAGTATTGTTTTTTTTTCTCATCTTCAATAAGTTATATACACCCACGTTATCTCGTTTCTTCATCACCCAAAGATAGACTGGTAGACAATGCCTTTGGCATTAAGTCCGCCTTTATACATGTTATGTATATAAAGTTTAAATAAATAAATAAAAGAGTAATATCTGTGTTGGTATTGCTCTGCAAAACGTTCGTCCATCACACCGAAGAGACTGTTTGCAATGTACAAATTGTTTCAAATTACTGATTTAATAATATTTTATCGTTATACTCCGTATAGCCCTGATGTAATTGGAGTAGGACTACATCACAGTGCGATTTACTTTGGACTTTTTTATTTTTGGCTGATTCTTGTTTTGCACTATGATCCGATTTGGTACATTTTGTATTTCAGGCTTAATCAGATCTATATTATCATTTTGTGTATTAAATAGTAACACTGATTATTTTATGATAGCCTTTTGTAGAATTCCGCTTTTTTTTGACCGCCACGACTGTAACGTGTCCGTCTTGACCAGGATGCAAAGCTATAACTCGCCCCAATGGCCACTTGCGTGTTAATAATTTTATATCATTTATGATAACAATATCATTCGATTTGATATTTGCACGAGGATGCTGCCATTTGCCTCTACTTGATAGCTCAGTCAGATATTCTGTCCTCCACCTTTTCCACAAATCTTAAAATATTTTCTGAGTTAGCTGCCACCTTGTCCTCTCATCCCTTTCTGTTTCAATTATTCATAATACGGATCCGCTAGACAAGAAATGGGAAGGCGTCAGAAAATCCGTGTCAATTGGATTTTTTTTTATGGCATAGGCCGGTAAACGAGCAAGTGGGTCACCTGGTAAGTGATCTCCACCGCCCATGTACGCCCACCACCAGAAGAATCATGAGATCTTCTGTGATCAATCAATGATAGATAACACGGGTCCGCTGGATAAGAAACGGGAAGGCGTCAGATAATCCGTGTCATTTGGATCTTCTGTCAATGCGCATAATGGTCTTGAATTCAAGCATGCTTCCAACTGGGCTAATAAGGTTATAAATTCCTCAAAAGTTAGTTTTTTCTCACCCAACACCCTGCGCAGATGATGTTTCAGACTCTTGACTGCGGCCTCCCATAATCCTCCGGCACTGGGCTACGATGGCGCATTAAAATGCCAGTCTATTTGAAGGTCACTGATATCTGTTAAAAATTCGTCCGATATGATTGATTGTAAATTGAGATATTCCTTTGATAATATTTTATATACATGTGACGTGCGGTGCCTCTTCTTGCAGCTAGTCTTCGAGGAGCTGCTAGAAATGCTGATGACGATAAATCCGAGACTAATTCCAAGTGTATGGCCTTTGTTACCATACAAACGAATACTGCTATAAAGCCTTTAAACGTCGGCCCTTTCTTGCTTTGACATCGACGTATCCGGTAAAGTCAACTCCTGTGTGACAAAATGGCCTTGTTGGGTTGATTCGTGATGCAGGCAAATCTCTCATGTTCTGTTGCTGTTTTGTCGGATCGTGGCGTCTGCACATCACGCAATTCCTTATCGTTTTTTCACGTCTCTGTTACCCCCTATGATCCAATACTGCTGTCTTAGATGAGACAGAGTAAGTCGAACTCCACCGTGAAATGTCAGACGATGTGAATTGTCGATTAATAGATCCGTAAAATGTTCACTCTGTGGAATGATAAGAGGATGCTTCATGTTATGGCTGATATTACTGTTGTTCAGTTTGCCGCCTACTCTCAATAGGCCGTTTTCATCCAAATATGGATTCAAACTTAGTATATTACTTTTTGCCTCGACAGTAACATTATTTTTAAGATTAATAATATCTTCCGTAAGTTCTGATAATTGAATATACTCAATAATTTTATTTTTTGCTTGGCGTAATTCACTTACGGACAAATATGTTTGTTTGATACGGTTATTTGAAACCGCTCGTAGTATCCACGCTAATACGCGTACTACTTTAATAAAACTGCTATGCCTGTCAATTAGGTCTCTAATAATTCTTTTATCCGTAGTGTATTGTTGAGTACACATGTTTGTTTGTTTAATTTTCTTTGCTTCCATATTTGTATCATATACTTTTTTTTTTGTTTTTTTTTTCTCCTTTATAGTAAAAGGAGAAGGCAAAGGCGCTCAGCCATACAGCCTAGTCTGCTGTTTATTTTCCATATCTAAGGATTTCAAAGGCCGAAGCCATGTCTGCGTTTGTTTCAGTTATAGGGCCGAAGCCATGTCTACAATTCGTTCAAATTATAAGACCGAAACCATGTCTGCAATTCTCTCAAGTTATAAGGCCGAAGCCAAGTCTTCAATTTTCTCATGTTATAAGGCCACAGCCATGTCTATAATTATCTCAAGTTACAAGGCCGAAGCCATGTCTTTGTTTATTTTTCATGTTATAGTAATCTCCGTGTTATGAATTATGTCAAAATAAAAATTCGCAAAATCATATTTCTCCAATAGTGGACCATATGAAGTTGCATAAAGAAAAATAGCATTGCCGATTCTTCAAATTTTTTTGCAAAGAGCGCGGGATACTCTCGGCATTTTCATAAATACATAAAAGATCTTCGATTAATAGTAGTCGTTGTACAGCAAAATTGCTGCAATCAAAAAAAATGTTATCCAAGGATTGAATTAGTCCGCAATTACAGTAAGTACAATTCGGTGATGATATAATTTTCATTCTATGAAGATGCTCATTAAATCGTCCATGGCCAATTCGCACACATATTGTTGTATAAAAACGCCTATTAACAAAGGGTCCTGTACAGAACCACGGAGTCATAATATTTGGATTAATTGAACTGTACCACTGCCCTTTTCGTCGAAGACTGTCTTCCCAGTGATGCTTCCAGATATCTTGAATTGCTTTCTTAACTAATACGAAACAGTCTGATATTGGAATGTTTATGTTTTTATATGGTATCAGGTCCGAGGCATTTGTGATCATCCTGGCCAAATAATCAACTTTTTCATTGCCAATTACACCTACATGAGACGGGTTCCAAAAAAGAACAACATCTATCTTGTCCTGCATTGTTATTTTATAATACTTTTTTCGAATATCGTGAATGATAAAATGAGTACCAGATGAGTATATAGGATTTTTCAAAGCCAATAATACACTCATACAATCTGTAATTATAATCCATTTTTTCAAATCTAGATTTGACTCAACTTTGTTTTCTATGTAGTCCAAAGCCCCAAGAATAGTACATGCCTCCGCGGTATATATACTTGTGACGTCAGGAAGCCTCAATCCATATCCAATTCTGGTTGACAAATCGTAGATAGCCATAGAAACTTTATCTTGAGTCTTCGCTCCATCAGTATAAATTTGTATGTGTTCTTGCCACTCAGAAATTCTGTTGTACACATCGTACTTGTTGCCCAATTTATTATCAATTACTATTTTAATATTAAGGAACTTGCTTTCGTAATTACCATCATAGCAAGGTAAAATGTCATTGTGGTAAATATTATAAAAGGTAGTAACATTTAGAATTTCGTCTAAGTGATCGGTAAGGTAAGTACCGGAAGTTTTTCTAAGTTTTGAAAGTAAAGAATTATTAGAAATAGTTACCAATTTGTGAATGAATTTGTACAACAACATTAGTATACAAATTTTCATAGGAGGTAAATTGCATTCAATTTGCATAGAATTAATAGGAGATGTATTCATGGCACCCAGAACCAAGCGCATATTTTTGTTTTGAATATTCTCAATTTTATCAGTCCGTTTAACGGAGGAAGCATAACAAAAGAAAGCGTATTCAAAATGGCTTCTAACTAACGATTTATAAAGCATTAAAAGAGTCTTTGGATCTGCTCCCCATTTAGAGCCCACCAAGGATCTGAGAATATTTGTAGCTTTCATAGCCCTCGCTATTAAATAATCGACATACTTTGACCAGCTTAAATTTTGTTGGAAAGTAATCCCTAAAAATTTTAAATTTGTTTCAATGGGAATCTTAATGTTGTGATAGAAAACTAAAAATACCGACGATTTAACACTTTTTTTTAGAAAATATCACTATTTTGCTCCTATATGGATTGACTTCTAAACCCAAAGAATTGAAATAACGATGAAGGTTTTGGAGCACCCCATTTAATTTAGTTTCAGTTTGTACCAAGTCCTCACCGCTACAATATATGGCCAGATCGTCAGCGAATTGCACATTTACAACACTTGATCCCAAAACTATGTTGAGTTTATATATGTATAATATATATAAAAAAGGGCTTAAGATACCTCCCTGGCACACACCTTTAAATGAAAGTCTAGGTCCATAAAATTTGTGGTTAAATTTAACAAAAACCATTTTTTCTGGAATACCCAAATTTAATAAAATTGAAGATAACAAACTTGTATTGACATTATTAAAAGCACCTACTATATCTAGAAAAATGCATGCCAGATGTATGTTTTCACTAAAAACAGAGTTTACGTCTGTGTAAAAGTGAGCTAGGCTTTCCCGAGCTGAGAACCCGCGACGAAAACCAAATTGATTGTTTGGTAAAAGACGGTTATGTTCAATATAAAATTCAATACGAAGTTTTAGAAGCTGTTCGAAAATTTTGCCAACACACGAGGTTAATGCTATTGGACGATATGAATCCGAACTATTGGGAGTATTATCAGGCTTCAAGCAAACCATTTTCCACTCTTTCGGAATAAGAGAAGAGCACCATAAGGAATTTAGGATTTTTAAAAAGAATAAAGTATTACGTGGAGAAAGTATTTTGAACATTTTATATGATAGATTGTCTAATCCACAGGCTGTATCTCTCCTAGATTTAATGGCTTAATTTAATTCTTCTAAAGTGAATGGATCAACGAGATAGGAGTTATTGATATTTAAACTGGGTGTCCTAGGTTGTAAATTAAGAGGAGGTTCAGCGAAGTCTGGAGAATATTTTCTTAAAAAATTGTTAATCCATGAGCTATCTGATGTAGTAGGCTTGGTAGACGGCGAGAAACTTTTATTAAATTTTTCGCATAGTTTGCCAAATTTTAGAAACAGAGTTACTCGAGATAATTTTGAACAAAATTCTTGCCAGCTATTATTTCATTCTCTCTTGTTTTAATACAAGTTTTTTCGAGCTTGTAATTTTTTGAATTCAACAAAATTATCAAGCGTAGGATTGTGTTTGAAGCGTAAATAAGCATCTTTACTATTTTTAACGGCCGACGCGCCGGAACTCTCATTCCACCAAGAAACTGGGTGGCGCCGGATTTTTTTAAATAAACTAGTTTCAGAACGCAATCATTTATTAGTACTCTGTGGAGTTGACTGCTCAGCGGCTGTCATAATAATGTTACAGAATTAACGATATAATTCAAGTGGTTCCGTTGGCGAAAAATCAAGATTGTCGAGCATTTTATTAACTAGAACATCGAAAGTTTCCCAATTGATTATACGAAGATTATATTTTCGAAAGTTTTGAATGTTTACAGTTTCGCGAAAAACAGGAGGAAAACTAGTGTTCAACAGAAGTTTAGTCATTGTTGGTAAATGATAGCTGCCTAAAGGATCATCATGTACCCACCATTCAGAATGGAGTGCCAACGAAGGACTAATAAATGAAAGATCTAGTGCATTAGGTCGCCAAGTGTTTGTGCCAACAGTAGTAACATGACCATCATTTCATAGAACTAAATCACAGTCATCAAGGGAATCGAGAATGTCTCTGCCTCGTAAATCAGTTGAACAACAACCCCACAATACATGATGTGCATTAAAATCCCCTAAAGGCTGGTTTTGGAATACTGTTAATTAAGTTGACAAACTTAGATTTCGAAAATGTAGGTGTGCAGTTAGTAGGACAATAAAAGCTAGCTATTGAAAGTGGCTTATTATTTATTGTTATTTTGAGAACTAAATTTTGTAGCGAATCATCACAATAAGTTACTACATTCTCATAAGGAATACTGTTATGAATGACTATGGCAACACCATTATGATGATTGCCACAATCATTCCGCACAACAGAATATCCTTTGATATTGCAGCGATGATGAGGCTTAAGCCAAGTCTCGGATATAACTGCTATATGAATTGAATGGTCAAAAAGAAACTGGGTAAAAATATGCCGATTACACAAAAGACTTTGAGCATTCCACTGGACAATATTCAATTGATTGTGGGTGAATTTGAAGAAGAAATATTTTTAGCTTTGAATGTTTCATTTACTATGTCGAGCACATTTTTAGAACAAATGGGTGTATCTTTAGTTTCACTTAAGGTAACAATTTTAACTATTGACTCCACTAAAATGTTTAAAGCTTTATTATCTGAGTTGAGAATTGTGAGAAAATCAATGTCACGTTTTTTTTGGTTGAGAGGAGGAAAATTTGTGTTATCAAAAATATCAGCAAAAGTTTTGGGCATGTATTTATTTCTGTTCTCTTCTATTTTCTTTTTCTTTATAGGGCATACACCAGAAATACTGACATGGTTGCCCTTGCAGTGTACACACACAGCCTCTTGCAATGGTTTGGTACACGCTTTATAATTGTGGCTTTCACTACATATGGAGCAACGGTCAGAATTTTTACAAAATTTAGATAAATGTCCATACCTTAAACAGCGGTAACATTGTTTAACCGGAGGCACATACTTAGAGATGTCATGTCTCCAACCCGCCAAATCAACATAGTCTGGAAGAACAGAAGCTGCAAATGTGATGGCTACGGTCTGAGTTGGCTGTTGAATAAAACCATTATCAGAGTTAGTTTTACGCCAAAATCTTCAGACACAGATGATTTTTTTGTATGTGGACAGCATGGTAAAAATTTCTTATTTGTTAATTTTATTGGCACATTTCTTAAAATGCCTGTTATTTCAGTTGAGTGGGCAGGTATACTGGCTTTAAAATGGTACTCTTTTAAGAATGTTTGATTGTTTAAAAATGCATTGGCAAGACTAGGCTTTTCAAAGTACACTCCAATTTTAAATTTATTTAAACTTCTAAGATATTTAACGCCTTTGTTAAAACGTTTAAACATGTCGACAGTGATAGACGATCCCTGGATCCAATGGACCTTTGACTATCTGAGGATTCTACCAATACAACAAACTCTGTGGCGGCAGCATCTTCAGGATACCGTTTTGTGTAGTCTGTGACATAATACAGAGCATATTTTGCAACATCCAACGACTCTTCTTCACACTCTGAGGATGACGAGTCTCCTGAGGTTTCCTCGGGCTTATCTTCTACAGGAGACCCCAAGTCATCTTTTTCCGCTTTTTCGTTCGGCCCTTTCCCATCGCAAGAAATGTGTTAAATACTTGTTAATCCTATATATTATTTGTAGATTTTATTTACTTTCAGTAAATTATCGATATTGTACTTTATTTCAATATAAAATTTTAAAAGAAAATTAAGCCCGCCTCTTCACTTGAAGGTTCCCGCGCTTTTTCCTTGTGTCATAGACTGTTAATTTCGATGGATGATGATAGTCCGGTATTGATAACCATTCAGGTCCCTTCCACCAGAGAGGGTGTTTTCCTAATTGTTCGACAGTAAGACCACGACTAGCGCAATCAGTGGGGTTTTCTTGTGATATAACGTTTCGCCAACACTCCGGTGGCATGGTGTCAGTTATTTTCTTGACCCGATTTGCTACGAAGTGTTTCCAACGGCTTGATTCTCCTTGCAGCCACCCAAGGACTGCCGTTGAGTCACACCATCCGTATACCTGGATACTATGTTTACTGACACTTTGTTTGACCTTTATGATTAACTTTGAAAGTATATAAGTTCTACTCAACTCCAACCGCGGTAAACTTATTTGTTCCAACTATTTTGATTTACGCTTATTGGTACCAATTTTGTTTTTGCTGATAATAGGGTTTTTGTAGCCGAGTTTTCCTTAAGTACTCGTGCATATACTACGCAAGCATAGGTTTTTGTGGACGCGTCGCAAAAATAATGTAATTAAATGTGAGCTTTCTCTCCACTGCCAATCATCTTGGTATTTCTATTTTGCTGATGTTTTCAATATCTGATCTTTATTTGAGCCATTCCGCATGGATGTTATCGGTATGGTATCTTCCCAATTTAAATTCGACATCCACACATTTTGAAAAAGCATTTTCAATTGAACGACGACTGGTTCCAGCCATCCTAGTGGATCGAAGGTTTTAGAGATTTCTGATAAGAGAATCCTTTTAGTGGCTATTACTGCTGATTGTGGTGTCACTTTACATTGAAACGTGAATGTGTCATCCTTTGCGTTCCAAGTTAACCCTAATCCTTTCGTTGTTGATTGATTCTTGAAGTCAAAATTGTCTTGATTAGTATGTACTTTCTTTTTTTTTTTTTTATCCTGGCTCAGCAAAGTGACTATGCTACTCCTGATGGTAAGTGTAGCGCAATCCAAGAATAGTGTCGACCAACGATAAACAATGTGTCCATCGTAGGTCGGCAAGATCATGCCGGCCTGCCAAAGGGCCAAGGGGGAGGGGAAGAAAAAGGAATGGGAAAAGGGTTGGGATCAGGGGGCACGCCCCCTGGGGAGAACCGGAACTTTCTCCAATAATCTGGCATCATTAGACGACCACTTACGGAGATTGACACCCGCTGATTTGAGTAGTTCCACTAAATCTGTTTGTAACTGCTGCGCTGATTCAATGCTGTGACTTCCGCTCAGAAGGTCATCCATATGAAACTGATCCTCTAATGATTGACTGATCCTCACCTTGGCTGCTTCGGGATATCGATGGATCTCATCAGTTGCTAGCTGTTTGAGTGTCATCATAGCCAAAAAGGGTGCAGATCTAGTCCCATATGTAACAGTTGTTATGTTATTTGCTTTATATGTATTTCTTTCAATATGAAAACACCTCATAGTAATTCTTGGAACACATGTTTTGGGTTGCAATTATATACAAACAACTTTTTGGTAAATACTGTTTTTTATATTCTGATTGTAACCTTTTTGTGTTTAAATAAATAAACAACCGTCACAGCCCTAACACCCTAGCAGTTCCTCAGGAGGGCTCGTGGTGTCGCACAAAACACCACACCGCGCCTTGTGAAAGGCGTTCACTAAAGCTACTGACCGTTAGGTAGTCAAACGCTTTAGTTGCGTAATTGCTATTCCTTTTTTTCAAGACTGTCGTCAGTTCACGACGAGACCACGGCGCGCCTTTGGGCGATCTTCAAAACTCGGTGAGCACGTCGAGCCTTTGGGCGATCTTCGATACTCGGCGGTCTTCACTCCCTTCAGTGTCACGCAGCGCAGATTTCTTCTTGTCTGTGCGCGGTCTTCACTGCCTTCAGTGTCACGCAGCGCAGATTTCTTCTTGTCTGTGCGCGGTCTTCAATGCCTTCAGTATCACGCAGCGCAGATTTCTTCTTGTCTGTGCGCGGTCTTCACTGCCTTCAGTATCACGCAGCGCAGATTTCTTCTTGTCTGTGCGCGGTCTTCACTGCCTTCAGTGTCACGCAGCGCAGATTTCTTCTTGTCTGTGCGCGGTCTTCGCTGCCTTCAGTGTCACGCAGCGCAGATTTCTTCACGTCAATTTATCAACGTGCGTTCTCGCGTTGATCTTCTTGTAACGACCCTTGAATCTTTCGAAGGCTTCTTTGATACGGCTATTGAAGGACCAGGAACTATAGGCGGCGTTTGCCCGCTCAGGTAACCCAGATCGTAGGTGCTGATGAAATGTAGCGCCAGTAAATGCCAGGTGTAGCGGTGGCGACTGGCGCCGGACGAGTCGTCAACTGTTATAGAGACGATCTACTCCTGTAGTCGAGCCTTCTGTTGAGAAAATGGAAACGGAATAAAAAACGACTTTAAATTTACTGCCCCAGTTTTATTGAGTCTTACTTGTAAACTTTTTGAGTACTGCTTAGTTAAAACACTTTTTTCTTATCCTTCTAGCCATTTTATAAATCGTGTTGACAGAGAAATATAAGACTGTTTAACTAATCAATGCTTAAGTAACGTGTATAAGTATGGCTCATTAGGCTACAGGTAAAAAGAATATAATAGTAATAAAAAAATAATAGTAATAGTAAAATGAGACAGCCATGAACAGTTCTAATATCAGTTACAACAGACACTCACGTGTTGTCTCTTCGGTGTGTGCGCGTGTGTTGTGTGTTGTGTGCTCGCTTCAGGAGGCGGGACTGGGACGGGGCGCCGCCACGCACCTAGGCATGTCGAAAGTGTAAAGAAGTATACGCTTATATTATAATCGTAGCGATATTTGTGAAAATTATCAGTATCGATTTTGATATATCGAACATAAATATCGATATATTTTGATAATATTATGATGTCCTATTTTTAACATCTTAGATTTTTTATTGATTTTGGAAACATCGATTTGGATACTATTTCAATATTTAATAAAAATATCGACTCATCGATGAATAGAATCAAAATATATCGCAAAAATATCGATACATCGACATTTTTTCAACATCCTTAAACGCACCTCCGTGACAGACGGCACTTGGTATCGCGCGCCGCATTGCTGGATTCCTCCAATGGGAATACGCGTAGTCATACGTCTGGAATGAAAATTATAATAAAATAGAAATCTATGTTTTATTTAAAAGGAATTACATGCATAATATACAATTCAGCATATATCGGCATAATGTAGGTACCAAGTGCTCACACACGCTGCGGTAGGAATACACAACATGCCTGATAATCACACAAACACGCACACATACACGCACGTACCACGCGCGCGCGAGCTAACATGCACACACACAGACAAAGGGGTCAAACTTAAAGCACCAATCGTTTTTGTGGGCGCTTAGAAAGATTATATGAAGAAAAGTAAAACAAACGAATTGATTTAATCAACACACTAGCCACTGACTTTCTTGATGCTTCTTGTACCAGTGGACATCTCCGAACCATAAGTAAAGATGTGTTAATGTAAATTTTATCGAAAGAGCTCTTCTTTCTAGTCTACTTACTTGAAAAATTAACATTTAGATTTTTTTATAACTTATACAGGGTTATTTTTAAAACACCAACAACCTCGCAGGACTAGATTCCTAAGGTTATAAGCTACTACTTTTGTTCTACGACTTTTGATAATTTGTTAGATTTTATTTTCATACAAAAATAAGTATTCATTTAATTTCCGTCTTGAATGTTACAACGCGCATCGCAGATTACGTGAACAAACACGCGAAGCGTGGGGAACCGGGCTAGCGCCTGTGACCTTGACCGCGCGAGCAGCTGACCGCCGGCTTTGATGTCGTGGGCTCACGCCGCGCGCGCCGCAGTCTACGAAGAAAAACACTACACAACAAAAACTTGTAAAATCATTTTAAAATATATTGAGTTTTATCCAAACTCGTAGAACAAAAGTTGTTCCGTATAGGGTCAGCTATCTGGTCCTGCAAGGTTGCTGGTGTTTTAAAATTAACCCTGTATACTCTTCTTTTCTCTAAAGAGCCCGTTTTAATACCTTTATGCGTTTCTATATATTGAACAACATTACAACAGATACTCACGTGTTCCGATGTGTCGGGCGTCTGTCCAGTGTGGCGGAGTGCGGTTGCTTCAACAGGTGGGGCGGGGAGGGGGCGCGGGGAGCGCGGGAACGGGGCGGGGGCCCGCGGCTCCGGCGGCTGCGGCTGGCCCACGCGCACTATACTCTGCAATATTTATCACGACTACAACTATATTGACATTAAACGGGCGGGTATGACAGAGTTTTTGTCAGTTAGTGTCGACCAACGACAAACAATGTGTCCATCGTTGGTCGACAAGATCATGCCGGCCTGCCAAAGGGCCAAGGGGGAGGGGAAGGAAAAAGGGATGGGAAAAGGGTTAGGATCAGGGGGCAAGCCCCCTTGGGCGAACCGGATATACACTGGCTGACCCTGAAACGCGACCCACACAAGATGTGCCACTATGGCAGGTTTTAGCACCCGTGTACGGTGGTCGCTATCCGGTCGGATACAAGTATCCTCCCAACAGCCAAAAGTTTCAGGCAACAATGCAAGGAGACAACATCGACGGCAAAAAAGAACACTGAAAAAACAAAAATTACAATTTCTAGAGGGCTCTTTGGAGTTGGTGCCTTTGCCACCGCCGGCGTAGATGAAATCTATATTTGTCTATGCTGCCGGTCAACTGAAATTGCACCGTCTCTAAAGAGACCTCAAGAAACTGTTATATGGTGTCTGTTCAGTGTTTTTGTTTTAGCTTATTTTACAAATACAACAACACAATCGCGAATAATGTGCTGTTATCCGTTGAGGAGTTGATTTTTTTTCTCTATCCTCCGTTATCAGATATTAACAAAATTTATATGGGACCACATCGCAGCTAAACACCATAGCATGTTTTTCATAATAAAATCGACGGAGAAAACGATTAAGGTACAAAAACTAAAAAATGAATAGAGAACCTCCTCCTCATTTTGAAGTTAGTTAAGGTAGAGAAAGAAAAAACGAGCAATTTTCTAAAATATATTGGAAAGTCGCGTAGAGAGTAGTAGTCGGGTAGAGCCACGCTGTAGACAGTTTAGTCTACAGCATGAATGGGCCGGCTCGACCGGGTCGTTACCACTGTCTCGCAGAAAACCGACGTAAAGTAGCGGCTTGCTGCTGCGTTTCGTATGGTGAGTGAGATATCCGAAGGCTCAAATCCCCCTCCCCTTTCCAATCCCTTACTTATGCCTTCCCTTTGAGCTGGGCAACGCGCTTATGATTCTTCTAGTGTTGTGGGCGTGCATAGGCGGTGGAGATTACTTACCATCAGGCGACCCACTTGCTCGTTTGTCGGTGTATGCTATAAAAAAGATTCATTAAGAAATTTACAAAAGGTACTTAAAGTTATTGTTTCCAAAGGGATAAAGAGTAAGCCCTAACAAAAGGATTGAGAATGACTCACGTGAAGTTCAATATCTTCGTATATCGGCTCAACAGGTCTGTTCTTCTTGCTCCTGTATCGCACGAGTAGAAAACTCGCCACTAGTACGACACAGATCATCACTCCTACACCAATACCTATTAGCGCTGAAAAACTACGTTGACCTGTGAATGTGGACATAAATGTTATATTTTTTAATTTTCTTATACAAATATTTGAAAATGGAAGATCGGTGATTCTCAATAATACGTGTTTGGAGATTGTCTGGCAAAGAAAATCATCTGAACCACCCCCATGAGGTTCATTCCTATCAAGGTGGGACGGTAATGATATAGGCGGGAATGGGAATGGCTGCGCGAACTGACCTCGTTTGAATAAGGAACACGACCGCCCGGAAGTACTGTGATGAGGTGATTGAACCTGTTATCACACCACACAGAATACAAATAGGCTCAGATTTTCAACTGATGCACGACAATGCCCGTCCGCACACGGCAAGTCTTGTTACAGTGGTGGTTCAGGAGCATGTGTCCGACCCTCAGAGGTATCGACAGAGGGACAATTTTTTCTCATATTAATAAAGAGAGTGTGGGAACTTAACAAGACAGAATAGACATCCTCATTCCGAGTATGAAGAAACGGTGCCAAAAGGTGATCAGTATACCTAGAGTACATACCGATTAATAAATTAAACATTTACTATTTTTTTTGTTTGTTGAATGGATTGTTTTTTAATCCACTGTGTGTGTGTGTGTGCGTGCGAGCGTGGTTGTGTGTTGAAGAGAAACATAAAGACATTAGAAAATAAAACATAATGATCTTTAAAAGGTAACAAATTACTGGTGGTAGGATATTCATATCCGCCCGGATAGCGACCACCATACACATAGTGTTAAAACCAGCCATAGTGGCTCACACACCTTGTGTGGATCACGTTCCAGTTCCAGGATCAGTCAGTGTATATCCGGTTCTCCCGAGGGGCTTGCGACCTGACTTGACAGTTGGGGCCGGTATAGCGGTACATCCTTGTATCCCTGTGTCTGCCTCGGTCATCCGCCTGTCCTGTCGCAGGCCCTTCGATTTGCTTCTTCCCTCTTCGCAGTGCGAAGAAGCATTTATACAGGCCGGCATGATTCTGATAAACACATTTTTGTCTGTGGCCGCTGGCTTTTGGACTGCACTGCGCTTACCATCAGGTATAGTGCAGTCACTTAACCGTGCTAAAAAAACAACTCTCTGTCAAAGTCGTGTCAAAGTCGTGTCAAAGTCGTGTCAACGTCGTGTCAACGTCGTGTCAAAGCCGTGTCAAAGCCGTGTCAAAGTCGTGTCAAAGTCGTTTCAAAGTCTAGTCAAAGTCCGGTCGAAGTCCGGTCAAGGACCGGTCGAAGTCCGGTCAAAGTCGTTTCAAAGCCCGGTCAAAGTCCGGTTAAAGTCCTGTCAAAGTCTTGTGAAAGTCCAGTCCAAGCCGACTGGCGCCACCTGGGACTTCGAAATTATCGATGTTCCAGGGAGGTCGGCTAACGCTGGCTGGTCGATGGACCGCTCGCGTTACGGAACATTTCACCCTCCCATAAGAAGTTATCACTTCAAAAACGTCAATTCTACTAAACCAACTTCATATAAATGTGAATATTGAATGTTTGTGAGTTTGTAAATTTCACTTAGCCATGATATAAGTATAGCATACTTACTTTCATTTGTTAACCCCGGCGTGTATACATAAATAGTCTTGCTGTGAATAACCCGGGTGAATTTCTTAGCTCTGTATTGGATATAAAATGTATCATCGTGGTATCGGATGATTTCACAAAATACTACGGCACCTGAATAAGCGGGTGTCAATGTTATATTTTCTGATTTTATTTCTTCATTATAGGATGTGCCGTTGACTATTGTATTTATATATTTTGTAGTTATGTATGCGAAATCGTCTGTAACACACATTATAACATTCATAATTATTTTTAAATTCAACAGTGAATTCTTTCTGTATGAATGGGCCGGCTCGACCGGGTCGCTACCACTGTCTCAACCGACCGTGAACCGATCAAAACCGACGTAAAGTAGCGGCTTGCTGCTGCATTTCGTACGGTGAGTGAGATATCCGGAGGTTTTTTTCCTGTTTAAGGTCGGCAAGACGCCCATGATGTTTCTGGTATTGTGGGCTTACATAGGCAGTGGAGATCACTTACCATCAGGTGACCCACTTACTGGTTTGCTAGTCAAAGCCATAAAAAATATCGACGATATTAAAATAATCTAGGACTCAGATCCAGATTCGGATTCATTCAGATCCGGATTTCCAGATTTACCTTATTCGGAAATGTCCATTAGACCAGGGGTCACCAATTAGTTACGCTCGGGGTCCGTTTTAAGAAATTAAATTACCATCGCGGACCGCTCAACATTTTATAGAAAAAAATATTTATTAAACAAATGTAATGTAAACAGGTAGGTAGATAAAAATTACGCGGGAGCGCCAGGTGGTTTTTGAATCAAAAATGTAGAGTCCAACTCTTCATGACGAAGATTTATTTTAGACTAGATTAAATCGAACAATTATCCTTATTTATACTCTTAACTTATTTACAATGCGTATTCAGTTCCAGGAATTTTGATCATAACAAGGTCACCGGCTAGACACCAGGTCAGCACTTTTTATTGTCAACATGTTTTCATTTAGTTCCAAGAACTTTATCTCTAAACAAGAACACGTGCAAAATTCATTGGTCAGCGAAAAATTATCATGTTTTCAACGGATAGAATTACATAAAGTCCTTACGTTCGCAAAAAGCTTATTTGAATGGTCAACAAATTTTTATCGTGTCATGAACAGGTGCAGGGTACATAACTCCTCCCCCCATAGCTTCGAAATTATCAGAGGAATGGTTATTACTCTGATTATTTCGATATACATATACCTTAAGAGGATATATTTATACACTATACACACAAAAAGGAACAGAAATATGATTATATAATAACAGAGTATACGCGCTAACACTTTTCACATAAATGCCCATTTCACAATTTTTCACTTCACTTTCACTGTTCTTCAGTAGGTAATTTTGATTCTGAAGATTTCTTGATTCGGCAGCATCCAAAGTTTTCATTGTGTATGTGGCTCTATGGTCGTCATTTCATATTACAGCTTTTTGTAAGTATATTTTCAGCTTTAATGTAGAGAATCCATCTTCGTTTTTCTATTGACTCTATTTCATAGAGTTTATTACAAACTGGTGTGGATTGCCAATGAGAAAATTTCATCCATGATGACGAGTTGACAAGTGTCTTCTAAGGTTAACTGAGTTTCATCCTCGTAGCACAGGAACATTGCCTCATAGAGTTCACTGCACGGCTGATAGAGTGAGCATGTATGACCCTTTTACTAGGAGGTAGGGATATTTTGGAATATGATCATTATCTTAACAAAGGAATTGGGTAATGGGTATTTAAATTTCTTTATAACAAATGTGCATTTCATTTTCTATTACAGGTATGGCTGAAATCAATATTATTTGACTTCTTTTCAAATAAACTTTTATCTTAATACATAAGTTTAATCTTCATCTTAATTAGGTTACCATAGCTTACTGGGTATACTAATATCCCTTTTAAATTTTACCAAGAAGTTAAAACATTCCTTTCACTTAATAAAACTGCGGCTCTACCACACAATCAGCTAGTAATAACATGAAATACATAATTCGACTCTATTACTGTATTTGGTGAATTGACATTTCTTTATATAAATTCACATTGTTTTGTTAAGTAAATTTAACATAATATGGTCACTATAAAACTAAGCCAGGATGTGCAAATGTTAAAAAAAAAAATTGTACCTGCTCGGCCATTATAAATAACTTAATTAATGCTTATGCTTTAAACTTAATGTTTATATCTCAACAAAAAAATAAATAAAAAAATTATAACTCATTAAATTCAAATAACTTTCTTAATTAACAATTAAATTCAAATAACTTTCGACGATTTTAGTCCGAAAATCAAGAATTTAATTTTATATATTTAATAACACATAGTAAATTACAATACTGATTTCAAAATAAATTAAAATTTGCCTGCCTATTTTCGTGCAGAAATCTAAACAAATAAAACTTAAAATAACTCTCTTAATTAACTCGTAAAGTCAAATAACTTTCGACGATTTTTGTCCGAAAATTATGACTCTACTTTTATATAATTAATAACACATTAATACAAATTAAAATACAAATTACAAAATTACTTAAAATTAGCCTGCCTATTTTAGTGCAGAAGTCAAATAACTTTCAATGATGTTGGGTTAAAAGTTACGTAATTTTGAGTCGCACAAAATTAACCACAGGAAATAGCAAGGATGAGACAGGAAATGTAAAAGGTCTACTTACAGTCCACTCGATCCAATGCCTTCGCGTAAAGCTGCTCTTGTAGACGACTAACCACCTTCGGTTCCCTCCTTTTAT
The DNA here is from genome assembly GCA_949126905.1 of Amorpha juglandis. Classification (NCBI taxonomy): domain Eukaryota; kingdom Metazoa; phylum Arthropoda; class Insecta; order Lepidoptera; family Sphingidae; genus Amorpha; species Amorpha juglandis. The sequence goes on from OX421393.1 coordinate 6,114,267, forward strand.
CAAATTTATTTGTTTGCAATTGGTTTGCGAACACTCAACACCTTAAAAGCTCAGGACCAATTTTTGGTGTCCTTCGATGCTCGGTTTATAAGAGTATCCTACCAATTGGTTCGCTGATACTCATCACCTTAAGCTCAGGATCGATTTTAGTATCCTTCGATGCTCGGATTATATGAGTATCCTGCCGACTGCGCCAGATAAAAATTACGCGGGAGCGCCAGGTGGTTTTTGAATCAAAAATGTAGAGTCCAACTCTTCATGACGAAGATTTATTTTAGACTAGATAGATAAGTTACGCGGGAGCGCCCGGAGGTTTTTAAAAAAAGACAAGTCTTCACAATGAAGCTTTATTGCGAACTGAATTACAATTGACAAATTTCCTTATTTATACCTGTTCATCTGTTGACAATGAATGCTTAGATCTACGCATTATGATCATAACAAGATCACCGTCTAGACGCTAGGCTAGCACTTTTTATGGTCAACATAATTTGATATTAAGAGCTTTAGACAAAACAAGAATATCATATTACAAATAGATAGAATTACATCTGAGTACCTGTGTCAGCAATTGTAATGCCCTTTCTATAGTAAATAAGGTTACAACACATTAGCATGTGGTTATAATGTCATGAGCGGGAGCGGGGTGCATAACTCCTCCCCCCATAGCTTCGAAATTATCAGAGGGATGTATATTTCTCTGATTATTTCGACACACAATATATTTTAAAAAGTTATACTTATACGCTATACACACAAAAAGGAACAGAAATATGATTACATATAATAATAGAGTAGCTGCGCTAACACTTTTCACAAAAATGCCTTTTTCACGAATTTCCACTTCACTTTCACTGTTCTTCAACAATTCATTTAGATTCTGTAGATTTTTCAACTCGGCAGCATCCAAATTTATTGGTTTCCATCCTGTTTGTGGCTCTATAGTCGTTATTTCTGGAAGATCAATAATTGGCAGTTTTCTGAAGTTTATTGTGCTTATTCCCGCATAGTGGGATTTCAGGGTAACGTTGTCTATTTTGGCGTCACAGTGATCGTCAAGTGTGAGGAGGTAAGTCCCTTTTATACTTTCTTTTGTCATTTCATTATGACAGCTTTTTGTAAATATAGTTTCCGCTTTGCTGTAGAGAATCCATCTTCGTTTCTCTATTGGCTCTATTTTTATAGAGTTTATTTCAACTGGTATGGGTTGACAAGAACTGGTGTTGTGCGAAAATTTCATCAATGATGTTATACATGTGTCTTCTAATGGTAATTGAGTTTCATCTTCATAACAAAGGAACGTCGCCTCATAGAGTTCGCTGCACGGCTGGGAGAGCGAGACCATATTTGACCCTCTTATTAGGAGGTAGGGATATTTTGGGATTATGATAATTGTTTTACCAAAGGAATTGGTGATGGGTATTGGAATGATTTTGTAATAAATGTACATTTCATCTTTAATTATAGGTATGTCCAAAATGAATGTTATTTGACTTCCTTTTGAATAAACTTTTATCTTAATACATAATTCTAACTTAATTAAATTATCATAGTTTACTGGGTAAATGAGTTAATTACATTTCTCTATTTCTTTTAACAAAATTAATAATTCGTCAGAATTTAAAAGTGACTGGTGTAAAGTTTTTAATTTACTAAAAGTAATACAAGTTTCAATCTCTTCCAATCGAATGTACAATAATTGGAAATTGTGCAAAAATAAATTATAAATATTAATAAAGTTATGAATTGTTATATTAACATTACTCTGGTTTATTAATTTTCTCATTTCCCATAATTCTTTATCTATGTTAATAAAATTATTGGTTGTTGAGTTATTTATTTTCAAAAGTGATTAAGACATTTTCGATATCAAAGTTATCAAAATGTTTCAATTGTAGAGTTCATAATTTAATTTATTTGGAGCTTAATATTAAGTAGTTGATGGTTAGGTGTACTATTCTTAAAATATTTTCCAACATGATCATTTTAGAATATCTATTGATATTAATTTCTAATTCCTTTTTTTGTGATACCTAAATCTAAAGTCTTAATTATAGTCCATTATGATAACTTACTTATCTGTCATCATTACTTATCTATGTCTTAACTATCCTTTAAAGTTGAAGGGTGTAACTCGTGATCAGCAGCACGAGCTCGAGGAGGTACCTGTGAAGGTCGTTTTACGTCCTTAGTAGGTACAGTTGTATACTTTTTTTTTTTCTTTTAAAATAACGTTTATTTCTGTTAATGTGACCAGTGGCTGTAGGTTTTCGGAAGCGAGGTTTATTTTCACTTCGCTTCATATTTACAGCTTCAACTGTGTCACCTTCTTGAATATCAAAGGAGGCTTTACCTCCACGTTTATCCGCGGTCAAATATCTATAAGGGTATATCGTATGTTTTATGTGGTCTGGTACCAATGGTGGTGTATAACGTCTGTTCAAGTCAACTTCAAATTTGCTGTTAGAATCAATTCCATCAGCAGTGTGAAGTATTTCGGATAATGAACTAACTGTACTGGATGAGGGAGAATGAACTGAAAAATTCATAGTATTTTCTGAAATTGAAGGGGCATATAATGTTTCAGATGAGTCTGATATCACGATTGATTTTTCAGTATCATCTGTATTTACCTCCATTGATGTATTACCGTTTTTATTGGTAAGAGCATCCAATGTTATATTTGTAAGAGCATCTGCATTACTATTATTTATGCTGGTGGGTATTTTGATGCATGGTTCAGTTCGGGGTTCTAAGGTAATTTCGTGTTCCTGTAAACGTTCACTGCCATCATCAGTGAGTTTCATACTTTCAGTATAAAAAATTTCGCAATCATTTTGTCCATTATTATCGGAAAAATTTACATTTGGGAAATCACTGTACTGTTCATCAGAGTCTTGTATAATCTCAGCATCGCTATCACAATAAAACAAATTGTTATAATCATTATCAGATTCATGCGTGATTATATTTTGTCCAAGAGGATGGGCAGTACGCATAGAAACATCAGTATCTTTTACATTATATTGAGGTTGGCTTTGAGGTGGAATCGTGATCATATTTTGTCTAAGGGGACAGGCAGTACGCATAGATACATCAGTATCTTGAACATGACGTTGAGGTTGGCTTTGAGTTGGAATACCAAACGTAAACTGTTGGTTTGGTGCATTATTAAATGGTCTCATTTGAGCATTATTAAATTGGGGTCTATATCCCTGTTGGGGCACTATGCCAAACTTAAAATTGTTTTGGGGATAGTTGACATTTGGTCTAAACCCTTGTTGATTCGGTAAACCAAATTTAAAATTGCTTTGGGGCTGTGGATAATTCGGTTTGGAATTAAAGCCCTGATTTGGAAGACCAAATTTAAATCCATTTGAATTAACAGGCCTGAAATTATTGGATAATTGATTTGGCATTCCAAATTTAAATTGTTGATTTAAATTATTTAAAGGGTTTGGTCTAAATGTCGGCTGGAAATGAGCTTTATTCTGATGGGAATTAGTAGAGTTAGGTGGGTAAGAATGCTGAGGTGGCTTTACAACACCTCTATTTTTATTTTTCGCATTGTATTGCATTTGGAAGTTTAATTCTTCCATTACAACACTAAGTGCGCTTTCAAGACTTGTGCATTCTTTCAATCTTACAATTCGAATTAAATCTTCTGTAAGGTTGTACATGAACACGTTCAGAGACAAATTATTATAAATTATCATTTTTGCTGCTTTAATATTTTCATCCAATAATAAGTTTATCTTAGAAAGAAGAGCGCTGCGTATTTGTTGGATGCGATTGCAAAATTGCAAGTAGCTTTCGCCAGAATAGATTTTTAAATTTTCTAATTCAATGGCTACGCACTCTTCAGATCTAGGATCTCCAAAATGTTGGATAAGAACAGATCTGAGCTGTTCCCATGTGGTTATGTCTTCGCGTTCGCTTAATAAACCTGCGGCTCTACCACACAATCTACTAGTAATACAATGAAAAACGTATGTGGATTGAACCAGATTATTCACTTCACCAAAATTTCTCAAAATATATTCACATTTTCTTATGTATAAATTCAATATAGTTTGATCTCCATCGAATTTTGGAATTAAGCTTATAAATTCTTTGGGGATTAATCGGAATTCGCCGTTGCGCGACATATTTGCACACTTAAATATAACACACAGTCAATCAAAAAAATAAAAATTAACACACAGTTATACTCACAGTAAATTAAATAAAAATTAACACACAGTAAATAAAAAAATTAACACAGTAAATTAAAATTCTCTATTAATATCTCAAAATTCAAATGTTTCAATCAAAAATTCAAATATTTCAATCAAAAATTCTTATTTCTTAAAATTAGCCTGCCTATTTTTGTGCAGAAGTCAAATAACTTTCGACTATTTTTGTTCAAAAGTTACGGAGTTCACCTTTTTTTTTTAAATTGTGTCGTACAAAATCAACCACAGGAAAAATAGCAAGGATGAGACAGGAAATGTAAAGAGGTCTACTTACAATCCGCTCGATCCCATGCCTTCTCGTAAAGCTGACTTCGTGGGCGACGACCTTCGGTTCCCGCCGTTTATCGTATTTGTTTGGTTCGAGGATACCCGGAGCTATGCCGCAAGACCGATGCTTGTGTACTCGCAGACAGAGCTTACAGTCGCGGATATCCTACCGGCTGCGCCAGATAAGTTACGCGGGAGCGCCCGGAGGTTTTTAAAAAAAGACAAGTCTTCACAATGAAGCTTTATTGCGAACTGAATTACAATTGACAAATTTCCTTATTTATACCTGTTCATCTGTTGACAATGAATGCTTAGATCTACGCATTATGATCATAACAAGATCACCGTCTAGACGCTAGGCTAGCACTTTTTATGGTCAACATAATTTGATATTAAGAGCTTTAGACAAAACAAGAATATCATATTACAAATAGATAGAATTACATCTGAGTACCTGTGTCAGCAATTGTAATGCCCTTTCTATAGTAAATAAGGTTACAACACATTAGCATGTGGTTATAATGTCATGAGCGGGAGCGGGGTGCATAACTAGATTAAATCGAACAATTATCCTTATTTATACTCTTAACTTATTTACAATGCGTATTCAGTTCCAGGAATTTTGATCATAACAAGGTCACCGGCTAGACACCAGGTCAGCACTTTTTATTGTCAACATGTTTTCATTTAGTTCCAAGAACTTTATCTCTAAACAAGAACACGTGCAAAATTCATTGGTCAGCGAAAAATTATCATGTTTTCAACGGATAGAATTACATAAAGTCCTTACGTTCGCAAAAAGCTTATTTGAATGGTCAACAAATTTTTATCGTGTCATGAACAGGTGCAGGGTACATAACTAGGTACTTAAACTCGTAAAGTAAACAAGCAAACGTAATATTTCAAGCACGTGGTTCGTCGCGGCGTCCGTCACTCAAAATTAAAACAAAACACTGACCCCCTCCCCCGGCAGCGCGATCGCGTGATTACCCCCGCCCTGCGACGCACCGCGCGCTTCCCCACCGCGACGATCAACGCTTTCGCAATCCGCGAACTCTTTCTCGCTTGTTAGCTCGTTACCACGCCCGCCCGTTTTCGAACTGACGCGGTCAACAAAGATAATGCGGGGGATACATTTTTATTAAATTACGTACTCAGTAGTGCAAGTTGCTGTGTTCTCGCGGGCCGCACAAAATGGATCGGCGGTCGGCCATTTGGCGACCATGTAAGACTTTCTTCTATTACTTTTCGACGAAAGTGTGCGACTACACTAAACTACCCGCATTAGGCGTAGTGTAAATGCGCAATTTATGTATAGCTTGTCAAACAAAATTGTTATCGTTACATTTTCATGGTATCGGCACTGGTTATGCGCTTATCGATAGTGTTGTCCACAATGTCGACGTAACATTTCGATATATTCGTAACATATCGTGTAGTAAGTACTATGATTTAAGATATACGCTTCGGCAATATTGTGTGTTGTATACGAAATAACACGCCTGCCTCGGGGGTGTAGTTGTATTGCGTACGCAGTACGGTTGCGTGCTGAGATCTCGGGCTCGATCCCCGGGTCGGGTCAAAGTGTTATGGGGTTTTTCTATCACAAAAGTACTCATAAGATCTTAATTCATTAGAACAGGTTTATTCGTTGTATTAGATTATCTTAATCACGCGTCCTTATTTCCGAAAAATACAAGTTTTGCCGAAGCGCATAAATAAAATCACAGTACTATTTCCTTTATCTTCCTGTCAAAATGAAATAATATCTATATTGCTGCTAATTACAATTCATGAGGCGGTGCGGCGCGACCGAGGGTTTTTAAAAGTCAGGTAATTTACAAAATAATTATTAACATAACTCGACCTCACCTGTTTTGTTACAAGTATCATCAACAGTATAGGTATTGTTATAGTGAATCTCATGTAATGTTGAATTTGAAATTTCACCTGAAATTATATTTATTTTTATAAATTAACTAGCTTTTGCTCGCGGCTTCGCCCGCGTGAACGTTTAAAATTGACAAAGTTTCATACAAACTTTCATCCCCTATTTTATCCCCTTGGGGGTAGAATTTATCAAAATCCTTTCTTAGCGGATGCCTAAGTCATAACATCTACCTGCATGCCAAATTCCAGCCCGATCCCTTCAGTGGTTTGGGCTGTGCGTTGATAGATCACTATGTCAGTCAGTCACCTTTGAGTTTTATATATTTAGACTAGCTTTTGCTCGCGGCTCCGCCTGCGTGAACAGCATTGTCCGGGATAAAAGTAGCCTGTAACCGTCTCCAGGGTCCCATCTGTCTCTGTAGATAAATTCATCAAAATAGGGTCAGTGATTTAGGCGTGAAATCGTAACAAACAAACTCACTTTTGCATTTACATTCGGCCCGTTTTTCATCCCTTATTAAATAAAATTTCCGACATGCCTGAATTACGTATTTATTTGTTTTACGTCAATAACCGAAATACAACATTTTGTTTATGTAACTTTCAAAAAGACGGACTTTCATACATATTATCATCCCCTATTTTGACCTCATTGGGGTGAAATTTTCTAAAATCCTTTCTTAGTCGGTGCCTATATAACAAAATGAATATACAGTCCAAATTTCATGCTTGTAGCCTTGATAGTTTGCGCTCGGCGATGATGAATCAGTCAGTCAGTCAGGATGTAGAGACACATGTAACCTAGTTAGCAAACATTTTAAAAGCTTAATAGAGGGTCGATCATTGACAATTTTTACTGATCATAAACCCCTTATTTTTGCGTTTTCGAAAATTAATAGTGATAAAGAGAGCCCTAGAAGAATACGACAACTGTCATACATCAGTGAATTTACCACTGATATAAAATATGTGAGTGGCAACCATAACGTTGTGGCTGACGCGCTGTCTCGCGTTGAGACCATTTATTGCGCTACCGTGTTAGATTTCACTGAGGTAGCAAAACAACAGACTCGTGACACATATTTACAGCACGAGTTAGGCTCATCAAGCAGTAATTTGCAATTTAAGCAAATATGTTTACCAAACACTGGTGTAAATATTTATTGCGAAACTTCCACAAAAAATATAAGGCCATATTTACCGAAATCGTTTAGGGAAATAGCATTTCGTTCTGTCCACGACCTTAGTCATCCAGGCATTAGAAGTAGTAAACTGTTAGTTAAGCAGAAATTTTTCTGGCCGGACATGGATAGGGATATTGCAAAATGGGCAAGATCGTGTATGCAGTGTCAAAAGACAAAAATCACAAGACACACGATAACCGGTCTAGGAGAATTTGAGCGACCTGACAAATTTTCCCATGTGCACATTGATATAGTGGGCCCACTCAGTACATCAGTTGATGGCTATCGATATTGCGTAACAATGATAGACCGTTTTACTGGATGGCCTGAATGTTATCCTGTACGAAACATTACAGCGGAGACGGTAGCTAGGGTAGTGTTTGAAGGATGGATTTCTCGCTTTGGATGCCCTGAGAAGCTAACGAGCGACCAAGGCAGACAATTCGAGAGTGATCTATTTCATCATTTAATGAAATACTTAGGCATCCATAAACTACGTACTACACCTTACCACCCGCAAAGCAATGGCATGATCGAACGATGGCATAGAGCACTGAAAGTGGCTCTTATGGCACGTTTAAATTGCAACACGTCATGGGTCGACGAACTGCCAGCCGCGTTACTAGGTTTGCGAGCGGCACCTAGAAGTGATAGTGGCGTGAGCGCAGCTGAGTTGACCTATGGAAAAACACTCAGACTACCAGGCGATTTTTATGATAACGCGAAATTTTGTGGTTCGGACTCTGAATATTTAAGTAAGCTCAGAGACACCATCTCTAAATTGAAACCGAGGCCACCTAGTCATAAGAATTCGCGCTCTTTATTCCTTCCCAGCGATCTCGCTACGTGTAAAAGTGTTTTTGTAAGAAGCGAGGTAATGCGAAGGTCTCTACAGCCTCCTTATGATGGCCCGTACAGCGTCATAAGAAGGCAGGGCAAGACTTTCGTCATTAAGGTAGGGGATAAAGAGACGACCATTTCGGTAGATAGAATTAAGCCGGCGTATGTAATTAACGACTCACAGGCTACAAATATGTGTGATAATGATAATATTTATTGTTCATATTATAAATTTATAATGATAGTATTTTTTGTTCCGATAACGCAGACACTTCTAGCAAAGTTTTCCATCCGAAAACGACGCGGAGTGGACGCATTATCAAAACGCCCATACGTTTTGCGCTTTAAGCAAAATAATGTATGTTAGTAATGTAATGTATGTTAGTAGGTCACCTACTGGTCACATTTTGTACAATATTGCAATTTGCTTTTATTTTCGTTTATGTGTTTTAATATTTCTATGTGTTTGTGTATTTTGTTTATCTTGTGGTGTGTCCCTGTATTTTGTATAAGTTTTTGTACCCCATATCTGTGCAGTTTGTTTATTTTTTGTAAGAGGGGGAGTACTGTAGAGACACATGTAACCTAGTTAGCGTGAAGCGTGTGCGAGTGACGAATGCAATATTTGCTTAGTTGTAGTTTTTCTATGTATATTATAGCAGGCGGCTTTGCCCGCCGAGAGAGTTCTTATAGAGTCGCGATTAAACCATGTGAATCAACACTTGTCTATAATTGTCCATCCTCATCTTAGGTAATAGACACCACATCTATCATTACCTAAACAGGACATGTTATTTTATAAGTAGGTTAGATTTACATAGATTTACAAATAACAAATTAGTTGTTACTTCCCTCTTACATTTACATTAAATTATCCTAATGCTGGGCACGGGTCTCCTCGACCAACAAAATTATTTTTCGGGAATTTCTCAGATTCACAACTTTAGATACTCCCGCTAATTGAAACTAACCGTCGAAGTCTCAACATAAACATAGAAGAATTAAAAATGTTGTTTATAATACAGATAAGTATCGCTTTACAACTGAAATACTAACGATTCGATTAAAACGATATTTGGTAGTCTCTACTGTCTAAGCCATCAATTATTATTGGTAGATATCATACGAATTTTGTCACAAATTTTACAATTTGTTGTCGATTCGTGATGACCACTTATGATTAAGTTAAATGCAGTAAACCATAGCGTCATCTAATACGACGCTAGCGACATATGCGCCGTTTGTTGAGTATAAGTGTAAACCTTCAGAAATTGCTTTATAGCTTACTGATTTTGCGTAATGGTCTAAGATCCCGGGTAACGTCGACCTTCACCCATCTGTTTACCGGATGAAAAATATATCTTAGGATATAAAATGTGTTGCTGAACACATAGCAATAGGGTTTCCAAAAAAAATATGCCACCCGTGCTAGCTACGTCACTGTATATAGGAGATCGCATAGTACCTAAACATTATCGAACATCAACATATTTCAACAAAATCGGTCCATATTTGATGGGAAAATTTATGTTCATACATTAAAAATAAAATATACGCTTAATTGACAACCTCCTCCTGGTTTAAAGTCGGTTAGTAATGTTTGAACTAATGTTCTTAATCACAACGGAATACTCACACTTTGGGGAAAATACCTCATTTATTTTCTGGCAACACATACACGTGAAGTTGACGTTTTATGTTCCGAATATTACGTAAATAGTTTAAGCAAAAACATTATAAAAGTGATTATAAATTCATATGTTACCTGTGATAAGTAATTCCTTGATATTTCTTTTTCGATGTGGAACTGTTTTTACAATGTTTTATGACACATGTCGGCATTATTATATATTTTTTAATCCAAGTTGGAGTGAACGTTACCCAAGGTGGTCGTGTCGCGTAATGGCGGAAACTGGTGCACTATGATGAGAGTGTGTGCGTGAGGACCGTATACGTACAGCATTCTGGCACACTATGGGTCACTTCACTTTCGATGTATGGGACGTGGTGTCCCCCTTCCTTCAAATATGAATAATTTTCCCCGTTTTTGCAACATTTTACATTGATACTTCGCTCCTAATGATCGCAGCGTAATGTTATATAGCCTAAAGCCTTCCTCGATAAATGGACTATCCAACACAAAAATAATTTTTCAATTCGAACCAGTAGTTCCTGAGATTAGCGCGTTCAAACAAACAAACAAACAAACAAACTCTTCAGCTTTATAATCTACTAGCTTTTGCTCGCGGCTCCGCCCGCGTGATCTGCCTCCGGGATAAAAAGTAACCTATGTCCTATTCTGATGTGTAAGCTATATTATTGTAAAGTTTCATTAAAATCCATTCAGTAGTTTGTGTACATCCATTCAGTGAAAGAGTGACAAACATACATCCGTCCATACTTACTAATTCTCGCGTTTATAATATTAGTAGGATAGAGTATTTAACAATGGAATAAAAACATTATATTTGAAATCTACAATAACCGTTATTTTATTAACCGACTTACAAAATAGGAGGAGGCTCTCAATATAGCGCATTTTTTTCTTTTTTATGTATGTCCAACGATCTCTCCGTTAATTATGGAATTATTGTGTTTGTAAATAACTTCTATAGAGTTTAGCTACGATATGGTCCCATATAAATTTGGTTAAGGTCTGATAACAAATGTAATAAATGAAACCTCTCAACAGAAAAAAGGACACTCGTCGCGATTGTGTTATTTTATTTTATTTATTTACATGCCATAACTGCATCTACTTAACACGGTATGACTGCTGTGCTGAGGGCTCGGGTTCGATCCCCAAAACGGTTAAAAGTTATGTTAGGGTTTTCTATCATAAAATACAAATTAAAAGTTTGAGTGGTAGAACCACGCTGTAGACAGTTTTGTCTACAGCATGAATGGGCTCGACCGGGTCGTTACCACTGTTTCACAGAAAACCGACATAAAGTATCGGCTTGCTGCTGCGTTTCGTACGGTGAGTGAGATATCCGGAAGCCCAAGTCCCCTCCCCTTCCCAATCCCTATTTATCCCTTTCCTTTAAGGTTGGCAACGCGCCCATGATTCTTCTGGTGGTGGGCGTATATGGGCGGTGGAGATCACTCACCATCAGATGACTCACTTGCTCGTTTGCCGGCCTATGCTATTAAAAAAACCCCGGAGACTGGAATTGTGCCGAGTATGGAGATAGGCTTGCCCCCATCACATCATGGGATGGAAATAAACTCCGCGAGATGTGCAAACTACACACACACACACCCGCGTGATACACAAAAGCTGCACAACGCGTTATAGGTACGTGTACGTATGTATGAATCATCTTTTCGAAAAAGCAAATCTGTAGTATATACAGAGTTATTTTTAAAACACCAAAACCCTCGTAGGATTGTTTACAATTAAATACTCTTAATCAACAACACATTTATTTGGAAAAGTATTAATATTATGTTTATAAAAAAAAAGTGTGCGTCTCGGGACGCTCGACAGACGTCATAACTTAACCTAATGTGGGTTAAAGTGAGAGCGGAGGAGCCTGCCTACTGCTACCGTATGCGTGAGAGAAAGGGAAGCCAGACAGAGTGGCGCCGTAACGCGTTACGTTACGAAGCGGTTTACCTCCCATAAGAAGTTATCACTTCATTTGATTGTTCTGCACTTCGCTCCAGTCCGGACAAAGTTCAGTCAAAGTCCGGTCAAAGTGTGGTCAAAGTCCGGTCAAAGTCCGGTCAAAGACCTGTCAAATCCCTGTCAAAGTCCTGTCAAACCCCGGTCGAAGTCCGGTTAAAGTCCGGTCAAGGTCCTGTCAAAGTCCGGTCGAAGTTCGGTCAAAGTCCAGTCAAAGTCCGGTCAAAGTCCTGTTAAAGTCCGGTCAAAGCCCGGTCAAAGTCCTATCAAAGTCCGGTCAGAGCCCTGTCAAAGTCCGGCCAAAGTCCGGTCAAAGTCCGGTCAAAGTCCGGTCGAAGTCCGGTCAAAGTCCTGTCCAAGCCGACTGGTCACTGTGTGACGCCACCTGGCACTTCGAAATTATCGAAGTTCCAGGGAGGTCGGCTAACGCTGGCTGGTAGATGGGCCGCTCGCGTTACGGAACGTTTCGGTTCACCCTCCCATAAGAAGTTATCACTTCAAAAGCTCTTTGGCAAATAATTGGCAATGATGCATTAATTCCAACCAAATTTGATTACCATAGAAGGGGTTATAGTGAGTCAATCTTAAAGTATAGACATATACTATTGCGGACATTTTTTTAGATCATTTAAATAGGAATAATTCTTTCATACATATTTTTGAGTTTAGCGCGTTCAAACAAACAAACAATCAAACTCTACAGCTTTATAATATTAGTATAGATACTTATAAAATAACACGTCGTGACTGACTGACTGATTCATCATCGCCGAGCGTAAACTATCAAGGCTACAAGAATGAAATTCGGACTGTATATTCATTTTGTTATGTAGGCACCCACTAAGAAAGGATTTTAGAATATTCCACCCCAAAGGGGTCAAAATAGGTGATGATAATATGTATGAAAGTCCGTCATTTTGAAAGTTACATAAACAAAATTTTGTATTTCGGTTATTTATTTATTTATTTATTAAGTCGCAACAACATTGTAAATACCAACATAATTACATAAATAATCAATGAAAATAAACGCATGCCATGTATAACAATAATTACAGTTGCAAACGTCCTTGCAATATACACAGCATTACATTTAGTTTACGCATAAAAGTTAATATCTAATTAATCTAACGTAACGTATAACGTAATATTAACGTACGTATTTTTAACGTATTAATCTATCTGTTATTGACGTAAAACTAAATAGATACGTGGTTCAGGAATTTAGGAAATTTTATTTAATAAAGGATGAAAAAGGGGGTGAAGGTAAATGCGAAAGTGAGTTTGTTTGTTACGCCTTCACGACTAAATCACTGAACCGATTTTGATGACTTTATCTACAGAGACAGATGGGACCCTGGCGACCGTTACAGACTACTTTTGTTCGGGAAAATGCTGTTCACGCGGGCGGAGCCGCGAGCAAAGGCTAGTATTAGTATAGATTTGGATGTAATCTTTTTAATTCAAGAAGATTTCGACACAATATCTTTTGCTACAAAACAATCGAACTATGAATAAGTTTTTCGTTAGCGTAACAACATCGCAATGTACGATTTTGCTCCGTGTCTCGGTCGTACAGACTTGCAATTATCGTAAACATCGTTACGTCAACGAATTTTGTTCGTTGTCATTTAGCGATCGGTACTTTGCGACTGGATCGTTATCTATGTCGAGACTTCCACGGCAGTGATACCACAGATAGCTTCATTCTTTTTTATTATTATTATTTCATTGAATGACGAGACGAGCAAGGCGCTCGCCTGATGGTAAGCGCCACGCCTGCCTATAAACAGAAGCAACACCGCGCAGACCGTTGAATTACAAAGCACTGCATGGCATTGAACTGCGCTCGTCACCCCGAGACATAAGATGTTAAGTCTCATAATGCCCAGTTATTTCACTGGCTTCAATGTCCTTTAAACCGAAAAACAACAGTGCTTACACACTGTTGCTTGGCGGCAGAAATTGACAAAGCGGTGGTACCAACCCAGACGGCCTCTCGCATGCGAGGGACCTACCACCTTGTACCACCTTGTTCGTTATTTGAGAGATGTGTGAGATCCGGGATCGAACCGTCGACATCCGTTTTGGCAGTCGTTCCACTCCGCGATAGACTACCGCAGCATTCATTTATAAAAGTTTGGTTACGTGGTAGTCTTCTACGGAATACAGAACCTTTATAATAGGAGAAGGGTTATCCAACCTGCATTAATCCTCAGTTTTTTGTGACTACCTGCATCGAATACAATTCTATTTATATCCCTCGCTTCTCTAGTACAATATACTTCAGAGTCATTGTCGATATCATCAGCTGTTATAGTGTAATAAATAAAGTACCATTGACCATCCTTTGGTAACGTGACGATAGGTCCACCTGAAACATTAGGCATCAGCTTTAACTTGCAAATATACAGGGAGCTACAGAACGGTGTGTTCAAATAAAATAAATAAATAAATACACCCAACAGTTACACACATAGTCCTGACCCCACAGTAAGATACGAGTCCTGTGTCGTGGGTGGGTACACTACAATAATACGACAAACTTTATTCCGACAGTCACAAATACGAATATCACAATACCGATATAGACCAGTGCCGATGCCTTTGAAATTGAATTACTGGCGATCTGAGGTCGGGAAGTGGTAAGGGGGGGGCTTTAAGTGTAAAAAACGGTTTATCTCGATTTCCGGAAAAACTACAAGTCCTATGTAAAAAGGTAAATCGTAAAATTGTAGGTAATAAAAAGACCTACAACTTTTATATACACACTTTTTCACATAACCTCAAAATTTATGTGAAAAATTCAAATAACTGTTTTTGTTTTTTATTTTTATCTTTTACAGAAAATCATTTTGTCAATATCAATCAATCATTCACGAAATTTGGTGAAAACTTACCTTCTTGTATCCCAAACACACTGTATTTTTTTTTATTTACACCTATTTTTCAAACGAAAATTCTCACGTGAAATATATCAGCTTTATTAAAAAAATATATTTTTTTATACCATCAGAAAGTAGAGATTTCAACGAACAAGAAACCCACAGATTACAGTGTGTTTGGGATACAAAAAGGAAAGTTTTCACCAAATTTCATGAAAGAAAATTATTTTGTGTAAAAGATAAAAATAAAAAACAAAAAGCTTGGTTATTTGAATTTTTCACATATATTTTGAGGTTATGTGAAAAAAGTGTGTATACAATAGTTGTAGATCTTTTTATTACCTATAACTTTGCGATTTAACTTTTTTCCATAGGATTTGTAGTTTTTCCGGAAATTGAGATAAACTGTTTTTTACCATTTCCGTTTCAAGTTTCCAAGTCCGTTTTTTTTTTACTAGCCCTGTATTATATACGTCCCACTGCTGGGCACGGGCCTCCTCTACTGAATGAGAGGGGTTAGGCCTTAGTCCACCACGCTGGCCTAATGCGGGTTAGCGGACTTCACATACCTTCGAAAAATCTTATCGAGTTCTCAGGTATGCAGGTTTCCTCACGATGTTTCCTTCACCGTTAAAGCAAGCGATAATTAACAATGAATATACACGTAACTTAGAAAAGTCAGTGGTGTATGCTCTTGGGGCTGGTTTCGAACCTGCGACTTTCGTCTCGACAGTCCATACCACTCCCCGCTGAGCTATCGCTGGTTAATATAAAATTAATGATATGTATAATTAATGATAATTCGAAACATCGAAAATACGAATTCCGATTATTAAAATACGCCTTGTAAAACTGAATAGAAAGACAAATCAACACATAATTGCTTGAGAGAGAAGTATAATAGTATGAGGTAGAATTAAAAAACTAATGTCAAATGCGTTTTAAAAATATTTTTTTTGAATAAAAAGTTTTTTTTCGCTGGTCACAATTCTAACCTAATCCAAATGATTCACTAACAATAAAGGCCACCAATCTGGCGCTCGGCGGCCGCTGCCGCGGCACGCTCGCTGCTCTCGCTCGCCTTCGCGCTTTAATGGTCACAGTTCTAACCTTTTTTTTTGTCGCGGGGAAAGCTGTTTATTGCTACCGCCCCACCGGGGGGAGGTGGAACGGTTATGTTGGGTTCTACCGGCCTTACGACCCAGCGAACCGCCCGGGAGAGATGGAAAGCATCCGGGCGACCGCTGGGCCGAGTCCCTAGCACTATTTACACCCTATGCCGGTAACTACCAACCAAAACCCCGCGGTGGCCTTCTTCGGCGCATGTGGAGCGGTTCCGGGGTCTCCTTGGAAAAGCCAAGGATTGCTGCCGGAACCACCCCTGCGCGGTGCCGCCTAGCGGCCCGTCTCCAATTGGGGGGGCTCAGAAGCCCCCGCACACCGAAGGACGCCCTCGGCAACGAGGCCGACCACCCGTGCTGCCGTCCATCTCGGGGTCGCACGTACAAAGGTCAATTAGTACCTTGCGCTACGACAGCCCCCCGCTGCGCGCCCGCGACACCCGATGGCCCCTTTTAGTCGCCTCTTACGACAGGCAGGGGATACCGTGGTGGAATTCTCCAAACGCCGCCATTCCACAGGGCGGGAGACGCCGGTCAGTCGTCCCTCCGGCGCCTCCTACGTCTCCTTTGGCGGCGAGTGGGATTTTTCTGCTCACGATCCCGTTCTGGGCTCTCTTTCTGCGAGATGACGCACTCGCAGAAGGAGGCCATCGCACACCAGGACCTCCGGCTGCCGACCATGGCAGCGGCCACGGTCGGCAGCAAGAGGTCTGCTCCGACGACTGTCCTGAGAGCGCTGCGCTCGTCGGTCCAGACTGAACACTCCTCCAGGGTGTGTTGAGCCGTATCCTCGCGGCAGTTGCCACAATGGTGGCACACGGCGGAGTCCTCTTTTCCGATCCGACACAGGTACGAGCCGAAACACCCGTGGCCCGTCAGTACCTGTGTCAGCCGGAATGTAGGCACACCGTGGCGCCTGTCAATCCACTCGTCGAGGACAGGACGCACTGCCGCGACGGTCCTCAATCCAGCACTCGGGCTTTCCAGCCTGGCATGCCACTCCTCCACGGCGGCTCTGCGAAATCAGGCCGCAATCTCCCTTGGAGCCAACCTTTCTCCAGGTTCGGTCGCTCTCTCCCGCCAGAAAAAGGCTGACGAGAGGTGCTGGGCGTCCAGATCCCAAGGGAGAGTGCCCGCCAACAGGCAGGCCGCGTCGTGGGAGACCGTGCGGTAAGCCGGAATACGGAAAACGTTAATTTATGTTCTATGCATTGTCCCAGAAAATAGGACTGTATAGCAGGATATTTGGGCTTATGGTGATCAGCTTTTGGTGGAAACATTTATGTGAAAATCCGGTGAAGAAAGAAACATTAAGTAAGTAAGTAATCTCCATCGCCCATAAACGTCCACAATACCTGAGAAATCATGGATCCGTTACCGACTTTAAAGGAAACAATTTGCAATTCTAACATCGGATCTACTATTTCTAATTACTAAACGTCCCAGATATCGATTCCAAATCAATTGACCTTAAAATAAAGAATAACAAAATGGCAGCCACTTTTTCCATTTTAACATCGGATTATTTATTTGCTACTACTTGAGATCCCAGATGTCGATTTTTAGTCAGTCAGTAGTTTCAATTCTAACATTGGATCTAACACTCACATTCGCATTTATAATATTAGTAGTACCTGGGGGACCGAGCTTTGCTCGGGTGAAAAAAAAAGTAGTATTATTTCGCCAATAGATGTCAGGAATTAAGTCTAACCTCAAAGCAAACACTCATTGACTTGTTAATAAATTACTAATCTTAATCTAGATGACTCGGTGAACTTCGTATCACCTACATATATTTGTGTAAAATATGGTCAAAACTTAATACAAATGTTTCTTTTACATTAAATGCAATTAAGTGAGGTACTGCACCATTGCACGTGAGGTAGCCCGTCGCACATTTAATTGACTTCGACGACCTAAGTCAGGTCGTCTTCCACCTCCCCCCGGTGGGACAGTCCCTGTCCCTGTCCCTGTCCCTGTCCCTGTCCCTGTCCCTGTCCCTGTCCCTGTCCCTGTCCCTGTCCCTGTCCCTGTCCCTGTCCCTGTCCCTGTCCCTGTCCCTGTCCCTGTCCCTGTCCCTGTCCCTGTCCCTGTCCCTGTCCCTGTCCCTGTCCCTGTCCCTGTCCCTGTCCCTGTCCCTGTCCCTGTCCCTGTCCCTGTCCCTGTCCCTGTCCCTGTCCCTGTCCCTGTCCCTGTCCCTGTCCCTGTCCCTGTCCCTGTCCCTGTCCCTGTCCCTGTCCCTGTCCCTGTCCCTGTCCCTGTCCCTGTCCCTGTCCCTGTCCCTGTCCCTGTCCCTGTCCCTGTCCCTGTCCCTGTCCCTGTCCCTGTCCCTGTCCCTGTCCCTGTCCCTGTCCCTGTCCCTGTCCCTGTCCCTGTCCCTGTCCCTGTCCCTGTCCCTGTCCCTGTCCCTGTCCCTGTCCCTGTCCCTGTCCCTGTCCCTGTCCCTGTCCCTGTCCCTGTCCCTGTCCCTGTCCCTGTCCCTGTCCCTGTCCCTGTCCCTGTCCCTGTCCCTGTCCCTGTCCCTGTCCCTGTCCCTGTCCCTGTCCCTGTCCCTGTCCCTGTCCCTGTCCCTGTCCCTGTCCCTGTCCCTGTCCCTGTCCCTGTCCCTGTCCCTGTCCCTGTCCCTGTCCCTGTCCCTGTCCCTGTCCCTGTCCCTGTCCCTGTCCCTGTCCCTGTCCCTGTCCCTGTCCCTGTCCCTGTCCCTGTCCCTGTCCCTGTCCCTGTCCCTGTCCCTGTCCCTGTCCCTGTCCCTGTCCCTGTCCCTGTCCCTGTCCCTGTCCCTGTCCCTGTCCCTGTCCCTGTCCCTGTCCCTGTCCCTGTCCCTGTCCCTGTCCCTGTCCCTGTCCCTGTCCCTGTCCCTGTCCCTGTCCCTGTCCCTGTCCCTGTCCCTGTCCCTGTCCCTGTCCCTGTCCCTGTCCCTGTCCCTGTCCCTGTCCCTGTCCCTGTCCCTGTCCCTGTCCCTGTCCCTGTCCCTGTCCCTGTCCCTGTCCCTGTCCCTGTCCCTGTCCCTGTCCCTGTCCCTGTCCCTGTCCCTGTCCCTGTCCCTGTCCCTGTCCCTGTCCCTGTCCCTGTCCCTGTCCCTGTCCCTGTCCCTGTCCCTGTCCCTGTCCCTGTCCCTGTCCCTGTCCCTGTCCCTGTCCCTGTCCCTGTCCCTGTCCCTGTCCCTGTCAAACACGAATAAAATGACATTTTCTAAAAATGATTTCTAGCTAGATCGATTTATCGCCCCCGAAACCCCCTATATACTAAATTTCATGAAAATCGTTGGAGCCGATTCCGAGATTCCAATTATATAAATATATATATACACAAGAATTGCTCATTTAAAGATATAAGATATATATACAAGAATTGCTCATTTAAAGATATAAGATAAGATATGGAAGTATACATTAGATCAAAACAAGTAATTATCCATAGCATAGAGTTTTAATATCGACCACGTCCGAAACCGATATCTGGGTTGGCACTATAGTGACAAATCACAATAAAATATATCCCGTGTTGCAATGGATGGCGAGATTCATCGTGGTGAATTTTTTACAATAGCACAATGTCCTAATAAGAATTTTCAAAAATCAGTTCAGTAGTTGCAAAGATTACCCCCTACAAACAAAAAAAAAACTTGAGAGGTGTCAAGGGACACCCGGATGGAACGAAGATCCTTTCGATTATTTTTAATTTTAATTTTGAGGGTCAAGGTCGGGGTCAAGATCAAGGTCGAAGTCAAGGTAAAAATCGGGGTCAAGGTCAAGGTCGAAGTCAAGGTAAAAATCGGGGTCAATGTCAAGGTCGGAGTCAAGGTAAAAATCGGGGTCAAGGTCAAGGTCGGAGTCAAGGTAAAATAGGGGTCAAGGTCAAGGTCGGGGTCAAGATCAAGGTCACGGTTGGGGTTCAAGGTCAAAGTCTTGTGAAAGTCCGGTCCAGCTTATCGCGCGTTGCGAAAGGGGGCTAGACGGAAAAAATTGGTACGAAAAGTTGTCACGACATAATTCTCCGACCAGCCAGCGTTAGCTGACCTCCCTGGATCATCGATAATTTCGAAGTCCCAGGTGGCGTCACACAGTGACCAGTCAGCTTGGACCGGACTTTCACAAGACTTTGACCTTGAACCCCAACCGTGACCTTGACCTTGACCTTGACCCCGATATTTACCTAGACTCCGACCTTGACCTTGACCCCGACCTTGACCTTGACCCCGACCTTGACCCTCAAAATTAAAATTAAAAATAATCGAAAAGAACTTCGTTCCATCCGGGTGTCCCTTGACACATCTCAAGTTTTTTTTTTTAATTTAATAGAATGACGACACGAGTAGGTCGCTCGCCTGATGGTAAGCGCCACGCCTGCTCCTAAACAGAAGCAACACCACACAGAACTTTGAATTACAAAGCACTGCATGGCACTGAACTGCGCTCGTCACCCCGAGATATAAGATGTTAAGTCCGAAACTTCAAACCGAAATACAACAGGGCTTATACACTGTTGCTTGGCGGCAGAAATAGACAAAGTGGTGGTACCAACCCAGACGGCCTCTCGCATACGAGAGACCTACCACCATGTGAATCCATATATAGATATAGATGGAAGCTTGTGTAATACACATGATAAAAGATATATTTACCTTTATTATGTATGAGTTGAAGGACAATTGTTACGTCCGAATTATCTGCCCAATATGTCGCACCACAGGAAAAGGTTATTCTATCGCGTAAGTTGTAATTTATAATATCTGAAAAAATTGGTTGTCTGTAAAGTCGGTTTACTGACGATAGTTGAACGTGACAACGTCTTAAGAAAATACTGATGGAATGGTAGCATTTTTCAAAAGAAAATTTTAATTTCATTTGTTTAATAGATTTGTATGTATACAGGGTTAATTTTAAAACACCAGCAACCTCGCAGGACCAGATAGCTGACCCCATACGGAACAACTTTTGTTCTACGAGTTTGTATATAACTCAATATATTTAAAAAAAAATGATTTTACAAGTTTTTGTTGTGTCGTATTTTTCTTCGTAGCGTTCGGCGTGCGCGCGCGACTCAAAGAAGCCGCTCAGCTGGCTCGGGCGATGACCTTCAACGCTAGCTCGGTTCCCCACGCTTCGCGTGTTTGCTTACGTAATCTGCGATGCGTGTAGGTAACATTCAAGACGGTAATTAAATGAATACTTATTTTTGTATGAAAATAAAATCTAACAAATTATCAAAAGTCGTAGAACAAAAGTAGTAGCTTATAACCTTAGGTATCTACCCCTCCGAGGTTGCTGGTGTTTTAAAAATAACCCTGTATAGAGAAGGAGGTAATTGGAAATCACAATGAAATTGATCAAGTTAGATTTATTTGTACGCATAAATACAATTATGTAATTTTTTTTTTTACATTTAATAGTTTTTACAAGTATAAATGTGCGTTGAGCAATAGCAGCTGTCCACGCAGACGCATCGCTCACTCAAGTAGGAGAGAGACGGATGTCGAACGCTGCCGAACGCAAAGGCCGATTGTGCTTCTTTGTCGCTCGTTCCGCGCTCTCGCTTGCACTTCAAGCGTTACATGGAAACGCCTCAGAGCGAGGTAACGCCGCATGAGTCATGTTTTTTCGTGCGTGCAGCCGGCTCTATCGAATTATAAGACGTTGTCACGTCAAAAAATAATTTGTTTTGTATTTTATGCTTTAACGCTTATATATTGTGACCAAATAGTTTAGTGACATGAGACACGAGCCACGCAGACTCTTGTTGACTGAGAGCGAGGACGGGGCGAGGATGTGGCGCCGCCCTTCCACACTCTATGTTCTTTTAGGATCTCCTACGTAATAGAAAAAAAAGAACTCTTATAGGATCACTTTGTTGTCCATCCGACTGCCTGTTAGGAACGGGTACAGCTGAGTACAGGTATCAGGATGACATTAATACCACATGGATATCGATTGTCACTTGGATGTGCAAAAAATGTAAGCTACGTCACATTTTGACACTCGCAAACTCACTCATCAAAACATTATTAACATAATATATCATTGCATCAAAATCCATAAATAGGTATAGAATATTACCTGTAGACCTACAATTTACAGAAAATCGACACGTAAAGAGGTACAGTAATACCCCGGACTTACGCGATAGGTGGGACCGAGCGATAACCGTGTAAGTGGAATTCGCGTAAGTCGGGGTACAACTTTGCATGATGGCGGAATGGAAGAGCTAATGCACGCGGCCATCAAAAATAAAAACCGCGTATCTCCGAATTCACGTAAAACGGGGAAGCGTAAGTCGGGGTTTTACTGTATTACGATATAAGCCAAGAAAAAAATCCAAAATATATTTTTAATCGCTGGACGGGTAACTGGAATATGTTTGTACCCGACTGAATGCGACCACCATATAAGTGATAGAGCCACGATGTAGACACTTTAGTCTCCAGCATGGATGGGCAGACTCGACCGGTTTATTACCACTGTCTAATAAAAAACCGACGTGAAGTGTCAGCTCATTGTCGCGCCGCATCATACAGTGAGCGCGATTACCGGAGCGGCAAATCCCCTCTCACCATCTTACCATCAGGCGAATACTTGCTCGTACACACAGACGAATTGAGATCTTCCTCTTTATTAAAGTCAGTTAAAAATAAAAGCTTGTATTGTTTCCTTTTCAACATGCAGGCTCTGTAATATACAACGTGTTACAGCAAGGTGTGGTCAAATTTAAACAACGTATAGTGTACGACATAGGTATTACACGGCGCGTATTATCACATCCGATTGCATTACTACGAAATAAATAAAGAATTTTCCTTTGTCGAATGATTAGTATGTCGATATGCGACTTGCGACGTTGGACAACACTAAATTACAAACAGCTGATAAGAATGAAGCCGTTACTAGGTGCGCAGAAGTAATGCAAATAAATTGTACTGATGTGATCGATGTTATCGATCTTAGGAAACGAGTGATTAACATTTGCACTAAACATTAGCATGTTTAGTTTGTAATAAGATCCGGTGCATAAACACTCACTGTCAGGAGTATGTAACGATCGTTCATACAATGACTTCATTGTATACTACTAGACCGGCTGCGTGGATCATAGAAATTGCGCCACTGAGTCACCTATCTCGCGTACTCTCAGGTAGAACCACTCTCCCGCTCTCTGTCTGTCAGCTGTCAAACTCCCGCTCTATGTGGCACAATTTTGCTTCTAAACAACCCGTCTAGTAGTACACATTGCAGTCTTTGCTTTAATATTATCATGACCATTGGCCACACCTCTCTGCAACACGATGTATCACTGCTATCCTTGACCTTGACCTTACCTTTATCGCTAACATCGACGCCGTTAACATTCACTTTAAGTTCCGGTCTAATTACCACCCTTTTATCTAAAAATAAAATAACACTGTTAAAAAAATATATCATTACACAGAGGGAGATTTAGCAGAAAAATTCTTGTTTACGAGGCCATGTCATTTATTTAAAAAAATTGTCGTATTCATTACGCGGCCTTAATAACAGTTTCTGGCAAATGCTAAATGGCGCTTTATAGAATGAGTAACTTATAAACATCTCAACATATTGTCTTCAAACATAGCTAAGAGCCATTTCGATTTAACGAGCTTTTAATTAAAAAAATAAAAAATCTATCGCTCCCTTAGTTTAGGCGCTACGTTGCCACATACAGACAAACTTGTCAAACTTATAAAAATGAAAAATGCCCGTTCACATTGTTAAGCCTCTAGTTATAAATAATATACCTTTATTTTCTGCCGAAAAAAGACGGAATGATGTAAAGCACAAAATTGATCCCATATAATTTGTAAGTAGAAATTTCACCCCTTAAAATGGTAAATCGGGGTTGAAAGGTTAAATATTCAACATTTATGTACCGATTTTTGATGATTATTTCTTGATAATTCTTATCTTGTTTGAAGAAAATTTAGCAGCCATTCAGAAGTTGTAGTTGTTTTTATTAAATGTTAATTAACATCAGCACTAGCCCGTGAAGTTCATTTCATTTTGTTTTTTTTAATCAGCAGCTCGATCCTTCGACATAATATCGATAAAAATGATTTCCCGCGAATAATCACAACAGATAACAATAACGAAAACGATATACATTGCTTTTTGAGTTCAGGACTGTACAAAATGACTAATTTGGGAAAAAATAGTTCTTTGACATAGCTATCGCTCACAATACAAAAAAACTCAAAATATTTTTATTGCAAATGGCTATATGCTATATACGTATATAGATAATAAATACATATTTAGGTCACACTTTTGCAATGAAATGATTTTGAGTTATTTTTTTAATTGTGTCCCTTTTGTATTTAATGGGCGATATATCATTTATAAAAGCTTTGCTGTTATTACTATGGTTATTATTCAGTAGATAAACAGTAATAGATTGCGCAAAAATTATTTCCATCGTAATATGTCGCAGGATCGAGCTGCAGTTCTCCAAATCAATAAAAAAAATCTCTGCCTAGTGATGACGTTCCACTTATTTAAACGGCTTTACTGATATTTAGTACTTCAAATCCATGCGTAACTCACCAGAAATAGAATTTCTAAACGCCCAGCAAAATACAAATACAAAAACATAATATTTGATATTCATTTTAAATAAGTTATTAAACTGACGAGTTTAAAACACACTTGTATATGAACCTACTGATAATGTAACAAAGGCGGTTCAGTATTTATTAAATAGCTTTATATTCGTACTGCTCATTACTTATCAAAAATATTATTAATAGTCTTTAAGGAAAATTAACCCGCTTTCCTGGTCATAACTCGGTGCTATGCAAGGAAATAACCACATGATTCTGTAAGTAATGTATTTATGTATGCAAATTCAAATCATTTATTCTGTAAATTGGACCATAAATATCACTTTTATATGTCAATATTTTTTATACTATATTACATTTTTATTTTTATCGGAATTTCGTGCCATGAGAAGAAATGCCGAAACAAACTCATGGGTTAGGGCCTCTTTTAATGTCCAGACATTGATTTTCCAGAATGGTAAAAAATGAAACATAATAACTTTCAAATTAATATTTTTCTTAAAAAATATGAAAAACGTCTACGTTACATACCTTAAATACTAATAATGCGACGATAGAGCAGTCAAGTATAATAATTTATTGTATTATTATACTTATTATTTATTTTACTTACCTATTATTGGAACGAAGTTCCTTACGGCAGGCTTGGAGGGGATAGGGATTTCGCTGCGTGACCGAACTGAAAAAAATGTGATAGTAAAACCGTAAGAAAAATGCGTGGAAAAAATGCGTGGAATAAAACCGTTAAATGAGACGTGCGCAGGCGCGACAGTCGCATAACCAGTTTGATATCTAGCACACAAAGTTAAAGCCAAAATTCCGTTAATAAAACAGATGGGTTTGAAACTTATGACATTTGGAAATGTAGACGCGGTTTGAAATTTGAATTTGAATTTTTGATTATAGAACACGGCCGTCCACCGTTTAGTAGCCAGTCTTAGTCTAAATTAATAAGTTTTTATTTATAAGTACATAAGTCGATAAAAAATGCTATACAATAGCTTTACCGCGGCAGTCTCCGAGTGCTACACGTCTTTTTTTTATTTCTATGTTTCTATTCTATTTCTATGTAATTTTATGTTGTCAAACAAAAATAAAGAGACATATTTTGTTATTTTAGTTGATAATTTGTATTTTTTACAATTTGTGTCGATTCTACATTAGCCGAAGGAACTTCGTTCCTACCTGGTGTCCCACGACACACACCAATTTTTTATTATTTATTTTATTTATATCAAATAGTACAGTATAGTAGAGGACCATGGA
This sequence comes from Amorpha juglandis, assembly GCA_949126905.1. NCBI lineage: Eukaryota > Metazoa > Arthropoda > Insecta > Lepidoptera > Sphingidae > Amorpha > Amorpha juglandis. The sequence continues at coordinate 6,140,152 of OX421393.1, forward strand.
CAGCCGTATTTTGTATGGAGTGAGCGGCTCAATTCCAAGCTCTTTTGTCTTCCAAATAATCTTTAACATTATAGTAACCTCATTGAAATAAAACTAATTTAAACGGATTTTATCGCGGCTTTTTATTTCAATTTTGTTCCCGACGTTTCGAAAGCTTTTCAGCCTTCGTGGTCACGGGGTGGACTTATATGTAGGTTGTCCCAAAATGTTAATGCTAACATTTCGGGACAACCCAACAAATTTAGTTTTGTTTCAATGAGTAACATTCGCGTAAACGTAAGACATCATTATTATAGTAACCTTTTTGGCAAATGTTCTGTTTAATAAATAATTTAAATTTATTTAGGGGTAATTATTGAAAATGGCTAGGAATTTTGTTGTAGAAACGTATACTTTGACATTTGAAGGAATTACTAATTTTTTGAAGTCTGGTCATGGGCAATATGTAGGTTATTACTATCCAAGTACAAAATGATCCCGAGAGTAGTTCGCATGCCGCATCGGGTTTAAAAATAAAGGTCGCAGGGAGTCGCTGGATGCAGGCCGCTTCCAACAGGTCGGGCTGGAAATCTTTGGGGGAGGCCTATGTTCAGCAGTGGACGTCCTGTGGCTGATGATGATGATGATGATAGGGTTGGGTCCCGGGCCGACGCGTGTTTCGAAGTCCCGGCTACGGTTCTTGACTCGAGACAGTCTAATTAGAATTCTGATTTTATTAACCATGCAATGAACTATGTCGCAGCCATTTTACTTGGAGCCTATAATCAATAAGTATATAGTTTAAACATGGATGGTAGTTGTATTCCATGAATCGCCAACGTGTAGTGAAAATAATAAAAAAAACACTTGGTGTGGCTGTATAATACATGTAACTAAGGGTGAGTTTTTTTCCATCCCCTCTGTAACTTTTAAACGACTGGGTAGATAATTCTGGGGTGCGGGTTGTGTCCTAGTTAAGGGCCTTCCGTGAGCAAATGACCTTGACTGACTCGCGGCATACTAACTCGTGTACTTGGCGTATGAGTTTTCGTGCAGAATATCGTGCACGTATTTAGCGAATAATTGATTTAAAAAATCAGGTTTTGGTCTTTTCGAAAATTTAAAACGGGCAAAATATTCGTTATTAAATTGCCTATCTATTGATGTTAATCTCATATGAAAACAATCTGTACTTTAAAAGGAGACGCACGGAATCTTTGCATTTTTCTTATTTTTATTGCTCATTTATAATTATAATTTAAAAAAATATATCAACGTTAACATGAATTTGTATCGAACAAAGTAAAGCTGACAGATTGTTAAAATATATTGTATATTTTTTTTATCAATATTTATTTTAAGTAATGACTAGATAGCTTCTAAAAATCTCGATCGCGCGGCGTTTTGCTGGGGGTATGGCCTTAAGTGATAAAAAAGAATTAAAAAATACATACATATAAATTCCTACTTATGTTGTTACAATAATAACACATATTCCCCTCGGTCGCTGGATTAATGTTCATATGAACATTGAGTCGGCGGATCACATTTTAGCTGATAGCGATTATGTCGTAAAAAAAATAATCTCATTGGCACTTGTACCTGGGTATAGCATGGCTTAGAACGCGCTTATTACTAACAGGTTGTTAAGTCACTTTACTAACAAATTTTAACTGATGCTATGGATTGTGTTGTCTGAAATAAATATTATAAAAAAAAAAATATTATCCACAAATATTTATTTGCGGAGCATACACGACTGACTTTTCTAAGTTACGTGTAACATTCAGTAGAGGAGGCCCGTGCCCAGCAGTGGTACGGATATAATATATAGGGCTTATTAAAAAATTGTATATATAATATATATTTGCGGTGGATATGTTGCCGACCCCTCTCGATCGTTTTCCCTAAACCTATAGGGAAAGATAACTACAATACCTGGTCATACGTCTATTTCTGACATGATTGGTACTGAACAAATAACGAAGCCAATAATTATTTTATTATCTTTGTATGATGCAATGATTTAATGTTATTATTAGTTACTAGCCAAGTGCAAGGTGGTAGGTCCCTCAGGCTGCAGAACCCGACAGCAGGTCAGAGGGCCGTCGCGGCAGTGCGCCCTGTCTTCGACCAGTGGTTAGACAGGCGACGTTCCGGCTGACACAGGTCCTCACTGGCCACGGATGTTTCGGCCAGTACCTGTGTCAGACCGTTGGCATAGAGTCGGCCGTGTGGCACCAATGCATATTCGATGCAATGTATAATCGAGATCCTCTGGCTCTTTGGTGTCAACCAATTAGCAGAAACATAAATAACCAAATAATAACTATTGTTATTGACAACATTGATCGATCACAATGCTGTTTTCAGACATGTTTTTTTCAGCTTACATCTCGCAACACAAAACAACACGCCTACTACATAATATTGTATTTTTGTTATTAAATTTGACAACATTTTATGTTAATTGTCTTTAATTACATAGGTACATACCAGTGGTCATTATATTAATTAGAATATTTACCTTGTACTTGTTTTGTTAGCGGTAAAAACCATTGCATGAGAATAAAATAAGCTTCAACAATTTATGTATTAATTGAACTCGAGTACAATGACATCATTTATATTTTTAGGTATCTATGTACGCCGCTGAAGATCCGCGGTGCGAATTTTCCCTGCCCGAAATTCTAATTAACCAGCGTGCAGTCAGGAGGGACTGGGACTGGGACTGGGACTAACTGGGCCAAACTGCATCCCCGCAGTGGTTCTTAAAACATGCGCCCCTGAGTTGACCCCCGTTCTTACGCGCCTTTACTGTCTTTCCTATCATACTAACAGGGCCCCCACTTCGTGAAAGGTTGCTCATGTCCATCCGATCACTAAAAAAGGCAAGCGGTCGGACCCTTCGAATTATAGGCCGATATCGGTGACATCATCTGATGCGGTACCTTGAGGAGCACCAGCTGATCAGTGATCGTCAGTACGGTTTCCGTCACGGTCGCTCAGCTGGTGATCTTCTTGTCTACCTCACACATCGCTGGGCAGAAGCTTTGGAGAGCAACGGCGAGGGTATGGCTATGATATAGCTCAAATTGGGCCCACTTATCATTTAAGAATTAATTTCAGCATTAAAGGAATGAAGTCGAAGATGAAAGGTTAAAACTTCAACATTTACATGCACCAGTTTTGGTGATACTTTCATGACAATTCTTACCTCAATGTTTAAGAAAAAATCAGTCATATAATTTAGGTCGTCAAACGAGCAAGAGGGTCATTTGATGACAAGTGATCTCCATTGCCCATAAACGCCCACAATAATGGAACTATGGACGCGAGGAAAGGGATTGGGAAGGTAAGAGGGAATTTAGGCTTCCGGATATCTCACTCACCGTACGAAACAGCAACAAGCCGCTACTTTACATCGATTTTTAACCGACTTCAAAAAATGAGGAGGTTCTCAATTCGACTGTTTTTTATTATGTTTGTTACCTCAGAACTTTCGACTGGGTGAACCGATTTTGATGATTCTTTTTTTATTTGACAGCTGGTGCTTCCCGTGTGGTCACATTTCAATTTAGTCTAGTTCTGACAATGAGTTTCATGAGAAAACCATATAAGTATAAGCCACCACGTAAGTCTTAAATTTGAAAGAAAGAAATAAATTAAATTCATTTAAAAGAAATTAAATTTATTTGAGACAAACACAGAATACACAGTATAAAAATGCATTTTCATTAGGTAGAAATTATAGGTCAAGTCTGTATACGACATAGATGTTGTTAACAATGCATTATTTTGAAATAAAAATAATTGAAAGGCGATTTTATAGCGGTTTTTTACTAATTTTGATCCCGAGGTTTCGAAAGCCGTCGTGATCACGGCGATAAAATCCGTTTAAATTAGTTTTATTTCAATGTTTTTTTTTTATAGCATAGGCCGGCAAACGAGCAAGTGGGCTTGATAGTAAGTGATCTCCACCGCCCATGTACGCCCAAGGAGAATCATGGGCGCGTTGCCGACCTTAAAGGAAAGGGATAATTAGGGTTTGGGAAGGGGAGGGGATTTGGGCTAACGGATATCTCACTCACCATACGAAACGCAGCAGCAAGCCGCTACTTTACGTCGGTTTTCTATGAGACAGTGGTAACGACCCGGTTGAGCCATCCCATTCATGTTGTAGACAAACTGTCTACAGCGTGGCTCTATCACTACAAAACATTATTCACATAAACATAAGAGATCATAATGCATTATTTGTTAGGAATAACGCGATAGCCGAAGCGGAGTATTTGTGCGGAGCCGCATTAAATACTTTTAGTTCCGGCCTTATTGACCGCCGATAGTCTGTGTGCTATGCGAGTTTCACGATTTGGCTACCGCGCTGTTCCGAGTAATAATTCTAGAAATTGTATTTCATTTTACTCGGAAAATAAACGCCTTGAAGAGTTCTATGTGGTTTGTCGTGGCTTCATAAACGTTCGCTTTGATAGTTAACAGATGTAAATTCCCTGATTGATATTTAATACTTCAAATCCATGCCTAATAGTTCAGGAACAGGGTTTCCCTTCGCCTAGAAAAATATAAATACAATAATAATAAACATATTCATTTTAAATTAATTAAGGAATTGCGTGTATACCTGCTCAGTCTCATTAAAATTATTTATGTAGTTTATCGTTTTGTGGTTAATTAAAATATTATTTGCACAAACAGGGAAAATTATCGCACAATCCAGGTTATTCGTCCATTTCTGACATGATTAGTCGTATACAATTAACGAAGCAAATAACAAAACTATTGTATGGGTACCTACATTTGTTGGTGGCTTAGTTGAAGACAAACAAGAGACTGGTTCTTACGACTGTCAATACATTTTACGCGCTCTTATCTATTCACAACTCGCGTAAATTTCGAGGCTCTCTCTGTCAACCAAACAGAGGGCGTAATTTATAGCCAATCAGAGGCGAGCTGAGCTTAAGTAGAGTATACTCACAGACAACTCAACCTAGGTTAAGTTGTCTGTGAGTATAATATAAGCCGAAAGCATGGCGCCATTGGCCTGCCCGTCTTGCTCCAGTCCCGAATGTGACCATGTCTAACATGCCCATTCCCTGGACCAAGACAGTCAAATATCTAGGAGTGACCCTTGACCAGAAGCTTACCTTCATTCCCCACTTAAACGCGGTACGCGCGCGAGCCGCATTCGCGTTAGGCCAGCTCTACTGGCTCTTGAACCGTAAAAGCAAACTCTCGATCCGCAACAAGATTAGGATTTACACGACTTGTATTAGGCCGATCATGACTTACGCATCGCCCGCGTTTGCGCATGTACCCGAATCACAATATAGACGCTTGCAAGCCCTGCAGAATCGCTTTCTGCGTAAAATCACTGGGGTCCCGTGGTATGTGAGGAATCTCAATACCCACGTGGACACGGGCTTGCCGACACTAAGGCAGTTCATGAAAATGAACAGCAAGCGCTATTTCGATCGCGCCGCCCACCATCCGAATCCGCTCGTCCGACGAGCCACAATATACACTCCCTTTGACCGTGCAAAGTGGAGACGTCCGCGTAGCGTCCTCACTGACCCCGACGATGCGACCACTCTGGCCATCCGAAGGAGAGAGGAATTCATGAAAAAACACTGCACACAACCGACCTACCGTCCTCGCCGCCGAGGACCGCGCCGCGTTCCCCGCAACGCCCCCGACCCTAGTACCGGCCCGCGAGCCGATGTTAATAATGATGATAATCATTAAGTAGATTTTAAAAGTCCCCTAAACCCCAATCGCAGATGTCTCTGCCCTCTCCGGTGACCGTCCTGAGCCGAGGTTCGTACCCCAAAGGGGGTGCCCTCAGCGGTGGTCACCTAGTCAAGGGCTGAGAGCGCCTGAAAGCGCTCGCCCGAAAGTCCGGTGAAGCTGTATACAGCCGACTAGAGTCAGGCTTACAGCATATAAAAAAAAAAAAAAAAAGGCGCCATTGGATACAATTTGGCTTTCCTTGTATACTTAATTTCTATATAATACAATTATTTACTACATATTAACTTATTCTATAAATTATGTCAATAAAGTTTTTTATTTCTGTACCGTTTGCTATTTGACTCACGTATTTGTTCCATACATCACTTGTCCCGCACAATAGAGGCTGCTAGAACCAGAGTGGCCTAACTGCATTTTGATGACTTTTGACCTATTTGTATTTTCGTAATTTAAAAATGTTAATCATCTACAAGACCAGACCGGCCTAATTTGGTAACATCATCTTGACATAGATGGCAGTACAAGTCCATCTCGGACGTTTTTTTTTTTTATAGCATCGGCCGGTAAACGAGCATGTGGGTCACCTGATGGTAAGTGATCACCACTGCCCATGTATGCCCACCACCAGAAGAATGATGGGCGCGTTGCCGACCTTAAAGGAAAGGGATAATTAGGGATTGGGAAGTGGAAGGGATTTGGGCTTCCGGATATCTCACTCACCGTACGAAACGCAGCAGCAAGCCGCTACGTTACGTCGGTTATCTGTGAAACAGTGGTAACGACCCGGTCGAGCCAGCCCATTCATGCTGTAGACAAAACTGTCTACAGCGTGGCTCTACCACTCAAAATTAAATTGACGATATTACAAATTGAACAAAAGTCATCAAAATGCAGTTAGGCTACTCTGTTTTTAGCAGCCTCAATTATCCTTGTATGAATCAATAATGTAATGTTATTATTAGTTACGAACCAACTGCAAGGTCCCTCGTATGTGAGAGGCCGTCTGGGGTGCGTACCACCGCTATGTCTATTCCTGCCGCCATGCAGCAGTGTGTAAGCTGTTGTGTTACGCTTTGAACATTGAAGCCAGTAACATTACTGGGGCCGCGCTTAAGTACTCTGATTTTACTAATGACATCTAATTTGTAAAAATATTTGTAAATTATTATTTTTTCGTATTTTATAAATAAAAGACAGAGAAGGATTGTTTACAACTTTGAAATCAGATTATTTCTCTCTCATTTTGCATATACGAATGTATGCTTTACATTGTTTACATTTTTCGCGTGAAGTAGGTAGCTTAATTAATGTACCGATGGTACAAACTTAATTTTTTCTAATTTCGTACATGTAAATAAAATTAGGGCCGGTGTAACGTGGGTGCAGTTCTAGTTGCACCTGTGCTTGCACCTTCGGGGATAAAGGCGTGAGCTTAAGTTTTATGTAAGTGTAGGTACATTTTTAATAATATTTCAGTGGTTCAGAGTGACAACGTTTAACATTTTTTGCCGCTCGTGGGTCATTGACCTAGCAGTATTTGTCAGGTGATATCTTTACGAATTTACATATGTTCTCAAATATAAAATCGGAAAAAATGTCCCTTGACTAAGATATCGTAGGTATTTAATTTATTTTTTGTGTACGGTTAAAGAATGACATGTGGCTTGCATCTTCGCGCCTTAGAGGGCATTAAATACAGTTAGAATTTTCAAATAATAGTTTTTTTTTTATTTTATATTCTTAATGTACATATATTTAAGAATACACACAGAAAATTTCATATCGTTCCGGTGAATATTTTCGAAGTTACACGCAAATTTGAAAACGCGTTTCAGAGTGCTTGAAAGTACAGGCCGGAGTGGCAGCGCTTACCTGTCCCTTTACACTGTCCCTTTTATGCACCTGCCTATTGTAAATGTTCCCTTCTAATGTATTTAGATGCGTAAAGCAACAGTCTGTTATTGCTTTTTTTTACCTGAAAGTTAAATTTTTATTTTTCTCTCCCCAAACTGGAAAGTATTTAGTGCTATTCAAACTTTAAACGCGTTTTTCTCAAAATGGTGTTTTCAAAGTCGGTGACCAACATTACTCGAAAACGGCTAAACCGATTAGTCTCAAATTTTAACACGACCTTCTTAAATATATTTTTTATTAATTAGTCGAAGATTATTTCTCACCGATAAATATTTTTTTCTTTATAAAAAATTTAAGGTCGAAATTTTGGTCACAAATCGATATTTTTTTTTGAGGAGCCGCCATTTTGTCAAAATAAAATATTTTGCTTATTCATTCGATTAATTACTAGATTTAACATTACTTTAACGAAATCTGTTTGGTTTTTTAATTTCAAAGGATCCAGTTCAGAGATATAGTGGTCACCGCAAAACGTCTTTTTTGAGAGGAGCTCCCGGAGATCAGCTGTAGCTCTTTTCCAAATAAATATTTTTACTAAAACTAAGTCTTAAAATACAGTTAAAAGATACCATAATATGTGTACAAATTTTTAGATCAATAAATTTAAAAAAAATCTCAGAAAAAAATTTGGAAAATTCGCTTATTTTCGGCCTTCTAACTGTATATAACCCCTTAAGTAATGAGCTACGCGGTACGCCGTAGCATGATTTTGATGACCACTGATAAACTCATTGATTGTCCGTAGTCGCTGGTTTTTTTGGACTTCACTGCGCTTAGCTTAGGTGCTTAGTTGTAGCGCTGTCGGGCCACTGGTGTTTCGGCTCGTACCTGTGTCGGATAGCCGGAAAAAAGGACTCCGCCGTGTGCCACCATTGTGGCAACTGCCGCGAGGATACGGCTCAACACACCCTGGCGGAGTGTCCAGCCTGGACCGACGAGCGCAGCGCTCTCAGGACAGTCGTCGGAGCAGACCTCTCGCTGCCGACCGTGGTCGCTGCCATGGTCGGCAGCCGGGGGTCATGGCGTGCGATGGCCTCCTTCTGCGAGTGCGTCATCTCGCAGAAGGAGAGCCCAGAACGGGATCGTGAGCGGAACATTCCCGCTCGCCGCCAAGGGCGACGAAGGAGGCGCCGGAGGGACGACTGACCGGCGTCTCCCGCCCTGTGGAATGGGGGCGTTTGGAGAATTCCACCACGGTATCTCCTGCCTGTCGTAAGAGGCGACTAATAGGGGGGGTCGCGGGCGCGCAGCGGGGGGCTGTCGTAGCGCCCAGTTAGTACCTTTGTACGTGCGACCCCGAGATGGACGGCAGCACGGGTGGTCGGCCTCGTTGCTGCCGTTGACGCCGAGGGCGTCCTTCGGTGTGCGGGGGCTTCTGAGCCCCCCCCAATTGGAGACGGGCCGCTAGGCGGCACCGCGCAGGGGCGGTTCCGGCAACAATCCTTGGCTTTCCCAAGGAGACCCCGGGACCGCTCCACATGCGCCGAAGAAGGCCACCGCGTTTATAAAAAAAAAAGGTGCTTAGGTGTAGTGCAGTCACTTTGCCGTGCTCGATTAAAAAAACATCTTTATTTCATTAAATCATAACCTAATTAGAGGACCAATCCATAGATAAGCCATAAGGAACAGTTTTTCTACATTAAAATCTGTTAATAGTCAGCAGGGAAATTTTTAATTAATTCAGTTAAATTTGACATTTGTATTATTTTTATTTGAATTTGATTGTATTGACGATTTTAAGTGTCTTTTTGGGCCTACAAAATAAAAATATTTTTATTTGATTTGATTTATTGTAAACGCCACGGTTTAAGTTGATTCAAATAATTATTATTTTATAATATACTAGCTTTTCCTCGCGGCTCCCCCCGCGTGAACTGCTTTTTCCGGGATAAAAAGTAGCCTATGTTCATCAGGGATAATGTAGGATTCTAATGGTGAAAGAATTTTTCAAAGCGGTCCAGTAGTTTTTAAGTTTATTCATTACAAACAAAAGTACAAATCTTTCCTCTTTATAATATTAGTGTACACATTTGCCACCCTCTGCAGCGTGCTATATCTGAGAACCGTGAGTTCCTGGATTCAATTTCCAGTCCGAAACACAAATTCGATGATCACACATGAGATGCCCAGGATTGGAGTTTGCACCCGGTATAGCTATAAGTTCATCATCTATCACATCACGGGACGGAAATAAGCGAAACATGGGTGCAGCATTACTTGCATCTCTGCCTACAGTTCAGGAATAAACGCGTGAGCTTATGTTTACTTTAAATACCGGTTTCCGACCCTGGTATTTGAATATACTCAATACTTGGAAGCCACGGTATTAAATGTAGTAAGTATATATCCGTAGTACCCAAGGACAGTCTCCGGTTGGTGTAGGACTATTGTAGGGTAAGACAAACATTTATACTGGTTTATACAGGTGAGGAATGGTGATTAAAAGGTGTTGGTGACATCCGTGGGGCTATGGGCGAGGACCACCAGTGCGGCCATGAAGCTAGAGGCCGTTGGTTCGATTCCCACATCGAGACAAATGTTTCGGGTGTGGGTGTTGTGGGACCGTAAGTCCTTTGTAGTTCCTGATACCCACGATACAAGTTAATCTAGTGTGCGGTCAGGATCATGTGTGTGTCGGTTGATGTTCTTCTTTATAAAAAAAAGACGTGTGGCACTCGGAGACTGCCGCGGTAAAGCTATTGTATAGCATTTTTTATCAACTTATGTAATTATAATTATTTATTTATTTTATTTATGCAGTATTTTTTTTCCTTTGTTTTTAATTTTAATTTTGTGGGCCAAGGTCAGGGTCAAGGTCGGGGTCATGGTCAAAGTCTTGTGAAAGTCCGGTCCAAGCTGACTGGTCACCGTGTGACGCCACCTGGGACTTCGAAATTATCGATGTTCCAGGGAGGTTAGCTAACACTGGCTGGTCGGAGGGGGGTGTTAGGTTTTTTCGTTACGAAATTTCTGGATTCGGTCTCGCCGCAAAGCCCGCGATAAAATCTATACAATAGCTTAAAATGTATACAACGTGTTAATTATACACCCGACAGTGAGTGTTTATGTACCGGTTCTATCAAAATCTACACAATTTAAAACTTCAAGCTAATTTTAATCACTCGCTTATTACGGCCGATAAGATCACATTCCTATAAATGAAGTGACGTGCGTGAGTGAGACTAATAATGCGGAAGGGAGACAAAGGCTCAGCTATTTATCATTTTGTATGGTCCTAAGTTGTAAGTCGAGATTGATATGTTAATGATTCGATAAAAAATAAAATGCTTTATTTAAGTTCTAGTAATGCAATGGTATGGTTTACCCGTACACCTTTAATGATATAAATGAAACACTATAATGCTTCACTATCTTCATATATTGAGTTCACAAATGATATATTATGCTAATGATAGATGTGCGATGCGGACGCGTTATGATGGTGAACTGATTGCTATTACAATATTAATTTAATGCGTACAATGACATAATGCTGACGTGAGTGTGTTGGTATGTGCGGTTGGACCGTACATGCTCCCGGGCGAGAGATGAAAGTGACGGTGATATATGATGATGAAATTAACCTAATTACAAGGTGATAGACAATAGTGCTTAACATTAAAAACATCGAGTCCCCGACAATCATTTATCGATTTGACTAAAACTAAATTGCCCGAATATGGGCGAGGTAGCTCGATGGGCCACCTCTACCTTGGGAGCTTTTGCTCTGCCAATATTGTCCACCTTTGCACTGAGGCATTCATGCTTTGCCTTAATAACACTCACGCACTGATCACTATGCCCTGCTATAACACTACACTGATCACTATGCCCTGCTATAACACTACACTGATCACTATGCCCTGCTATAACACTACACTGATCACTATGCCCTGCTATAACACTCACACACTGATGCTGCTGCGTCGGTGAAGGCGGCGGCGCGCGGTTGTTGCGACGTGAGCGCAACCACGCGACCACTGCGACTGCTGCACCTAAGCCAGCCAATCCGTAGATAGCTGCGTAGTGATGAACATCGTGATATGATATTTGATCAGCGTCTAAGTTCTCGGATGCCGATTTCATCCTTTCGATATGATGGCCGATTTCTTCGGCTGATTTGTGATAATGCTCGCCAGATTTTATCTGGCTTAGGGGTACACTTAAATTTATAATGTTACTGATGGGTGCGATTTCTATAGCGACTATTTCTGGTCTTAAGTTTATCTCATTTGATTGTTGTTTATGTGAAGTGATAGTAAAGGTGTCTCCCCTGATGACACAGTTGTTTCCGACTGTGATATTACTAGTGCCCGACACCTGTTCGCTCGAAACCTGAGTACCGCATGCAATCCTAAGCGTTCATTGCCCGCAACACGAGAACATAACTGTGTCGACATTGCGAAGTTCCCGCCATATGACTTCACAGCTGATTGTCGTCAACTTGCAATCTGTTTTATTTCTGATGCAAAGGCTGAGATCTGATTTTCTCTGATACGTAGTGTAGAGGAACGGATGTTGGTGTTCCTCTGGCGAAGGGGGAGATCTCCAGTCAGGCGGGTGTTGTACCTGACCGGCCGCGGCCCCTCCGATAGTTAATGTTCGGAACTTGTATATATATATATATATGTCGGAGATGAATTACGGTTTTCGTCGCCGCTGTCTGCCATGACGTATTTGTTTTATAAGTCAGTGCACGCAGTGGTGCCGTCGGGAACCGAACACGAAGTGTCGCTGTTATTCACTCTCGCGCCGTCTCGAACTACTGACTTTAGGAAAGGTCATTCATTCGTTTGTGAATGAAGTATTTCACAACATTCGTTCTAAATGATAAAGCCTGACGACAGAGATGGCGTTGCCTGCACCTCCAAGTAAAACAAGTCCGGCTTAACAGATGGCGTTGATCGCAACAAATCAATAAATCCCTCACACGGCCATTCTGACAGGTGGCGCGCTCTCGCGCAACCTCCACTCCCGTTGCAGTCGTCGATGTGCACTGAACCACACGAAGCGCTGAGCTTCCAATGTGCGAGAATACATGAAGCGCGGAGCTTCCAATAGGCAGGAATACACGAAGCACGGAGCTTCCAATAGGCAGGAATATACGAAGCGCGGAACTTCCATTAAGCAGCAATACATGAAGCGCGGAGCTTCCATTAAGCAGCAATACATGAAGCGCGGAGCTTCCAATAGGCAGGAATACACGAAGCGCGGAGCTTCATTAAGCAGCAATACATGAAGCGCGGAGCTTCCAGTGTACACCAATACATGAAGCGCGGAGCTTCCAGTCTACGCCAATTCATGAAGCGCGGAGCTTCCAATGTACGCCAATTCATGAAGCGCGGAGCTTCCAATGTACGCCAAATCATGAAGCGCGGAGCTTCCAATGCACGCCAATTCATGAAGCGCGGAGCTTCCAATGTACGCCAATTCATGAAGCGCGGAGCTTCCAATGTTCGCCAATTCATGAAGCGCGGAGCTTCCAATGTACGCCAATTCATGAAGCACGGAGCTTCCAATGTTCGCCAATTCATGAAGCGCGGAGCTTCCAATGTACGCCAATTCATGAAGCACGGAGCTTCCAATGTACATCGTTACATGAAGCGCGGAGCTTCCAATGTACATCATTACATGAAGCGCGGAGCTTCCAATAAAGTTCAGTATGTCAAGTAATTATTTCAGTAGGGGTTGGGGAATAAGGGGAAAAAAAAGAGTCTGTAATCGACAATAGCTAATATTATTAATTAGTGAAAAAAAAAAATACCTTAATGAGAAAACAACAAAATAATAATAAAAAAATAAAAAGTCATTTAAAATCATAAACGATAGAACACGAAAATAATTAACGGAATAGTTGAAGGATATGCGTTTAACATCCATTAAATTCTACTTATTACAATCAGATAATGATAACAGATTGAAGAAAGGCCTATTAAAATGATTTAGCACTTCACACCAGATGTGATATTAGAAGCGTCATCTAGTTCATCGGATAACTCAGGTAAGTTCGAAGGATATTTACGTAACTTTTCATGACAAACATACTGAACACGTTCTCCGGATATTGGCTCCACTTTGTACCTGTCGTTGTCACAAACTTCAATAATTTTACACGGATTAGAAAACTTCTCACCTAGCTTTGTGTTTGCTCTAGGGTTCTTTTCTATCAGTACAATGTCACCGATGTCAAATGGACGCACCTTTGCCTTGCCCTTATCAAACCGGGCTTTGTCGAGACGTGCCTGCTCGTCCATTCTGACCTTAGCCTGTTCCCTAATTTCAAAGAGATCGAGTTTCTCTTATTCGTAGACTAATGCATTGATCCGCGGCGGGTTTTTATTACAACCCATTAGCATCTACAAAGGACTTTTGACAAAGTACAGTTAATAGCCAATTGAATCTCAAGTGGTACCTTGATCGGCTATTACTCTCTTTGGCGTTCCAAATAAAAAATACAAAAGAGCGCAGCGCGTTACAAGTGGATTTCGCTGTCAAGTCTTTCACGGAGGTTAAGTGGCAGTATTTTATGAGTGCGTCAATAATTACTATCGCATACGCTTTTGTACTACGACCGCCAGTGAGTTTACAACTCGTATCAATGTGTAGCGTGTGTATAGGTTTGGCGGCTTTTTCAGTAGGGTTTAAGAGTCGACTGTCTTGCGCCTGAAGGGCCTTTATTTATTTTATATGGTAAGCACCGGTCTACGTAAGTTCTTACGGAAGTCGCCATATTAGGGAACCAAAAATGTTCTCGTATTTTGGTAAGAGTTTTATCTCAACCCAAATGTTTTCGTCGTGAAATCTTTGTATTATTTCTGGGGTGGTCGTCTAGCCAGACCTATTTGGCATCCTTTTGCGTCAATTGGTACAAAGGTGCCATTACCGTTGAAAATTTCGGAACAAACAAAGCCCGAACTGCATTTTAATAAACTCATATGCGCCGTCCGGCGTCACAAACACAGTTTTTTTTTTTCGATCTATTCAGATTTCTTGGACATGGGGATCTGGTAAAACCCAGACGCCATATCAACCGTAGTGAACACGGAAGATTGCCACAGTGTCCAACTGTGCTGTTAAAATTAACGGCAGTGGATAATTATCGCGAACCGTATTTGAATTAACCTCCCGGTAGTCAATACAGAGCCTGTCAGAACCATCCTTCTTATCTACTAAAATTGCTAAGCTTGAAAAACGTGAAAAGCTTTCGCGAGTTATGTTTTTGCACTGTAAGTCAGCAATAATTTCTTTCATAGCCTCACGTTCAGCAGGAGCTAAACGATAAGGATGACGCTCTCAATAATTGACCGCAAATGATTTCGCCATATCGGTACTTTGCAAGGCATAAGTTTCCACATGGACTTCGCGAATGACGTGAACACTACTTTTATTCATTACTAGGGTCAACCCAGCCCGAGTAAAAAAAAAAACATCGCGCCCTATTATGACGTCATGAGGTATAACAAGAGAATTGACAATAACGAAGCTCACCTCTACGTATACGTCTTTGATGCGAATAGGTAGTGTTATACGGGACAATGAATAGGTAGAGGCAGAGCCAATACCCATAAGCCGCGTAACTTCAAAGTGTCGGGTACCGTTTATTTCATCGGCAATATGTTTACGAAGGTGAGAACAATCAGAACCGCTGTTTATAAGAGCCTGTAATTTAAATCCGTCTATATTTATTTAAATAACCGGAGCCACAGATTGTAAGCATACGTTGACAGATTTTGTTATTTGTTTATTCCTAGCGTCCCTTTGTTTTGTAAAACAGACTTGCTCTGTGTGTCCTACTTTGTGGCAATAACTACACTGAATATTTTTCTCGGAATTAAGCTTCAGCGCTTGTTGAGCCGTTTCCTCACTAGTGGAGGTCTGCGCCTGAGCTTTAGATTTACAATTCCGCTTATAATGTCCAGTTTTCCCACAGTTGTGACACACAACGTGGCTGCGGTCGGATGAGTCTACCTTTTGCCTTTTTTGTTCTGACACAAAGTTAAATGAGCTTGACCGCTTTGAATTTTTTATGCTAGGGTAGGTACCAAGGTGTCTGTCAAGAGCCACAAAGTCCGTAGGCGTATTTTTTAACAAATCAGAACGTACCTGGTTATCGACGATACCTGAGATGACAACTTCTATTTTATTCGCCTCGCTCCAGCCCGATTCTAGCCTGTCGATCATCGCCAGTTTGTTTGTGGAGTACTCTACGTACGTAGCAGCCTCGTCGCTCGTATACTGCACCATGTCCCGAAAAAGGTCGTGGAACCTCTTCGTAGCGGCAAACTGGCTTGTCAGACGTTCCTTCGCTTCGGCCCAGGTCTTGCAGAGAGGATAGGATTTTGATGCCCACTTACGAGCACGTCCGCGCAGGTGTGTAAACGCAGCATTCCTTGTCTCGTAATCAGTCCAGGCGTTCTGAGTCCGATGGTGGTCTAACTCTTCACACCACTGTGCTGCCGTGAATTCGCAATCATCAGGATCGAAAGAGGGTATGTAAACTTCACTCGGCTTCATTTTTTTAGACATCTGCGTAGTATTTTTGGTTTCACCGGATCGAAAGCTTTCTACCATGGCACGGAAAAACGATGCCCACATGTCTGATGGAATATTCGGAAGGTTGTCATTGGAGTTGTGTTGTTCCGATCCCACCGCTGCTGTCGGAGATGAATTACGGTTTTCGTCGCCGCTGTCTGCCATGACGTATTTGTTTTATAAGTCAGTGCACGCAGTGGTGCCGTCGGGAACCGAACACGAAGTGTCGCTGTTATTCACTCTCGCGCCGTCTCGAACTACTGACTTTAGGAAAGGTCATTCATTCGTTTGTGAATGAAGTATTTCACAACATTCGTTCTAAATGATAAAGCCTGACGACAGAGATGGCGTTGCCTGCACCTCCAAGTAAAACAAGTCCGGCTTAACAGATGGCGTTGATCGCAACAAATCAATAAATCCCTCACATATATATACTCATTCGTCGCGCAAATTTTGCTAGCGCGATGCAGGATTGGTTTGTGCTGTGTGCGCTAGATGTCGCCACACGTAGGTTTTCGGAATTCGCACAGGTAGGTGTTGCCAAAAATAATGCACTGCTGTAACTAAATTTCCATAATGGGAATAAAGGTATCCTTTTGGATGTTCATTGCTAAATATTCGGTAACATGTGATATGCTAACTAATGTTGACCTACTTGCTTCGGTACAGGTATGATGTGATAAAGATCATAGCTATCCCTGCTTACTAAAGGAATTTGAACCTCAAAAATGAAGTACTGCTGCGTCATTCGAGCTTTTATCTTCAACATTTTATATAGCTCAGGTAAATCAATGATGAAGTTGTTAATTGGCAAGATAATAAATCCTTCGGTGACTGACTCGAAATGATGTTAAGTTCGTCTCGCAGTTGATCTGGTGTTAAAAGATGAATGTTGAAGTGTTGGACATTGGCGATAGTGTCCAATAGGGTGTCCTGAATATTCTTCAAATTAAATAACACGTTTTTTGCGATGACTGACGTTAAAATAAAGTCGTTCATGATTTGAACCCTTACCACTTCAGATTGAACGGCATTGGTTGCTGATTCCAGGCTATTTAAATACTGATTGCAGATTTTATGCTGTTTTTCCATTGTGCTTTCTATTCTTTTTAATAGATTGTTCTCCGATTCAATGATTGAAGTTTGATTCTTCCAAAGAGAGGCTTGATGTTTCTGATTAATTATGTTTGATAAGAGTAAATACAACTATAGCCAAAGTAAACAAGGATTTGGATCACCTCAAAAACTGGTCTGACCGGTTCGGTTTGGATGTGAACCCCAATAAATGTCAGGCGATAGTTATAGGTAGCTCGCGACTAATTAGCAGACTGAACAAGTCAACTCTTCCTCCAATTCGATATAATGGTTCAATCATCGCTCTGTGTTCTACTGTAAAAGACCTTGGGTTGAGACTCTACCTTCAACTGGCAGACCAAAGTAACTTCTGTTTGCCAAAAGGTTACATGTACTCTTCGCGCTCTCTATCGCTTAAAAAACTTCCTCCCATGTAAAACTAAGACAACGCTGGTGCAGACCTTAATCTTCCCTATTATCGACTATGGTGATGTATGCTATTTTGATCTGAATGCAGATCTGCTCAACAAACTTGACCGACTTCTCAATAACTGCATTCGATTCATTTTCAATCTACGTAAGTATGACCAAGTGTCCTCTTATCGCTCTCAATTTAAGTGGTTGCCAATCCGCCAGCGCCGAAATCTGCGTGCACTTACTATACTCTTTTCCATTCTAACTGCACCTAATCTCCCTTCTTACTTAACTTCCAACTTTCAGTATCTAGGCTCTAATCACGAGAGAAACCTTCGCTCTTCAAGCAGTCTTCTTCTCTAGTGTCCTTCCCACAACTCTGACTTCATTCACTCCTCCTTAGCAGTCCAGTCTATTCTTCTTTGGAATGCACTCCCATTGGAAATCAGGACGTCCACTTACCGGCTCACTTTTAAATTTAAAGTTCGGACGCTATTTGCTGATAGTGGGGCAGAATCACGACACCAGTAGATTCATACTATATGTATATATTTGTATATATGTATATTTATGTATATATATATTTATAATTTATATCATATTTTTATTAATGTAGATTTATGTATTAATTACTTATCCGTTTACTCCTTATTTGTCAGTATTGTTTTTTTTTCTCATCTTCAATAAGTTATATACACCCACGTTATCTCGTTTCTGCATCACCCAAAGGTAGACTGGTAGAGAATGCCTTTGGCATTAAGTCCGCCTTTATACATGTTATGTATATAAAGTTTAAATAAATAAATGAAAGAGTAATATCTTGTTAGTATTGCTCTGCAAAACGTTCGTCCATCACACCGCAGAGACTGTTTGCAATGTAGCCAACGTCATTGATTGTACCGCGTCGTGTGCGCGAACGTTTTTCAAATTGCTGATTTAATAACATTTTATCGTAATACTGTAACTCCGTATAGCCGTGATGTAATTGGAGTAGGACTACATCATAGTGCGATTTACTTTGGACTTTTTAATTTTTGGCTGATTCTTGTTTTGCACTATGATCCGTTTTGGTCCATTTTGTATTTCAGGCTTAATCAGATCTATATTATGATTTTGTGTATTAACTGGTAAGACTGATAATTTTATGATAGCCCTTTTTAGAATTCCGCTTTTTGTTTTGACCGTAACGAATCTGACGTGTCCGTCTTGACCAGGATCCAAATCTATAACTCGCCCCAATGGCCACTTGCCTGGAGATAATTTTAAATCATTTATGATAACAATATCATTCAATTTGATATTTGCTTGAGGATGCTGCCATTTGCCTCTACTTGATAGCTGAGTCAGATATTCTGTCCTCCACCTTTTCCACAAATCTTGAAATATTTTCTGAGTTAGCTGCCACCTTGTCCTCTCATCCCTTTCTGTTTCAATGATTCATATTTTAATACGGATCCGCTAGACAAGAAATGGGAAGGCGTCAGATAATCCGTGTCATTTGGATCTTCTGTCAATGCGCATAATGGTCTTTAATTCAAGCATGCTTTGAATTCAAGCAACTGGGCTAATAAGGTTATAAATTCCTCAAAAGTTAGTTTTTGCTCACCCAACACCCTGCCCAAATGATGTTTCAGACTCTTGACTGCGGCCTCCCATAATCCTCCGGCACTGGGCCACGATGGCGCATTAAAATGCCAGTCTATTTGAAGGTCACTGATATCTGTTAAAAACTCGTCCGATATGAATGATTGTAAATTGAGATATTCCTTTGATAATATTTTGCTTGCTCCGACGAAATTAGTCCTATTTTCAGTATAAATGTGACGTGCGGTGCCTCTTCTTGCAGCTAGTCTTCGAAGAGCTGCTAGAAATGCTGATGACGATAAATCCGAGACTAATTCCAAGTGTATGGCCTTTGTTACCATACAAACGAATACTGCTATAAAGCCTTTAAACGTCGGCCCTTGCTTGCTTTGACATCGACGTATCCGGTAAAGTAAACTCCTGTGTGACAAAATGGCCTGGTTGGGTTGATTCGTGATGCAGGCAAATCTCCCATGTTCTGTTGCTGTTTTGTCGGATCGTGGCGTCTGCAAATCACGCAATTCCTTATCGTTTTTTCACGGCTCTGCTACCCCCTATGATCCAATTTTGCTGTCTTAGATGAGACAGAGTAAGTCGAACTCCACCGTGAAATGTCAGACGATGTGAATTGTCGATTAATAGATCCGTAAAATGTCCACTATGTGGAATGATGAGAGGATGCTTCATGTTATGGCTGATATTGCTGTTGTTCAGTTTGCCGCCTACTCTCAATAGGCCGTCTTCATCCAAATATGGATTCAAACTTAGTATATTACTTTTTGCCTCGACAATAACATTATTTTTAAGATTAATAATATCTTCCGTAAGTTCTGATAATTGAATATACTCAATAATTTTATTTTTTGCTTGGCGTAATTCACTTACGGACAAATATGTTTGTTTGATACGGTTATTTGAAACCGCTCGTAGTATCCACGCTAATACGCGTACTACTTTAATAAAACTGCTATGCCTGTCAATTAGGTCTCTAATAATTCTTTTATCCGTAGTGTATTGTTGAGTACACATGTTTGTTTAATTTTCTTTGCTTCCAAATTTGTGTCATATACTTTTTTTTTGTTTTTTTTTTCTCCTTTATAGTAAAAGGAGGAGGCAAAGGCGCTCAGCCATACAGCCTAGTCTGCTGTTTATTTTCCATATCTAAGGATTTCAAAGGCCGAAGCCATGTCTGCGTTTGTTTCAGTTATAGGGCCGAAGCCATGTCTACAATTCTCTCAAATTATAAGGCCGAAACCATGTCTGCAATTCTCTCAAATTATAAGGCCGAAGCCAAGTCTTCAATTTTCTCATGTTATAAGGCCTCAGCCATGTCTATAATTATCTCAAGTTACAAGGCCGAAGCCATGTCTTTGTTTATTTTTCATGTTATAGTAATCTCCGTGTTATGAATTATGTCAAAATAAAAATTCGCAAAATCATATTTCTCCAATAGTGGACCATATGAAGTTGCATAAAGAAAAATAGCATTGCCGATTCTTCAATTTTTTTTGCAAAGAGCGCGGGATACTCTCGGCTTTTTCATAAATACATAAAAGATCTTCGATTAATAGTAGTCGTTGTACAGCAAAATAGCTGCAATCAAAAATATGTTATCCAAGGATTGAATTAGTCCGCAATTACAGTAAGTACAATTCGGTGATGATATAATTTTCATTCTATGAAGATGCTCATTAAATCGTCCATGGCCAATTCGAAAACGACATATTGTTGTATAAAAACGCCTATTAACAAAGGGTCCTTTACAGAACCAGGGAGTCATAATATTTGGATTAATTGAACTGTACCACTGCCCTTTTCGTCGAAGACTGTCTTCCCAGTGATGCTTCCAGATATCTTGAATTGCTTTCTTAACTAATATGAAACAGTCTGATATTGGAATTTTTATGTTTTTATATGGTATCAGGTCCGAGGCATTTGTGATCATCCTGGCCAAATAATCAACTTTTTCATTGCCAATAACACCTACATGTGACGGGGTCCAAAAAAGAACAACATCTATCTTGTCCTGCATTGTTATTTTATAATACTTTTTTCGAATATCGTGAATGATAAAATGAGTACCAGATGAGTATATAGGATTTTTCAAAGCCAATAATACACTCATACAATCTGTAATTATAATCCATTTTTTCAAATCTAGATTTGACTCAACTTTGTTTTCTATGTAGTCCAAAGCCCCAAGAATAGCACATGCCTCCGCGGTATATATACTTGTGACGTCAGGAAGCCTCAATCCATATCCAATTCTGGTTGACAAATCGTAGATAGCCATAGAAACTTTATCTTGAGTCTTCGCTCCATCAGTATAAATTTGTATGTGTTCTTGCCACTCAGAAATTCTGTTGTACACATCGTACTTGTTGCCCAATTTATTGTCAATTCCTATTTTAATATTAAGGAACTTGCTTTCGTAATTAACATCATAGCAAGGTAAAATGTCATTGTGGTAAATATTATAAAAGGTAGTAACATTTAGAATTTCGTCTAAGTGATCGGTAAGGTAAGTACCGGAAGTTTTTCTAAGTTTTGAAAGTAAAGAATTATTAGAAATAGTTACCAATTTGTGAATGAATTTGTACAACATTAGTATACGAATTTTCATAGGAGGTAAATTGCATTTAATTTGCATAGAATTAATAGGAGATGTATTCACGGCACCCAGAACCAAGCGCTTATTTTTGTTTTGAATTTTCTCAATTTTATCAGTCAGTTTAACGGAGGAAGCATAACAAAAGAAAGCGTATTCAAAATGGCTTCTAACTAACGATTTATAAAGCATTAAAAGAGTCTTTGGATCTGCTCCCCATTTAGAGCCCACCAAGGATCTGAGAATATTTGTAGCTTTCATAGTCCTCGCTATTAAATAATCGACATACTTTGACCAGCTTAAATTTTGTTGGAAAGTAACCCCTAAAAATTTTAAATTTGTTTCAATGGGAATCTTAATGTTGTGATAGAAAACTGAAAATACCGACGATTTAACACTTTTTTTTAGAAAATATCACTATTTTGCTCCTATATGGATTGATTTCTAAACCCAAAGAATTGAAATAACGATGAAGGTTTTGGAGCACCCCATTTAATTTAGTTTCAGTTTGTACCAAGTCCTCACCGCTACAATATATGGCCAGATCGTCAGCGAATTGCAAATTTACAACACTTGATCCCAAAACTATGTTCAGTCTATGTATGTATAATATATATAACAAAGGGCTTAAGATACCTCCCTGGCACACACCTTTAAATGAAAGTCTAGGTCCATAAAATTTGTGGTTAAATTTAACAAAAATCTCTCTACCAGTAAGGAAATTGTAAATCCAATAAACCATTTTTTCTGGAATACCCAAATTTAATAAAATTGAAGATAACAAACTTGTATTGACATTATTAAAAGCACCTACTATATCTAGAAAAATACATGCCAGATGTTTGTTTTCACTAAAAACAGAGTTTACGTCTATGTAAAAGAGAGCTAGGCTTTCCCGAGCTGAGAACCCGCGACGAAAACCAAATTGATTGTTTGGTAATAGACAGTTATGTTCAATATAAAATTCAATGCGAAGTTTTGGAAGCTGTTCGAAATTTTTGCCAACACACGAGTTTAGTGCTATTGGACGATATGAATCCGAACTATTGGGAGTTTTATCAGGCTTAAGTATAGGGACCAAGCAATCCATTTTCCACTCTTTCGGAATAAGAGAAGAGCACCATAAGGAATGTAGGATTTTTAAAAAGAATCAAGTATTACGTGGAGAAAGTATTTTGAACATTTTATATGACAGATTGTCTAATCCACAGGCTGTATCTCTCCTAGATTTAATGGCTTAATTTAATTCTTCTAAAGTGAATGGATCAACGAGATAGGAGTTATTGATATTTAAACTGGGTGTCCTAGGTTGTAAATTAAGAGGAGGTTCAGCGAAGTCTGGAGAATATTTTCTTAAAAAATTGTTAATCCATGAGCTATCTGATGTAGTAGGCTTGGTAGACGGCGAGAAAGTTTTATTAAGTTTTTCGCATAGTTTGCCAAATTTTAGAAACAGGAGTTACTCGAGATAATTTTGAACAAAATTCTTGCCAGCTATTATTTCTCTCTTGTTTTAATACAAGTTTATTTCGAGCTTGTAATTTTGTGAATTCAATAAAATTATCAAGCGTAGGATTGTATTTGAAGCGTAAATAAGCATCTTTACTATTTTCAACGGCCGACGCGCCGGAACTCTCTTTTCACCAAGAAACTGGGTGGTGCCGGGTTTTTTTAAATAAACTAGTTTCAGAACGCAATAATTTATTAGTACTCTGTGGAATTGACTGCTCAGCGGCTGTCATAATAATGTTACAGAATTGACGATATAATTCAAGTGGTTCCGATGGCGAAAAATCAAGATTGTCGAGCATTTTATTCACTAGAACATCGAAAGTTTCCCAATTGATCATACGAAGATTATATTTTCGAAAGTTTTGAATGTTTACAGTTTCGCGAAAAACAGGAGGAAAACTAGTGTTCAACAGAAGTTTAGTCATTGTTGGTAAATGATAGCTGCCTAAAGGAACATCGTGTACCCACCATTCAGAATGGAGTGCCAACGAAGGACTAATAAATGAAAGATCCAGTGCATTAGGTCGCCAAGTGTTTGTGCCAACAGTAGTAACATGACCATCATTTAATAGAACTAAATCACAGTCATTAAGGGAATCGAGAATGTATCTGCCTCGTGAATCGGTTGAACAACGACCCCATAATACATGATGGGCATTAAAATCCCCTGCTATAAAGGCTGGTTTTGGAATACTGTTAATTAAGTTGACAAACTTAGATTTCGAAAATGTAGGTGTGCAGTTAGTAGGACAATAAAAGCTAGCTATTGAAAGTGGCTTATTATTTATTGTTATTTTGAGAACTAAATTTTGTAGCGAATCATCACAATAAGTTACTACATTCTCATAAGGAATACTGTTATGAATGACTATGGCAACACCATTATGATGATTGCCACAATCATTCCGCACAACAGAATATCCTTTGATATTGCAGTGATGATGAGGCTTGAGCCAAGTCTCGGATATAACTGCTATATGAATTGAATGATCAAAAAGAAACTGGGTAAAAATATGCCGATTACACAAAAGACTTGAGCATTCCACTGGACAATATTCAATTGATTGTGGGAGAATTTGAAGAAGAAATATTTTTAGCTTTGAATGTTTCATTTACTATGTCGAGCACATTTTTAGAACAAATGGGTGTATCTTTAGTTTTACTTAAGGTAACAATTTTAACTATTGACTCCACTAAAATGTTAAAAGCTTTATTATCTGAGTTGAGAATTGTGAGAAAATCAATGTCACGTTTATTTGGTTGAGAGGAGGAAAATTTGTGTTATCAAAAATATCAGCAAAAGTTTTGGGCATGTATTTATTTCTATTCTCTTCTATTTTCTTTTTCTTTATACACCAGAAATACTGACATGGTTGCCCTTGCAGTGTACACACACAGCCTCTTGCAATGGTTTGGTATACGCTTTATAATTGTGGCTTTCACTACATATGGAGCAACGCTCAGAATTTTTAAAAAATTTAGATAAATGTCCATACCTTAAACAGCGGTAACATTGTTTAACCGGAGGCACATACTTAGAGATGTCATGTCTCCAACCCGCCAAATCAACATAGTCTGAAGGAACAGAAGCTGCAAATGTGATGGCTACGGTCTGAGTTGGCTGTTGAATAAAACCATTATCAGAGTTAGTTTTACGCCAAAATCTTCGGACACAGATGATTTTTTTGTATGTGGACAGCATGGTAAAAATTTTCTTTATTTTTTATCTTATCTGTTAATTTTATTGGCACATTTCTTATAATGCCTGTTATTTCAGTTGAGTGGGCAGGTATACTGGCTTTAAAATGGTACTCTTTTAAGAATGTTTGATTGTTTAAAAATGCATTGGCAAGACCAGGCTTTTCAAAGTACACCCCAATTTTAAATTTATTTAAACTTCTAAGATATTTAACGCCTTTGTTAAAACGTTTAAACATGTCGACAGTGATAGACGATCCCTGGATCCAATGGACCTTTGACTATCTGAGGATTCTACAAATACAACAAACTCTGTGGCGGCAGCATCTTCAGGATACCGTCTTGTGTAGTCTGTGACATAATACGGAGCATATTTTGCAACATCTAACGACTCTTCTTCACACTCTGAGGATGACGAGTCTCCTGAGGTTTCCTCGGGCTTATCTTCTACAGGAGACCCCAAGTCATCTCTTTTCCGCTTTTTCGTTCGGCCCTTTCCCATCGCAAGAAATGTGTAAAATACTTGTTAATCCTATATATTATTTGTAGATTTTATTTATTTTCAGTAAATTATCGATATTGTACTTTATTTCAATATAAAATTTTAAAAGAAAATTAAGCCCGCCTCTTCACTTGAAGGTTCCCGCGCTTTTTCCTTGTGTCATAGACTGTTGATTCCGATGGATGATGATAGTCCGGTATTGATAACCATTCAGGTCCCTTCCACCAGAGAGGGTGTTTTCCTAATTGTTCGACAGTAAGACCACGACTAGCGCAATCAGTGGGGTTTTCTTGTGATATAACGTATCGCCAACACTCCGGTGGCATGGTGTCAGTTATTTTCTTGACCCGATTTGCTACGAAGTGTTTCCAACGGCTTGATTCTCCTTGCAGCCACCCAAGGACTGCCGTTGAGTCACACCATCCGTATACCTGGATACTATGTTTACTGACACTTTGTTTGACCTTTATGATTAACTTTGAAAGTATATAAGTTCTACTTAACACCAACCGCGGTAAACTTATTTGTTCCAACGATTTTGATTTTGCGCTTTTTGGTACCAATTTTGTTTTTGCTGATAATAGGGTTTTTGTAGCCGAGTTTTCCTTAAGTACTCGTGCATATACGACGCAAGCATAGGTTTTTGTGGACGCGTCGCAAAAATAATGTAATTAAATGTGAGCTTTCTCTCCACTGCTAATCATCTTGGTATTTCTATTTTGCTGATGTTTTCAATATCTGATCTTTATTTGAGCCATTCCGCATGGATGTTATCGGTATGGTATCTTCCCAATTTAAATTCGACGTCCACACATTTTGAAAAAGCATTTTCAATTGAACGACGACTGGTGCCAGCCATCCTAGTGGATCGAAGATTTTAGAGATTTCTGATAAAAGAATCCTTTTAGTGGGTATTACTGCTGATTGTGGTGTCACTTTACATTGAAACGTGAATGTGTCATCCTTTGCGTTCCAAGTTAACCCTATTGCTTTCGTTGTTGATTGATGCTTGAAGTCAAAATTGTCTTGATTAGTATGTACTTTCTGCAATAATCTGGCATCATTAGACGACCACTTACGGAGATTGACACCCGCTGATTTAAGTAGTTCCACTAAATCTGATGACTTGAGAAAGGCGTTCACTAAAGCTACTGACCGTTTGACACCGTTAGGTAGTCAAACGCTTTAGTTGCGTAATTGCTATTCTTTTTTTTTCAAGACTCGTCAGTTCGCGACGAGACCACGGCGCGTCTTTGGGCGATCTTCAATACTCGGCGAGCACTTTGCAAATGTTAAGTCTGTGCGCGGTCTTCACTGCTTTCAGTGTCACGCAGCGCAGATTTCTTCTTGTCTGTGCGCGGTCTTCACTGCCTTCAGTGTCACACAGCGCAGATTTCTTCTTGTCTGTGCGCGGTCTTCACTGCCTTCAGTGTCACGCAGCGCAGATTTCTTCTTGTCTGTGCGCGGTCTTCACTGCCTTCAGTGTCACACAGCGCAGATTTCTTCTTGTCTGTGCGCGGTCTTCACTGTCTTGCGTGTCACGCAGCGCAGATTTCTTCACGTCAATTTATCAACGTGCGTTCTCACGTTGATTTTCTTGTGACGACCCTTGATTCTTCCGAAGGCTTCTTTGATTCGGCTCTTGAAGGACCAGGAACTATAGGCGGCGTTTGCCCGCTCAGGTAACCCAGCTCGTAGGTGCTGATGAAATGTAGCGCCAGTAAATGCCAGGTGCAGCCGGGGCGACTGGCGCCGGACGAGTC